>JAMKCH010002661.1:0-325042 GCA_023653785.1 Ophioderma brevispina | reverse complement strand
AAGAACAATTTTTAATTATGAACACAAGCTTAAAGAAATTCTTTAATATTTCTTTTTCAGAAGGTTTGATAATTTATTTTCATTTCAAATATATAAGCAGTATTTTGGGGGCCTGTATTTACACCAAGTTCCTCCTTCCCCTTTTCACTGATGCTATTCCGGCATTATGTTAATGCAACATGAAAATTGACAAGACACACTTTACTCACATTTTTATCCAAATGATATATATTGTTTTAATTTAAAAATTTCACATAACTATAAACAATAATTGTAGCAATAAACTTAATTGTAATTGTCTTTAAAAATATTTAACAGAAATATAATAATAATAATATTGTTTTCTTACTGATTTAGTTGCCAACTAGTGAGTTAAGAGTTGCTATGGATAAAACTATAATTTAGCCAGGATTCTTAAATGCAAACAGCACTGTAAGGTTTTATGAATTTCAACTAGTAATCAACTAGGCTTAGTTGGCTACTAAGTCCCATTTTAGTTGCCAACTAGGCTTAGTAAGGTTTTATGAATTTGGGCCCAGTACCATAGGATACCGGATACAAAATTCCAGATCCGGAATTTTTAAACATAATTGTGATTTTCTATATGAGTACTTCGATTTGAGCTTAGTTAGTTAACACAGTGATTATGATATGTAAAAGCATTATGTATAATGCAAAAAAACAATTCTTTGAAAATGAGGGCGCCCCTTCGGGAAATTCTGAGTAAGCTTAGGGGCAATAGGGGTCCTTCAAATGTGATGCTCTCAAAGGTCATGGTCAAGGTCATCTGAGTCATGCTTCCAGACTGCTATCGTGGTTAGGTTTTCGTTTTTGTGTAGCCTGCCCTTGGCAAGGAAGACACATAGGGATCACCCTATTGTCTACTGTGTTGTTGATGTCTGTTGTTGTCTGTTTGTGAAAAAAGGGGTTAACATTTGCAGCACGATCATCATATTTTGATGGATTTACACCAAACTTGGGGTCACAGGTGCTTGCAACATGGCATCCCGTATTTGTTGATGAGGTCAAAGGTCACAGACCAAGCGTAAAAGGGTTCATGTGAGGTCAAGTTGTAAAAACAGGCTGGAAAAATGTAAAATGCCTCATGTGAAAAGTTTTGAAGTCATTGGAACCAAACCTGAATCATAGTGAAACATAGGACCCCATTTGTTAATGAAGTCAAAGGTCCATATCAAGGTCAAGGTCTGTGAGGTCAAGTTGTAAAAAATAGGATGAAACAATGTTAAAACATCCTCATTTGTGCAAGTCTGAGCTTCAATCGGAACCAAACTGGAATCATAGGGGGCTTGCAATAGGGATCCCTCATTTGTTAATGAGGTCAAAGGTCACATTCCAAGGTTCAAAGGTCATGTGAGGATCAAGTTGTCGGATAGGCGGAAAATGTAATTGACCTCATATGAAAAGTTGGAGTTCAATGGACCAAACGTGGTTTATGGAGTTTACCGCAAAACCCAAAAAAAGCCAAATTTGAGCCTCATGATATATTTTTTACTATTACACTCGCAGGAATTAAATATTTGTATAATATCGCCCTTGCCACCGTAGGCCATGTGTATAAGTTCTGTTTCGTTTAAAGACAGAAAATACAAAATTACAAATTTTTCTAGAGTAGATAGAATTGCATGTAAGATTAGGCACACATACTATATTGGGCCAATGGCTATAGTTCAGTTTCTTGTGGTACTGGGGAGGGGTGGGTTGAAATCAAAAAATTCCCCTTTAAAAGTGCACGAGAGATTCAAGTCATCCATTAGTTTCTGTGGGGGGCTATATAGTGATTTCATATAGGATAGACACTCAAATGATTCCTTATGTTTAATTTGGCCTCTGAAAAATAACTTCAAACAAGGAGAACTCGTATTTACGCGATGCGTAAAATATGTCCCCGCCGAATATAGCAACACTAAGTGACGACTGAAAATTGCACCAGTACACCCCAGAGGGTGTTTTGAATCAATCCAATGATGATTGAAATGTGCCTTACTGTACTGTCTAACACAGTCAGTTATTAAGGGGGGGGGGGGGGGGGGGGGGGGACAAAAGTGTTACAAAAAGGACCACAAGACATTCATAGTATGCGTAAAAAATCCCTAAGTACTAGCATTCAGGGATAAAATGAGTGTAAAATCAGGGTTTTTAGTTAAGAATAGGATTTTTGTGTGATCACATGACTTATTTGAGATGAATTTCCCAAAAACTGGTGCATGTGGGATTGACTCAAAACACCCTCTAGTTAACCCTTAATTTTGGCCACCACTCGCTCGCCAAATGGTTACATTTTGGTAAAATGACTCGTCTGGAAAGGGGTGAAACACCTAATTGGTAAAAAGGCTGGCAACCCAAAAAGACTGACCCCACATGCAACAACCGAACTAAAAAAAAACTTTCAATGAAAACAGGGTATACATATGTTTAATACTTTGTCTGTGGTATTACCTAGCAATTATGCGGATATTTGCATATTAATTAGCTCATTTGAATATTTAATTCACATTGAAATATGCCCAAAATCTAAATCAAGTCACGAACTCATCAGCACGCTTCATTCCACCAAGTTACCATCATTTACACCTTACCGAAACTCCAGAAAACTGTACACAGCCTTGGGGAAGTTCATAATTATGCAAATTAGATTACTTAATTAGCATATTTACACCCGAAATCTTAATCAGGTCGAGAAACTAGAAATCATCAACCCGCTTCTAGGCCCCTAACGGAACTCCAGATATATTGTACACAATATGGCCACAATGTTGAAATTTTCTGTGCATTATTGACCTTTTTCCCTGACCTTTTTACCCCACACCCTGCCAGACCCAAGGGAGGGACCATGGGGGTATGAATTACATGGTTAGTAGGGGGGTTTTTCCCTGCTACAATCCCGGGGGGGGCAGTCTTCATAGACAAGGGGGTGGGTATGGGTTATCATCCGTGTCCAAAAATTCACATAAAAAGGGGTTTTTCAGGAGGATCAGGCACGTTATGTACGTAACGTTGAAATAAAACGGGTCTAAAATACAAAATCACGAAAAAAGAAACTGGGATATTTTTAAATTTAGGGGTCCATATTTATTTCAGCATTAACAAAATATCAGAGTCCTTTCCGGAAGTCTGTAATTGCCTTCAAACCTGGGCTTTCAAAATCCATAAATTTCAAAAAAATTTCCCGCGCTATGCGCGGTTTATAAAAGTGGTAAACGATAAAGGAATCAAAATGTACAAATATTTTAGCGCAGGAATATCTGAGTTTGAGATGAGAAATGCGACTCGTTTTGTGATTGCCTGATCGCGCTATACCAACAATTGAACGTTCTCGGTAGGTGAGTCTACAATCGATTCGTTCAATTTGGAGAAATTCGTATCCTAAAAAAATCTCCTCCTGTCACTTTAATTTGGGGAGCATAATTGCTTGGATTCGGCAACTTCATGGTTAGGGAAATGTCCGATGATCGCTGCACACTGCAAATGCGAAACTCATTTGTTCAAAAATAACGTTTCCTATAGGCGGATTCTCCGGATCCTATAGACTCGTAGAAAATGTCTGAAACTAAATACCTACAAGATTTCCGCGCCCACCCCATGCCACCGCTTAAGATCTCTCCATGAGCACCTTACATTTTCTAATTCAAAACCGTACCCATATATATAATTATTTTGTGTCCGGCCTGCCCTAAGGCAGGAAGACACAATAGGGGATCACTTTGTCCACTGTAGTCTGTTGTCTGTTGTCTGGTTGTTGTGAAATGTCAAAAAAGGGTTAACAATTGCCGGTAATACCTTCATTACTTGATGGATTTTTTAAACCAAACTTGGAGCACATGTGCAAACATGGCATCCCCATTTTTTGATGAGGTCAAAGGTCACATGCCAAGGTCAAATGTCATGTGAGGCCACAGTTGTAAAATAGGCTGAAAATGTAAAATGACCTCATTTGAAGTTGAAGGAATTGGAACCAAACTTGAATCATAGGTCAAATGGGGTCGCCTCATTTTGTGATGAGGTCAAAGGTCACATTACCAAGCGTCAAAGGTCATGTGAGGTCAAGTTGTAAGATAGGCTGAAAATGTAAAATTAGTTCAATTGGAACCAAAATTGGTTTATGGAGTTTACATGCAACCCCTCATTTGTTTATGAGGCCCAAGGTCACATATCAAGGTCAAACGTCATGTTAGGCCTATCATTCACTAACCGCGACGGCAGGCGACACAAGCGGTCCGCGGACCGATGTATTGTACACCTGTTTATATTGTCGATCATAGGTCTACCAATATGCATTTAACCACTTAAAATATCAAATTGTTTCTAATCAATTTTGCATGAGGAAATGTTTTTCGGAAGCAAACATAATTGCTAGGGTTCCACGCTTTGGGGGAGAGGGGGACCCCCCGCCGACATTGATATCGAATTCTCTTTGCCACCAAGGGTGTTTTTATCCAATTCACATGAAAAGGTGGTAATTTTGGAAAGTGAACATTGCAAGGGACACCCTCCAACCCCCACCCCAACCCCGCGCTTATACGTAGCTCCATGGCTGCTCACCGGCAATATCGTTGGATACGCCCTGGATCAAAATGCATTTTCCTGGTTAAATACCTTTCCTTGATATATCATCTCGAAAAATAACGTTCCCCAAATATTTTCTAAACTTTACACCAAGCTCAGACACGCCTGTAGTCTGTGTTGTGAAAAAAAAATACAGTGAAGGATAGCAATCTTTGTAATATAAGGTTGGAAGAATATGGTTCTGGGTTTTACGTATAAAGGGGTCATAATAGCATCAGTTACTTGCGTAGGGTAGGGATTAAGACAAATTCTTCTTTAGGGTATATAATTGTGCAACTGATACTTGTTTAGGGGTGCAAATTCCAGCCAGTATTGTGTAGGGTAGGCGTTATGCGCTACTGATAAGTGTTTAGGAGTAAAAATTCAAGCTTCGAAAAACGTATTTAGGGTGCTTTTGTGAATGCTTGGACACGGATGATACCCCCTTGTCAATGAGGAGTGCCCCCCCCCCCCCCGCCCCGGGGGGGCTACAATATACTCAAGTTTGGCTACTCTAGCTCATCCAGAAAAAAAGATATGCCCAAATGTTCCCGGTTAACATTTTTATCACGGACATATGTACGGACATACATACGGACGGAGCCCATTTTATAGTCCCCTCCAGAACTTCGTTCGGCTGGGGCAATGAAAACAAAAGGTGATTTGTATATGCTTATATTTGCTCCTATAGGAAATTAGAAATTTCACAATTTGAACTAAAGAAACCATTCCAGCTTAATCCATTACGTGGGGACATTTTTGATATAGAGCTTTACAACAGTGCAAAAATCCAGAATTTTCACATTTTTAGGGACACCTGTTGCACCTTCAAATACAATAAAAGTAGGTTTGAATCTGGTGAACACTCTTTGGTTTAAATCTCTCTTATAGTACTTTTTAGAGTAAAAGAAGGTAAGATTCAACATCAAGTTGGCCTCATAAATACATCGGTGTAGGTTTACCAGCCTTTGTCACACACAAGAAAGTGAATTTCAACCTGTTTATTAATGTAACTTCTGTGTTATGGTCATGGAGATTGCGTGAAGCTGGCTACCAGATGAGGAAGAAAGGGCTTCCATAGCATTACTTTGTAAAAGTTTATTCAAACAGTACAACAAATATTTATAGACTGATTTATCGATTAATCATCAAAAATGTATTTTAGAATATATTCCAGTATAGTAGGCCCTATTTGAAATAAAAAAAAAGCATGTAAAAGTCAGAGTTTTCAACAGGTATTCCTAACATTTCTTGTGCCCTACTGTCCTGCAGATTGTCAAAATTAGTTATCAGATAAGGAAAAGGAAAGTGTTTCCTTAGCAGTTAATTAAAAATCTTGACAGGTCACTAGTTGTCTGCTCAATGAGGGGGAATACTCTCCACAGTATGCAGTGTATTTAAACCAGCACAAAGCACTAGGTGGAAATCAGTCTTGCTGGAAAGTTAAACAGATATACACAGCTTTTACAAAATATTTTGGAAGAAAGTTTTTTGCTAAATTTGTAATAATTTTTTGTAAAACTAAGCATGGAGATAAGATTGTGGTGTGTCTGCTAGAACATGTTAGGGAAACTTGCTGAGTTGACAAGGGCATTGGCAAACCTGTGTGTGTGGAGCCAGGGAAAAATCTTCTCAACTATATGCAGTGTATGAGCAGAGTCAGATTACAGAACTTCTGTCTTGACTTCCAATTCAGGGCCATTTGGGCATCCTGATTGGCCAATAGTGTGACCTTTGTGTCATCCATCCCATAATAAGGGATATAAAACCATACTGGACCAGTGGAGGGAAGTGAGAGCCGAGTCCTGGAAAGAAGTGCGCTGTCTCCATTATAATTTTAGGACCCCGCAAAGATTGTACAACCATGTATAGCTTTGTGGACCTAGCCCGCTACAGGCGGAGAATACTTCTAACTTTACTAGTCTTTTTTACCTTGTACACATTAGCATCAGCACAGGGTAAGTCATTTACCAACTTTTATTGTCTAATATGCTAAAGTTTTTTTTTAAATAATAATTTTTAAAAAAATAATATTTTCGAAAAGGTTAATTTTTAAAATTTGTTTTACCACTAAAAATATCATCAGAACTCATGCATGGATGTTCTTGCAATGGTCTTGCATTAGCTTGCTTGTGTGTCAATCAAATTTGCACAATATTTGTTTTTGTTTGAGCACTGTAATTTATACGATAGTCAAAGTTAGTGCACTGGGCGAGTGACCGGCTCCCCTAAACGCCTCACAGTCACAAGCAGCTCGCGAGCAGCACAATTACATTTCTTAAGCAGCTAATTTTATTTGTTATGAGCTCCTCTTTGTTTTAAAATGCTTGAAAAGCACCTTGTTTAGTGTCGGGTGTTGTTTTGTTTTGTTTACTAAACCCTGCACTTGTCTCTTAATTTGTAATCTTTGCACCATTAAAAAGTAGTATTTAACTGTAGAAAATATACCCAACTTGCTTAATGATAGTTTAAAAGTGGTGTATTGTATGAGGGGGGTGGAGTGAGTAGATGTTAGTAGCCACGTAAATAGGGATTGGTTTGCAAAGTAATTATGCATCCTATTAATTAAGTCATTTCTATGGGTTTATATCAACAGGAAAGTAATGGGTCTGGTACTCTTTCCTCTGTAATTAAATGGGTTGTGTGTGATTAGCTCACCGGTGTGTGGGCACAATATCAGCTGGGGTGCCCAGTGGGAAAATAGGATAGGTTTGCCAGCAGCAGTTATTTTTTGTGCGGTAATGGTTAATGGTTCTCCCTAAATAATATGTAGGAGGCATGCAGTTGCCACAGGGTATGGCTCTTGACAATTGTTTTGTTGTAAGTGGGAGGGGATACTATGTGGAATTTTGTTTTGATGTACTAGTATAGGGTTAGGCTGTTGAATTTGGAATAATGCAAATTAAAGTAGAAGCTGTTTGTAGATTTTGAATTTCAGTGATATTTGATTCATGCAAGTCATGTGCTAAAGAGTAATCGGAAAAACTTTTTCTATTTGAATTCATTATAGCAGTGTAAGCCAATCTTTTACCTTTGATTGTCTTTCTCTTCATTGCTGACCTCTGGTTAAAAGGTCACTATACGCCCACTTTTTAATTTTAGATCTTTAAAATACCTTCTTGGACAGAGAGTGAGAGTAAATCTATGGTATCATTTACAAGACTGCCTGGGAAGTTAACTGGATATTAAGTTTAGGATAATTTTATGTTCCTTGACCAACTTTCAAGGTAGACCATTTTTTTTTTCAATGAACTTGAGCTATAATTTGCATTCCTTTCCATGTGGTATGTGACCCCTGATGTGGGCCTAATAGTTGCTGATAGTACGAGGTCAACTCTTAGACAGGACTAGGTCTATTGATTATAACTTATACCTCCAGCAAACATTGTGACCCTACAGTGAAGGAGGTCATTCCAAAACTTAGTTAGGTAATTAAATTAACACAATTATGTAATCTTGTTAAAATGTGACAGGTGATAGACTTAATTTGTCATATTTAAAAGGTCAATGGAGGACTAGTTGGGCCCTGATTCAGAAAATGAAACATGATTAATGAGGTCACCCAAAAGTAACTTAATTTTCTAATTGCATTGTTTTTGTTGTTATTATCAATAAGTAACTCAAAATAGTTAACTCTATTTCTTTTAAAATGATCAATTAGTCTCAAATTAATCCAAAATTGATTTATTATGCAGTTAGGTGGAAGTTGAAAGATGATCCAAGATAATTTTGACTTTTGATATTAACATCAATTAATGGGCATATATAATCTCATCATTGATTGGATTTGAAAGTTAAACTAATTTGTTCTTTAAATTCTTACAATTGAAATAACCAATGCAATGCTGGATGAAGATTGTTTTGTTTAATCAAGTGTAAGGTTGTTGTTCAAGATTGTGATTATTGATAAGTAACATCAATTAAAAGTTATCTACTATCTTATTGTAGATTGTGAGTTGATAATAAAACCTGTTCAGCTAAAAATGATTTTTCTAAAGTAATGTAATGCACAGTCAAGATAGTAAATTAATACTGAGCCTTTTCACAGTAAATATATGCATTATTTTTGCAATTAAAATTATGCAATATTAAAGGGGGATGACCTGATTTAAGTATAGGCCTTCAAAGTTTTAGTGATAGAGTGACCTTCACCCCCAAACCCCATCTTGTCAAGTTTCCTGCTGATATTTAAATCTGTTTTGATGTGTGAGCTAAAAACATGATTTTATAGAGTACTGTGTAAAATTAATATTGGTTGACCAAAATGGAGTACATTTTCGCTTGTATCTTCCAAACCAAACATCCTTTAGCCCTAAGATTTCTCTGGATAAATGGAAAAAATGGTAGCTTTCTTCAGGTACCAAAACTTTGACCACAATTCTGGTAAAATCTGGGGATCTGGGGACAAGGCAGATTAATTTGTATATGAAAAAGGTATCCTAAATGAGTTGCCAATATTTTGTAAAAACTTGATCAAAGAATTGTAATATAATGAAGCAAATTTGTGCCATTGTGAATAAGTTAATTCTCTCCTTGGAACATAAATTGGAAATATTTTGATGGGGGAAAATGCTTCTGTTGAAACATTAATCCGCACATGTTTTTTTGGGGATGAAAAAGTGCTCACGTAAGCATGTGCATCAAATAGAATATTCAAATGTTTTTCTCATAACCACAGTGCATCTACTACCATACTGAATCATCAAATATGCCGGGGTCACCCTAGTGACCTGTGCATTTTGTAGAAGGCACAGATCACATGTGTGTAGGAGGGTAGCCCTGAGTCAGCCAATCAGAGCCTTGCATTTTTCTGTCTGGACCAATTAACTCCCATGGTTTCCATCTATGTAGTCTAGGTATAAGTGATCAGGTATAAGTGATCAAAATCCAGGATGGCAATTTTACACTATGGGATGCAAATGTTGTTCCAAAATGATGAAACTAAATTTGTATGCTAGCTGGATCATTTGAAATTAAACATGTCAGATATATTGACTGTAATTACTAATAGTAAACAAAAAGAGTTTAATCTATTAATGAATTCTAATTTCAAACCTACTTCCAAAGGAAAGAAAGATGTTTGTCCGATTTTTGAACTCTAGTGTTTTTCTTGTGTTTGACTTTCACGTCAATAAATTCTTGTAATTTGCAAGGAATTTCATATTCTGGATGCATAGGTGTCCAGTTTCAGGACCAGTTGGGTGTGTGCTGCTGTGGCCCGTGCACACACATTGGTTTCCATGTTTACGAAATTGCAGAGGTGGTGGTCTGGTTGTAATTGGCAAAAATTGCATTTGGTTCATAACGTGCTAACTGTTGGATCAATAATAATTGAAACAATCTGTGCCCCATTGTGGCGAATAATTTGGTGGTTTAGAGTGCAACCAAAAAATGGCAAATTACTTGATTAACTTGATATGATGGAATTGAGCAAACATATTCATGTCTGACTTGCCATATTGCATAAACTGGTATTTGAATTGAACCCGAGGTTGTAGTGTTACATGCTGCCATCTTGACAAAAAGTTCTCTTTGCTACAGAAAAAAAGTGCTAGATCAGCTGATTTATTGGGAAGCATGGGAAGGTAGTTGAGCTGAGGGTTGACCTCGTGAGAGATGGGGCCCAAAGGGAGAGATTGTGCCAGTCAAGGCAGACAAATTTTTTGGCCTTTGTTGCTCCAAAAACCACCTGGAGTGGCTGTCAGTATGGTTTATTGGTTTATGGGTTATGGCATATTGCCTTAAATTTATGGTTTCTCAGCTCCTTTGGGTCATGCTCTTTGAGATTGATTTTTTGAAGGAAGAAAATAAAGAGCAGGGTAGGCATTCCAGTGAGGATTTTGTGACGAGAAAGTTGGTGAAAATTGGGGAAAAAATCAAAAAGAAAATTTGGTAACAGCTGAAACCAGGTTGTGTGTGGAGTATGATTGATTTAACAGGCAGAGGGAATTGGCTCTTTAGTTGCTTTACTAGTGTAGGCTAGGTCTACTACCACTACTTGGCAGGTAGTGGAATCGACCAATCAGAGGCTGCCAGCCAGGCCTTTCCAGATACCCTCCAACCTTTTGATAAATATAAGTGGCTTCTTTCAGTAGCACAGGGATTACGACCTGCAAGCTCCTTACCCCCCCCCTTTTATGCAGATAGAATAACCTAGGCCAGAACAAAAATACATTGGTTTCAAATAAAATCCTTGCATTTTTAGTTATTTCATGTTATCAACTAATTTTTCTTTTTTGACTAGCATTTATTGTAGCTGAAATCAGAAATTGTTTTCATTTTTTAATTTTAGAAAATTGATGAACCAAACATGTCTTTTTTGTACCTTAGTGCACAAGTTAATTTCCACTGTGTTAAAAAAGGGACCCAGTGTTAATTTGTTACTGTGATTAGAGGGGACCATTTGGGAAATGCTAAGTTTCATGTGTCCATAGCCAAATGGCAGATGTCTCCAGAACCCCATATTTTGCTGAAAGTGGTCAAAATTTAGGTGTGTGAAGAAATCTACTACTTTTGTAATCTGCCCTGTTAAATCTAAGGGCTAAAAGATGTTTTGTTTGGATTAATTTTACAGAAACTTAACAGATCTGGGGGTTCGGGGTCAAGGTTTTCAATCAAGATGAAAATTTATATAATTTAATTAGGTCATTCATTTTAACACTTAAGTGTATAAGGTTGTTGCATACCTCTGTTAGTGTATGGGGGGCATTTTTTATCAAACTCTGGTCAATGATGGGGTACATCAACACGGCCACATAACGGGGAAAAAAATGAAAATCGCTTGTACTGATTCAAAATGATGTCCAAACTCTCAAAATTATCCCACCAAGAAATTGCTGCAATAAAAATTGAAAAAAAAAAAGTTGCTCCAGTATGATTAAGGGAAAAACAAGTTTTGAATAGTGCTACCAAAATGCTTATTATGCTAATTAGCATAAAAACGCCATGGTTGATGTGCAACTGATAATTGGGCAAAATATAAAATTTTGGGCAAACATAGTTTAGTGTTAAAACATGGCGCATGGGCAAAACAAGGTTTAATTAAATAGTGCCACCAAAATGCTTATTTGTGCTAGTTAGCATAAAAATGGCATGGTTAATTTGGATTTTTTTCACTTTTCCCCGTAGACTCCCTTTTACACTTGAGCGTTAAAATAGCATTATTTTTTAGATACATAGCAAGACCAAATTGATTCTAGAAAGATAGGTGTGCAAGTGGTGGTTGCTTGGGATGATTGCCTGCAATGGTTAGGTAATACGGTTGCTGTGATATTTACAATATAACACAAGTTTGAAGTAGTTGGATAATTCTGTAACCTGTTGTAGAGTAAAGGTTATTTGATTTTACCCTAGCTGGAAAGTGAAGTCACATCTTGCAAATAATGCATTCTTCTGACTTGAGCTTCCCATGAAACCTTGCCCTGCCCTTTCTTGTATTTGTCCGAGGTCTTTCCAATATGTGGACAGAATTTTCTGCGAAAAAATATCCCAGCACTTTGGCACAAAAAAGTAGTTGGATTCAAAATTGTTGTCATCATTGCACTGTCCTTTTTGTTTAACATTCTTCTCCTCTTCCGCCTCCTTCTGGCTTCCTCCCCAGAATAGATGGAAAATGTCTTGATATCTTTTCCCTGTCAACATCTTGATTTATTTTAATTTTTAATCACTTTCTTCATTTCACAACATATTGAGGAACAACTTCCGAGCCCTAAAAAACATTTCAAACTACTCTTTCCAATAATGTGCCTTCCTTCCTTTTCCCAAGTCTTTCTTTTTTTGCTTGTTAAAATTTAAAGCAAGACTCATTACCTTCCTTACATTTCCAGCCCTAATCAAATTTTAACTCTTTCCAGTGTCAGTCAGATATAATATATATATGAATTACAAAAACCTTAATGTACACAGCTTTTACTCCTCTGATTCTTCTCAATCCTGCGTTATCCTTTCAAGTTTTTCTTTTGTGCTTTTAACATTATTAGACAAGAGAGCTCTAGCTGCAGAAATAGAGAGCTCCGGCTGCTTTTTGTTTACTATTTATTTTGTATTTGATGCTTATGCTATTTTACATACTATGGTATTTTGCATGGGCATGCATGCCATGTATTAGGTGACAACGAACGCAAATGGTTTTCATAGGGTTCTGTTCAATTTTAGATTTTTGATCTAGATTTTTTGCATGTTGTGCGAGAAAAAAAATTATTCCAATATGGAAAGAGATCAAGATACATCCATTGCACGGGTGAAGAGTTCAGATAAGGTTAATGTTTAAAAGAATTTTCTTTATAAATTTTAAATTGTGTATACTTTAAAAGTGCTGTAATTGTTATTTTTATATGTGCATGTGCATGTGTGCTTAATAAAGGCTTGTTTGTGATGCAGCATGCGGTTTTACTAACTTTCAACACCAACTTTCTCAGCATTAATGCATGTGCCTGTTGTCTTAGATTTTGCACAAATTAATGCATGGATATATTGTATTTACATCATAATTATTATTTAGATTCAAATAAAGATGAGATAATTATTGAGCTTTTGCCGTAACACTGCTTTTGCTTAAATAATTCTGCCTAGCCATTTTATTTGCTTTTAATTACTGAAATTCTCACTTGCTTTTAAAAGTTGTTGCAAAGTCGATTTCTAATCTTGGCTCGTGTTTAAAGTGGACGATCATGTGGGGATCATTTCCTAATCATGCTAAAAAGAGCCATCAAATACAACTAGTTCATTGAAAAAATAGTGTTTTCCCAAATTTTTTTTTGGTAAAAAAAATAAATGCCTTGGTTTGCACACAATCAATGTTTTAAAATAACTGTATAAACCAAACCCTTTTCGTTTTCTCAATTCCACTTCCACGCGAAATTTTTTTTCAGAAATGCAATTTGGCTAATGTTTGATATGTAGGCAAATGAATGAATCTCCGTCTCATATTATGCATGTTCTTACTGACTCGTAACCAGTGTGCCTCTTCTCAATACCCAACTAGTGTACCAGTTCAATGTTAGTGTACCTAAGTGGATTGTAGACTGTGCACCCTATATAGCTGCCGTGTGTATCATTCATGATGCCTAAATGCCTACAAAGGCCAGTTACGCCATAACTTGGTGTAAGGTGAACTGTGGTAATTTGGGATGGTGATGATGATGATAAGTGTCATTCATCTTAGCTGCTTAATTTGAACCATATTAATAATGCACCATATGTCATTTTTGCCAATGCTTTACAGGCAATTAACACATCATTCTGCCAATAGGCAAAGGTTGAGCTATATGCTATGGCTGTTTTTTCAGGCAATAAAAAATGATAAAAATTCTGGGACTTTAAACTATATACAATATACTATAACATGCCATAAGAGCTCTAAATAATGATACTGCGGCATGTTTGGAAATAAGGCTTTGCTGCTGATTTGGATTTGAAGTTGCAGTGGCCGAGTAAAAGAATTGCTGTGCTGGCTAGCTAATCTTTTACAAATACTTTGCCACTTGTGGATTAATTTTGCCAAATGCTCTTTTTTTGTGGATGAATTGTTACTCAAATCTTGTTCTGTTACAGAAGAACCCAAGTGGCTGAGTATTTGTATGTTTGGCAGTTGTTAATGTATAAAGACACTATCATTGTTTCTAAATCAGCAAATCGAAAAATCATCAAAAATCATATATTTGTTTTGCATGTCGTAACAATTACAGTGTATCCTAACATAACCCTGCAATATAAGACCAGAAGCACCTAATAAGGACATAACTCAGAGATTTTTAGTCATTATCTGTCCGAACGGACACTTTAATACAACACTGTAATTGCCATGGGATCGTAATCTTGAACCTGCCGTTTTCTTGTCCTTTTCTGTTTCTACATCTGTAAACGGTAACTTATGAGAATTCTACGACTTATCCTTCACTTTGAGCTTATCCTGCAAATTTTTCAAATATTTTTCAAATCCTGCTAGTGTCTTAAATATTGCAAACCTAACCAAGGCTAGAACAAATGTTTTATATAAATATTTTTTTACCATACAGCATTTTTCTTTTCTTCCTTCAACCCTGACCAGTTTCCAATGGCGACCATTTTTGGGGGCTTTCCAGGACGGCGCCATCTTGAATTAAAGTTCAAAATTTTGAATAAAAAAATTAGGCAGGTTTGTGGTTTATCGAATATTTGAAGGTACTTACTTTAACCTTCCCTCTAACTGTCATTAATACAGGGATCTATCATTGCAGCATAATTTTCTCAGTGTTCTTTTTTTCCAATGAATTTTTCTCCCGTGTTTTTCACATGGTTTTTAAACTAATTTTTAGATTTCCATGGGAAGAAATGATGTGTATGGATTACTCATTCCTGGGAATGTGTTATTCGTATATCTGTGTGTGTGTACGTGTGTGCATGCATGTGTTTGTGAGAGGGAGCACTTGTGTTTGTGTGAGTTAGCACACGCGTGTATGAAGCCCTGGCATGGGTGGTCAGCATGTTATCTCTTGCAGGGGCGGATCCAGGATTTGAAAAACGTCAAAATTACCGGGGGCTGAAGGCTGAAACTTGTCCAAAATGGGCTGATTTTGCAAGATTTTGAAGAATTAATGGAAGGCGCGTGCCCCCTCCGCCCCCTCCCTAGATCCGCCCCTGTCTTGGGTGGATGGGGGCACTCGCCTTAATAAGCGACAGAGATGATAGGATGATCAGCCAGCCACTCCAAACTAGGGGTCATTCAGTGAGAGATTTGACCTCAAAAGAGGGGGTCTTTCAGTGAAGGCCAAAAGCTTTGCCAAATTACTACGCAAAATCCTTAAATTATACATTTTGGAGACAAAATGTTCAGGAACTGAAATTTTTTTTAGAATTTTTTTTTAGAAATCAAGTTTGGTAAGGGTCATTTAGAAAACGTTTTTCTTTTTAAAAAAGGTCATTTGGAGAGTGTTTTTTGTTTTAAAACATCCAAAAGGGGTCATTTTGTGATGGCAAAACAAAAAATGGTTCAGCGAGTGTGTGGCCAATCATGCTTGGGTGTGGATAAATTTAGTAAATTGTGTGTGTGTGTGTGTGCGTGTTTGTGTAATTGGTATATCATTGACTGGGGGTGTAATTACCCTGTCATTACCCTGTCGATTTACATTCACATGTAAAGCGACAGAAGTTACTTACTTGAACCTTGAATCGTCCCCGAAAAGAGTTTGTGCATAAATTTAATAAATTGCGCTAGTGTGTGATTGGTATTTTGACCGGGAGTAAAATTACCATTAATTTCCATCGTGTTGAAACCTCCCTCTTAAGCCTTCCGTTTTCCTCCTCCTTGGATGATGGTGACCAAGCCAAATTCATATGGTAAAACCCTAAACCGAATCAAAATAGCACAGCAATATACAAACTGTAAATTTACAAGGTGATTTTGCCAATGTGATGTGGGCTGGCTCTGGGTGACCAGTGCCATTATTCATAAAACAATTTAAAAAAAAAAGCCTTGCAATGCATTTGAACCTCCCACTCCCAAGTTTTGGATCGAGAAACAATTGCTTTATATCACACATATATTTAATAATTTTCAGTCAAGGGTTTCATGATTTTGTGTTAAAATCAAAATTGAGGATATCTTGGACATCATCATCTGTCCTTTTCATTCTCTTTCGAAAGTTATCTAATGTAATCGTCAGTATTAGTGAAATTGGGAAGGCATAAACCTAAATATATATTCGTCCAACTTTGCCAATGTTTCACCCGGATTAGTTTAAAAAGAAAAGTTAATTTGCAATGTTGAAAAGGAAAAGGAAGTGTTGCAGTTATAGAAGTTAAAGATTAATTTAAACATTTCCTAGGATAGCAATCGACAAAATTAAAATTAACAAGCGAACAATTCAGGAAACAATAAAAAAATGCTTATTTATACTGCCACTTGCACGACCACACCAGGGTTTATGATTCAAAACAAAACACCCATTCATAAAAACATGCAGTTAAAAAGAGATCCCCTCAAGTACGGACGGACAGACAAGCCAACTGCAGGCCATTACATAAAGTCGTTTTTAAGAAAGGATAAAAATTATGTGCTTAAATTTTGCCAATTGTTTACAAATTAACAACATACAAGACTCTATTCTGTCAAGAATTGTACCCTTTTTCACTTTTCTACTGGCCCAACAAACCAGATTATGTGGCAGAACAACCAGAAAGAGTAGAACGTCAAATTCCAGACCTCCGTTCATCGCTAAGCGTGAGTCAATTTTCCTCGTCGTCTCATGGATCATACAATATATATGACCACTTGCCTTGTAGTTATCAAAATGCGATTTATTATGATGAAGAGGTGTGGTACCCCCAGGAGTGCATGCGTTGTGAATGTTCCAACTCTACTGTTAAATGTGATATCGAATCATGCCCACCACTTACTTGCAAGGATCCGGTATATACGGATGGCATATGCTGTCCAAAGTGTCCATTTGGTAAGTTAATTTGTGATTTTATTTTCTATTTACCATAAGCAAATAAACAAAATTGTATCTATAAACAAACTTTAATGATAAACATTAAAATCTTGACTTTGTACTTTAAGATGTGATAATTTATAAACCAATAAATTCTTTGTGTTCATCAGAATTAATGTGATATTTAAATTAAACATTAAAATCTTGACTTTGTGTTTTAAGATGTGTTAATTATAAACGATTACTTCATGTTCATCAGAAATAACATGATCTTGGTTTGTACTTTTTAATGCCAGGGACTATCATCTCGGATGTAAGGCCCTCTTATCCAAAAGATACTGAATTATTAGAAGGTCGACCCAACAATTTACCTCTAACTATCGAGATTGATTATCTCGACAATGAGGACACCACTAACATTAGGGGTAAAGATCTGTGGACAATGGCCGTGTGGGCAACTGATAAACGCAGGGGCGATGGAACGACAATTAACCGAGTGAAAAATGCGCTCGACAAGACCCAGGCAGCGACAGTATTGATTAAAGGAGAGGAGTTTAAGTTTGAAGGTGTGCAGTATTCTTTGGTTTTGGAAAATGTTCTCTGCGGCCAGATTCCATTTATTTGTGTGACATTGGGACAAGGAAAGAAGCCCAAACCAGGTTTTGACTTGGCAGGTGATCCTGACGAAACTGCCCTGACTGGATGCACAAAAGCTCCAAAATGTATTGGTAAGTAAAGTTATTTTTAAGCTCCTTTTTAACCCATCAATTCATTGAATTGAGGGGTTATTTAAAAATAAAACAAAAATGGCTTTCACTACAAACAAAATTTTTAAATATAAGATAAAATTAAAGGGGCATTTTTTGATCCGTAGCACGCACCCTCCCCGAATAACCTAAAAAAATGAGCATTTTATATAATTTGAATATTTCGTTGGTATCTATTCCTGGTCTTGCTTTCAAATTCGATCTACTCTGGAAGAAATTGTGTAATTTTGTATTTTCTGTCCATAAACAGACAAAAATTGCCATGCAGTGGTGTATGGGGTGCCGTGATGTAGACATTTGCTAATAACATCAAAATACATTATCTAAATTGCTGAAATTATGGAAATTTCTGATAATGAAGATGCATGGATCACAAAGTGCACCTTTAAGTGTTGCCAACTTAGGAGTACAAGAGAATTATTATAAAATGTCCAGATTTATAGCAGGCAAAGTGTTTTATCTTAATTTTCCAAAAGTTAGTGTGGGCTGAAATGCAATAGCGAAGTGGAAAACCTTTGCGAGCGAAATTTTTCAGGGTTTGTACATTTACTGACCCCACTTTGCCTGAGACTCAGAATTTAGCAGCCTTTACGGAATAAAGTGCATGTGATACGGGTTGGTACATTTACTGACCCCACTTTGCCTGACACGACTCAGAATTTAGCAGCCTTTACGAAATAAAGCACAGTATTGCATGCACTTTGTTACGTAAAAGCGGCTGAATTCCGAGTCGTGTCAGGCAAAGTGGAGTCTGCTAACATATAGTGCTTGGTTTTGAAAAATCATCTTGTTTAAATTCACTGAAATGAAAGGGGAATTAACTGCAGATAACAATACCATTCCCTCTTAATACTAGTAGAAACGAGCACATAGCAAGTACATACCAAGCTGAAGCAAGCTAAAGCAAGCTGTAAAATAACCAAGCACTTGAACAACAATAGAACCACTTGAGCGCACTCAAGTGAAGTACTTAGCTTTTAAGTGCTTGTTTATCAAGGGGTTTTGCTTGTTTCATTTTTGGTTTGAGCTTGCTTTGGAATGTTTTTGCTTGGTTCTGGCTTGATTTTAGCTTGTCTTGGAAAAAAAAAAAAAAAAAAAATGGATCACAAAGTGCACCTTTAAGTGTTGCCAACTTAGGAGTACAAGAGAATTATTATAAAATGTCCAGATTTATAGCAGGCAAAGTGTTTTATCTTAATTTTCCAAAAGTTAGTGTGGGCTGAAATGCAATAGCGAAGTGGAAAACCTTTGCGAGCGAAATTTTTCAGGGTTTGTACATTTACTGACCCCACTTTGCCTGAGACTCAGAATTTAGCAGCCTTTACGGAATAAAGTGCATGTGATACGGGTTGGTACATTTACTGACCCCACTTTGCCTGACACGACTCAGAATTTAGCAGCCTTTACGAAATAAAGCACAGTATTGCATGCACTTTGTTACGTAAAAGCGGCTGAATTCCGAGTCGTGTCAGGCAAAGTGGAGTCTGCTAACATATAGTGCTTGGTTTTGAAAAATCATCTTGTTTAAATTCACTGAAATGAAAGGGGAATTAACTGCAGATAACAATACCATTCCCTCTTAATACTAGTAGAAACGAGCACATAGCAAGTACATACCAAGCTGAAGCAAGCTAAAGCAAGCTGTAAAATAACCAAGCACTTGAACAACAATAGTACATACCAAGCTGAAGCAAGCTAAAGCAAGCTGTAAAATAACCAAGCACTTGAACAACAATAGAACCACTTGAGCGCACTCAAGTGAAGTACTTAGCTTTTAAGTGCTTGTTTATCAAGGGGTTTTGCTTGTTTCATTTTTGGTTTGAGCTTGCTTTGGAATGTTTTTGCTTGGTTCTGGCTTGATTTTAGCTTGTCTTGGAATAAGTTTTATTGTTAGTTAATGTTAATTCCCCTTTCAACCAGAGGATTAGAGGACAAGACATTTTTTCACAATCAAGCATTTTATGTACCAACCCAAATTTTCGGGCTAGAATATTTTGAAATCCAGACCTTGAAGCATTGGCAAGACAATGTTATTTGTAGAATGATTCACCCAACATACTAATGTATTCATATTTTCGGGTCATTAGTTGTTACTGCATCTTGCATTTCTTCACGAGTTTATTGAACTACTAACCAATTATTTAACAGCTACAAAATGTAGCATCTGCAAGTAAATGTGAATGTTTTTATATGATGTTGGTTTGTCTTGGAATAGTCTAGTTACTACACATTGCATGCTTAAATCCAACATTTGTAGACTATTTGTGCTCCCATTTAATCAGTATTTTTCTGGAGTTTCCATAACCTAACCCATCTGACACATTTTTTCTGACACAGTTGTGAATTCAGAAACCCTTGCGGAAAAAAAACTGTCAAGGTTTCTGAATTCATAGGTGTGTCAGAAAAGTGTGTCAGATGGATCAGGTTATGGAAACTCAAGTATTTTTCAGTATTGTGTTGCAAATTCTTGGTGTTCTTTCAGTTTTTCCAAATTTGTATCTCTCTCAATGCAAAAGAGTGGATTTAGCTCATCAAGAGTGAATACAGGGCCCACTCCAAAGAGTGAAATTTCACACCTTTTTGTCATTTTGTAAATAATCAAGATTAAATTTGACCACAAAATATCCTTTGAAAGGTGGAGTCCCTTACAAGAATCCCCATAAGTTTTTCCTCAAGTTGTGCCGCTTGCTTTTTCAGGTGTTGTGGTACGTGGTTTGGAATGGTCATACACAGCGAGTAGCGTAATAGCTGGCACACGAAATCCACTAGGGATCTCAGCTACAGCAACTTTTACATCAAATAGCAAGGAAGTATCGGGTACTGACTTGTGGAGGTTGGGCATGTATGGCAGTAAGGACCCTGATGGGTTAGGAGAACGTTTCCAGTATCATGAACAAGTCCTGACCTCGGCTGAAGTTTCCAAACCGTTGATCGGCGAGGAGCTGGAATTCAGTCAGGGTGAAGCAAAGTTTGATATAGCTGCCATTGGCTGTACAGAGTACGAGTATGTCTGCATGGAATTCACCAAAAACGATGCTGCATCGCCAGATTTCACTTTTGACTCTCTCAATGATGACGACGACATCAAGACTGTGTGTGAACTAAGTCCTTGCAGAGCAAGTAAGTCCAAATTCAAGTTTTGAAATCAGAATATCCTGAAAGTGCAGAAGTAGGGAAACAAACCAGAGTGCAAACTAATTTAGCTATCCTCCCATTGCTCTACTTTTGTGCAGTGATGTTTGACGCAGGCTTCCAGTGGCGTAACAGGTGGGGAGGTAGGTTGCCCCCCCTGACGACTTTGACCGGGAAAAAATTTGCAAAAATCATGCTAAATCAGCCGTTTTTTAGCCCTCTGACCGGGAAAAAATTGGCCTTTTGACCCCCCTGAGAGGGAAAATTTCCCAAGACTGGGAAATTTGCCCCCTCGGAGCAGGCAGGCCCGTTACGCCACTGCAGGCTTCATGTATGTGTCAAGTTGGTACAGGCTTTGTTCATGCGTGTAAAAATGCCATCGGTTGGTGCATGCAGTTTATTGGTGCGAACTCCAAATATCATGCTGACTTTACTGCACAGAAGTGGGGAATTGGAATATAAGGAGCATGAATGTAGCTTGTTGGTTTTGTGTAAAAATGGGAGATGTGCTGCTGCGATAAAAGTAATTCAACACCATATCTGTGAGAAATTGGTGTTGATAAGCTAAATAAAGTAGCTACATTTTTGCATTTTTGTGAATTTTGAGGGAAACTTGCATTGCTAAAATTATAATGCTGTAAATTTATTTAGTGCAATATTGTTTCAAATTGGAAAGATTCCTTGCTATGAAAGTTTTTTTTTTCTGGCCAATGGTGAAATATTCTTGCTGCACAAATAAGTCTGAGCAGTGAGCAGGATCACAATTTACATAAAACGATTAATTGCAAAATTTTCTTTGATATTGATCGCAACAAATATTTTTTCTCACATACAATTTTTATCCACAGTAACCACAATTGTGAATCTTGAAACTGATAAAGAAAGTGGGGCAGTAGTGGACGAGCGTCCCATCAACAATTTTGTCATGAACATGGACGTGGTAACCAGTGGAGTTGGTGTTGCAGGAGAGAGCCTATGGGAGGTGACTGCTTTTGGAAGTAGTCTAGAAAGCGGAGAAGGCCCAGAATACAGTCCACAAACTCAAGTTCTGACACAAGCACAACAAGATACCCTGTTACCACTAGGAAGACCAATGGAGCTGCGACAGATTGAATTTAACCTGGACATGACTGGGCTAACTTGTGAAGACGTCCGGTATGTCTGTCTTCGCTTTGGGAAAAATGATGCTGCAACAACGCCATTTACGTTGAACGCATTTCCGGATGAACGTTTACTTACCAGCTGTGTGGAAGCTGGTTGTGATGGTAAGAAATCCTCTTATAAATCATGTTAGTTTTTATCAATACCTCTTTTTATTTTTGCAGTTATTAGCTATTTCCCATTTCTTATGTTCATGTTTTAAAGTTTTATGCCTCTCATTTTATGTTATTTTAGTTAGAACTATTTCCCATTTTGAATGTTCATATTTAGAAGCTTGTGCCAATTTTGTGCTCGTATTTCTGTCATTTAACATACACAATAAATCCCCCATTCAGGTGTCTTCCCTGAAACCATAGACTGGAGCTATGAGACGGACACGGTAATCCTTGGCCGTCAGAATCCCGTCTCTGTCACAGCTGATGTAGCTTTTGATGAGCTTAGCCGCGAATTATCCGGCTCTGGCTTGTGGAAAATGAACATCTTTGCCAGCAAAAACCAAAAAGGCCAAGGAAAACGATTTGAACCACGAGAACAGATTGCCACTCAAGAAATGGCCTCTGCACCGCTGCTCAAAGGTGGAGGTCTTTCCTTCCCTGGGATGGAAACATCTCTGGATATAGGAGCCGTTGGATGCGGTGATTTTGGGTATCTCTGTCTCGAGTTTATGAAAGGTGACCGACCAAACCCAGACTATGTGATGATTATGGATGATGGGGACTCTCTTATCTCATGCCAGCCTCGGGAGTGTGACAATGGTGAGATTTTTTTCAAATTTTTTCCAATATTTCACTAGTAGATTAATACAAAAAAAAAAAGAAATACTTTTAACTAATTATAATTAAACGGGCACTATTTCTTTGAAAATGGGAAATAATTGAACCACAAAAATATTGTAACATGAAAAAGGGGTGTTTCCATAAGGTTACACCCTTTTCTGACACCCTATGAATTCAGAAACTTTAACGGACCTTAACGGAATCAACCACACACGGTTGTGGTTTATTCCGTTTAAGGTTTCCGAATTCTGTGAAAAAGTGTGCTGTCAACTGATTACATTTATGACGCTCTGTACTAAAAACATTGTTTCCATTTCTCCCATCTTTTCCATTTCTGTTTCACAGTGATAAATTTAAGCAACTTGCAAACAGAGATTCAAAGTGGCACCATCGTTGATGATCGCCCTAAAAATCCATACGATGTTGCGGTGTCTTTTGACGGTGGCCCAGTCGGCGTTCAGGAAACGACTTGTGGGAGTTGGCAGCATTTGGAAGCAAAAACGCGGATGGAAGTGGACGGGAGTTCTTCTTACAGACGCAAGTCTTGGATCAACCGCAGCGCAGCAAAACACTTGAGCCTCCAAACCCAGTGGATTTGGGAAGTGTTGGTTTCAACTTTGATATGTCTGGATTGTCATGTAGCGATGTTAGGTTTCTATGTTTAAGGCTTACAAAGAATGAAGACTCCAGTGTGGATTTCGTAGCCCTTCCAGAAGAGGGGCTTATGAATTGCATGCCTCTTAAGTGTGATGGTATGTAGTGTAGTTCCACGTTTTGTGATTTGGCATTCTGTTGTTGCTTGTCGGGAATTGTCGCCATCGGGTTTTATGATTTACCAACATGTCGACAAAGAAAACACAAACCGATACCAGCTCTACTTTGTTATAATTTCTCATATTTTAAAGAATGTTTTTGTTTCTCTTTTAAATCACCATAAATTTCCTTTGGTTCAGGTTGATTTTGGTTATTTCAAATTTCTTGGCCACTGTATTCTGACCTTCTTTTTATTATTTATTGTATTAGTGAAATAGGAAAGACATAAACCTGAATGTACACTCATCCAACTATGCCAATGTTGGGACTCAAAATTGAGTTATAATGAAAAGTAAATGTGAAATATTATCCAAAAGAAAAGAAAATTTCGCAGTTTAGAAGTTGAAGATTAATTTAAATTGCAATAAAATCAATATCAATTGATTAAAATTAGAAAGTGAACAATTTAGGAACAGTTAAAACAAATCCTGTGTGCAGTGGCATCGGCATTTTTCACCAGGGTTGTTATTTTGGTTCGATTCTCCATTTCTTGAAGTTGGATCAAATCAAGTTTTCTGACTATCTTTATTTGAAGTCGGAAATGATTTGAACATCAACCAGACAGTTTGAGTAAACTGTCCTTTAGTAAACTTTTTCTTCCTCATCATAACATTATTTCATCAAAGATTTTATTTTTCTTATCTTTTCAAATAATTTTGACAATTTTGTTATCATAGCGGTGTTTGCTAGATCTCTCGAATGGGAGGCCACTCCAGCACCCATAATCCTTGGTCAAAAGAATCCAATCGACTTTCAGGCATCTGTTGAAACTGCCGATTACGGGCAAGATAGTCTCTCTGGTCCAAGCCTTTGGAAGCTAGCATTGTTTGGTAGCAAGAATAGCAATGGTGATGGTGATAGGTTAGCGACAATTCAGCAGGTACTAAGCTCAGAGCAGCAAGGTTTAGATTACATGGCTGGTGAGACACTGCAGTTTGAAGATATGAGAACCAAGTTTGACATCAGTGTGTTGGGGTGCGATGAGTATCGCTACCTGTGCATGGAGTTTGGACAAGCTCGCAGACCAGATCCAGAGTACAACTTCTTCACGGAAGGAGGCACACCAACACTCATAACATGTGAAGAACAGCCATGTAGAACAGGTGAGCTGGACTGATATACTACCAATCAAATAACTAAAAGTTCGTAATTAATAAAAACAAAATCTTTTTTTTTTTTAATTTTTGGACTTGGGATTAGTGTTTTTGTTAGTGTTAGGCCATAAATAAACACAATTTGTTTACTGTAGTTTAAATCTCAACTGTTAAAGAAAAGGTCATTTGACCAAGTATCAATCAATTGGTGGGTTGACCAATCAATACAACCATCAATTGATCAATCATTTATTGATTTATTAATTGATTAATCATTGATCAACAATTGATCCATTGATCAACCATTGATCAAACATTGATCAAATGATCAATAATTTAGACAAGTGATCAATCGCTGATCAAATTGATCAATCAATGTATCGCATCAGGTATCAGTTTGTACTTGATTGTCTGTCAATGGATGAAATTGATTGCTAGTAAAGTACCATATCTTGCATAAGTTAAAAATGTTCATTGAATGAAAATTAGTAATTTTGATATTGTTTTTTCTTTCTTTCTTTTTGTCTGCAGTACTGAATTTGGGCCCTTTAACAGGACAGATGAACTTGGGCTCCATTGTGGATGACCGGGTAGAAAATCCAATCGAATTGGTCCTCAGTGCCGAAGGGGGAGAGGTTGGAGTTACAGGAGAGCAACTCTGGAAACTAAAGGCCTATGGTAGTAAAACCAATACCGGAACAGGAAGAAATTTGACCTCAAAGAACAGGTTCTGAATGCTGCACAGGGAGACTTGATGTTAAGGCCATCCAAGGCACTGGATTTAGGCCAGGTTGACTTCAACCTGGACATGACTGGTATAGGATGTAATGATGTCAGGTTTGTTTGTGTTGAGTTGAGTAGGGACCCTGCTGCCTCGGTTGATTTTACTGTTGTACCTCAGCCGGATCAAAATGGGCTACGCACCTGTTTCCGACTTGATTGCGAAGGTTAGTAGAGAGGAGATTGGTGTTATTGTTATATTTAGTTTATGCATTTCATTGATCAAAGGAAGTAAGCTATAGGGTATTTTGATGGCGAAATTGTAAAGTCTTGATGCGATGTGTATGCACAATTGTAGCACATCCAAAAGTTTTAAAACAATAAAAGTATTTGGTGATGGAAAGTGCAAATTCAATCCATGTTACAAATTTTAAAAAGTGTTAAGCTTGTATTTTTCATTGTAGAGCAAGAACTTGTTAGTTAGTGGATTGTCCCATGTTGTCTCATAGGGGTGTTTGCTGAATCCTTGGATTGGGAATATACTCCTCAGGGACCCATCACAATAGGCAAGGAGATTCCACTCACAATAGATGCTACAGCAGTTGCAAGATCAGCAAAGGATATTTCAGGCACAGGTCTGTGGAAAATGAACTTCTTTGGTAGTAAAAGTCCAAATGGTGACGGCGAGAGGGTTGCATTTAAGGAGCAGATTCTTTCAAGTCCGCAAGCAGGAACAACTCTGGTCAGTGGTGAACCACTTCAGTTTGATGCCATGAATACACAATATGATATTGGGTCTGTTGGGTGTGGAGGAGAAGTTGATTACTTGTGCTTGGAGTATGGAAGAGGAGAGGCACCAGACCCCAACTTTTACTTCTTCACTGAGAGTGGTGCTGACACACTCATAACTTGCAAGAGAAAAGAGTGTACAGCAGGTAATTACATTTTCTCTTTGATACTCTGTTTTGGGGTTTCCAAGTGGAAACATTGATTAGATAAGATGGGGCCAAACTAAAGCAAGACATGCATTTCTCTGACAATTGTATCAATTTCCAAATGTAATTGAGCAAGAAATGCTGTATTGTACAAATTGGTCTGTAATGGAAATATGTAAAACCTTCAAGATATACACACCCAAATATATTTTACATTGATATTTTCACTCGTCTCTTACAATATTTCTTTCTCTTTGTCTTTGATTTCATGCAGAAGTTGAAATGAAGAATTTGATCGCACCACTGGAGGATGGCAAGCTCATTGAGAGCATCCCTACAAACACCCTGGAGTTTGATGTGACAGCAATTGCTACCGATACATCTCCAGGCATTGTGGGGCAAGATCTCTGGCAGGTAACCATGTATGGCAGCACAGACCCAGAGGGAGCAGGCCCTCCTATACAACCTCAAGTGCAAGTATTAAATAGGCCACAAAGTAGCATGAGTTTGGAACCTGGTGGACAGATCGACTATGGACGAGTCACTACCAATTTTGATATGTCATCCCTGAGTTGCTCACAAATTGGATACGTGTGTATGAGACTTGAGAAGAATCCAGCTGCCAGCATTGATTTTACCTTGCGAGCTGTGCCAGATGACTCTGTTCTAACAGACTGTAGCGAAGTTTATTGCGGAGGTTTGTTTGACTTGCAATATAAGATCCATTCCTGCTGAGCTGCTATCAAAGTCTTCAAAATAATGCTTACACCTCCGATTGCTGCTTAACCTTCGAACATTACTCTATCTCCCAAGATAAATATGATATTCTCAAAAGTAACAGATTCTTATCTGTTTTGACTTGGAATAGCTGAACTGCTACCAACAAAATACCGCTTCAACCCCGGAACTGCCGATTAACAATAAAATTAACTTTAACTCTTCTCCTGCCAGGTAACTCTCCCTTATCTGCTTGGCATCCAGTGTATGCCAACTAGCACTATGTACTGACAAGGCAATTTCCCTGCAAAATGCCCTTCTATTCTGTTATGTTATTAGCAAGCTGCCCAAAGTTTATTAATCTGCTTCCTCTGCCATTTCTTCAAGTCCTTTCAATCACCCAGCCAATAATGCTGTTATTTGCATGAATCCCATTTATTTTGTTTATATTTCTTTATTTTTGGCTCTTTTCCAATACTTCTATTCCAGCTTGAACCCCCAAAAATGAACTTGCTTTGCTCTTTTGTTCCATTTGATTCTGTGATCTTTTTTTGTATTTTTATTTATTTCCTTTCTTCCATAATTTTTTTATTTGCCTTTGCTTTATACCCTTGATTTGCTAACATTGAAATTAATTTAAACCACATTTCCTATAATATTGACTCAAATTGTATTTAATAATTGCTACAATTTTAAGATAATTTCTGGACTCCTTAACTGCAATTTATTCCCTCCCTTTTTGCTACTGTATTACAAATAAAGTGTTCAATTCAAACGATTCTTGATATATTACATACAACTGTGTTTCTTAGTACAATACGAACGAACTTGTTTTGATTTTTGTATTGCATCAAATTTCTAAATTAACAGGAGTAACAGCCACTGCCCTGACATGGGAGTACGAGGCCCCCAACGTCATCATCAACAGGGAAAGTGAACTGGTCATTGATGCCGAGATATCCATGACCGATGACAGCAGGGGCATTGTAGGCAGTGGTCTGTGGCGACTGGGCCTCTGGGGCAGCCAGAACAGCGATGGCTCGGGAGAACAGTTCGACTATCAAGAACAGATCTTGAGCAATACACAAGCGGGAACATCGCTGGATGAAGGAGAGTCTCTGGAACTAAATAATGTTGATGCCATGTTTGACA
The DNA here is from genome assembly GCA_023653785.1 of Ophioderma brevispina. Taxonomy (NCBI): domain Eukaryota; kingdom Metazoa; phylum Echinodermata; class Ophiuroidea; order Amphilepidida; family Ophiodermatidae; genus Ophioderma; species Ophioderma brevispina. The sequence continues at coordinate 296,802 of JAMKCH010002661.1, read as the reverse complement.
TTGCATCGCTGGGATGTGAAGACTACAGATATCTCTGTGTAGAGTTCACTCAAGGCGATGCACCAAGTCCAAGCTTCAAGTACAATGTGGAAGGAAGAGGCGATACAGGACCACAGATGTTGTCTAGTTGTCAAGAAGTCCAATGTAACCGAGGTAATGCAGCCATGTTAACGATTCAATAATAAACAATTTGAGATTGGTTGATATAATAATAATGTTTAATGTAGAATTATTTTGAGTAAAGTCATCAACAATTTGCCTTTGATATTTACTTTGATTACTAGATATTGTCCTGATAGACCTTGAAGCAGAACTGGCCGATTCCAAAATCATCGAAGGTGAGGAAAATCGCTTCGTACTAGATACCTCTGCACTGGCTGATCCAGGTCCAGGGGAGTTGCCGGTGAAGGCCTTTGGGCCATGGAGGCATGGGTAACCAATGATCCTAGCTCTGACATGAAGTATGCTCCACAGTCGCAGATCCTGTCCTCCCGTCAGTCCGACGAGACCCTACAGCCTGGAGGATCACTGCAGTTTGGGCAAGTGGCTTACACCCACGACCTAGCAAGTGTCACTTGTGACCAGGCCAAACATTTGTGTGTGCAGCTGAAGAAAGGTCCTGCCCCTACTGTTGATTTTAACCTACGAGCACAGCCCAATGAAGATGTGTTAAAAGTCTGCAACCCTCTGAAATGTTCAGGTATGTGTCTTGGTGTAAGAAACTTTGATTTCAAGAATGATCCCTGCTTCAAACTGTGCTGAAAATTAGGTGTTATATTTAAAATTAACCCTATCCCTACCAAAACTCACTAGAACTCAATGAGCTGCATGAGGTTAGGAAAATGTACTAAGTCCAAAAGATACGATGACGTCATCGTACCAACACTCGTACGGGCACGAAATTGTTGGCGACTCCCTCATGGCTTGCCATCCCTGCTCATGGGAATGGTGCGCCGGAGGCCTCGGGTTTGAATCCCGCCACAGACGTCCAGTCTTCTTTAGCTTCTATCCCTTTACCCCTTCCCCTCCTCTCTGGAGAAACCAAAATGCTGTTAGGGCTACTTACAAATGTGCACTACTTGATTTAAAGTGGCATTCCTATTTTTTTTTAGTATTGTCATCAAATGCTAGATATTGATTATTATGGTTAAATGTTCAAATCCTTTGAAAGCAAGCTCAATTAAATTCTGTACATTTACCCCTTGCAGGAGTGATTGTGACTGAAATGGATTGGACAATAGAAGCAGTAGACATGGTTCCTGGAAAAGCAACTCCTGTGACCCTTGACACCACCATTTCAGTTTCACCAGCAAGCCGAAGTATTAGTGGCGAGGGCCTGTGGAAGTTGAAAATGTACGGTAGCAAATCTGAGAAAGGAACAGATAGAACGGACCGGTTTAGTTTGGTGGAACAAACGCTTGGCCCAGCTCAAGCTGGCACCTCCTTATTCAGTGGAGCTGACATGGTAATCAACGATGTGGAAACCATGTTTGATATTGGTTCAATTGGATGCACTGACTACAACTATGTCTGCCTTGAATTCACCAAAGGAGATGAGCCTGTTCCACAGTACACCTTCCGGGTGGGAGAGGAGGAACGACCATCTCGTCCTGCTTCCTCGACACGGCAGGAGGACTCCATCATCTCGTGCAAGAAGCAGAAATGCAATTTACGCAAGTATCAATCAATTTATTTAAAAATGATTGTTAAAATTCCTAGGTAATTGTTGACATTTTACTTCTCAATCAACCTCTTCTGCTACCATTTATTCAGCACTGAAAACTTATTTCCTTAAACATCTTAATATGGATTGATTCGGTCCAAGTATTAACCCATCACAATTCAAACTTTGGTCTCGGAGTCGCAAGTTTTGGTTACTCCGAATGACACAAATTCAAAAATCGCTCGGCTAATCAAAATGTGAAGCAATTTCTTAATTTCCGATTTTTTTTGTTCATTGCAGGAGCCATTTTTACAGATACAGTCACGGATGTGACGGGCACAGAACCACTTGTCGAGGACAGGCGCAGCAATCCTTTTGTGGTCAATTTCAGCGGTCTCCCTGCATTGGATGCAAATGTGATTGGTGGAACAAGTATGTGGCAGGCAGATGCCTTCCTGACCTCAAATAATGATGGCAGTGGGGACAAGTATTCTCTCAAAAGCAATGTGCTTGCTCAACCCAACCAAGACATAGCACTTGACCCACCAGACAGCATCGATATGACTGCCATCGCAATCGACATGAATATGCGGGATGTGAGTTGCAAAGAAGCGAAGTACTTATGTGTGACATTGAAACCCAATCCAGATACCAGCATTGAATATACGATGATTGGTAGACCAGATGAAGAAGTACTAACCGATTGTTATAATATGGAGGATCGGTGCATAGGTAAGCAAGTTGCAACTGCATATTTAAATCCTCTTGCAAGACCCATGCAACCCTAACTCTTTATAAAGTCTCCTTGACCACCTAACCCCATCCAAAACTCCTAATTTGTATTTTTAAAACTGGTTCAATTGTTTCCATGCTATAAATATAGTATTTAACTCTGGTTAAAAAGGTAGTTTTAAAACATTAATATACCCCTTTAAAAAAAAAATGTTAACAAGACCTTGTGTGGTGAGAATTGCAGATGAATCAGTTGGATATTTATGCATGTGGAAGAATCCTCAATATATTTTAGAGAAGAAAATTGACCTAAAGAATTGTGTGAATTTCCTTTGAAGGTGTTGTTGCTACTGCTCTTGATTGGACCTATGATGCTGGTAGCTTCTCGTTTGGTGAGCTTGCATCAGTGACATTTGATGCAGCTGTTAAAACAACGGACGACAGTCGCCGTGTAAATGGGCTCCACCTGTGGACACTTGGTGCTTTTGCCAGTACTTCAGAAGATGGAAGTGGTAGACGGGAGGGTGTCCAGCCTCAAATCTTGGATGGGTTCAATCAAGCAAAGTCGCTCTTCCCTCCCACCCCTATTGATATGAGCGTGTCCAACATACAAGTTGATATGAATCCGCTTGGGTGCACAGCGTACAGGTACCTGTGTTTGGAATTTTCCAAGCAGGCAAGATCTGATCCAGACTTTGCCTTCCAGACTATTACTGGTGGAGATAGCTTGGTGTCATGCAAGGAAGTGCAGTGCCAAGGTAAAGTGTTAATATTATTGATCTAATTGGTTAAAAAAGAATATTAATAAAAGGCAAAATATAATCTTGACTAGCATAAGTCTAACAGCAGATTAATGGTGGTACCTTCAAGACAAAATAAGTTGCAAATTTCTTGCTTTCTCTTGAAAAATAAGTTTTTGGCACATAATCCAACATGTTTTAACAGATTTGGAAAGAAACGCCTTTGCTTCAGAATGGTGCAAGAAAAGTCTAACCTCTGTCCCTCTTTCTTTTTGTTTCAGCCGTCGTACTAATTGGCCAAGAGACAACCCCAGATACTGTCATACTTGCTGAAGGAGAGTCTGAAAATACTATTGTGATGTCAACCATTGCACGTTCAGCTCCAGACAGCGGTACAGTGCGGCAAGGTCTCAATCTGTGGACTATGGCAATGTATGGCAACAGAAACCCAGATGGAAGTGGTCCACAGATAAACCGGGCAGAAAATGTCTTATCCCCATACCATGCCAGCATACCTCTGATGACTGCCGGTGGAACAATTGATTACAGCAATGTTGTCACATACTTTGATATGTCGGACTTGCGCTGTTCAGACGTACCTTTCATCTGTACAGAAGTGGACAAAAATCCTTTAAGGTCATTTGAGTTTGAGGCAAGACCAAATCGAGATGTGCTAACAGATTGTTTCCGTGTAGAAACCTGCCAAGGTATGTAAATAAACCATAATTAGGAAGTTTTGATTTACTACAAAGGTGTAATTTATTATAGTGTTAAATGAAATGTTGATTTTAATTTGAATAAACACTCCACTGCAGTTAAAGTCTGACTCAGAGATTTCGAAATATTATTTCTTTGTGTAATAATGAAAAATAGTCACCTGGAAATAAAGATAGTAACCTAAAATGCACAATTCCGAAATTTGAGATGAATCGGAATTTTCGTTTTGATGTAGTAAACATTTATGTGTAGTATTACGTCCCATAGTATACTGTGTATAACAAAAATTCCGGATCCGGAATTTTATAACAAAGTTATGATTTTCTATATGAAGGAATTCGATTTAAGCTTAGCAATTTCACACAGTGATTAGTATATGGACAAGCTTTATGTACATGCAAAAAACCAGATTTTTTTGGAAATTGAGGGCGCCCTCCTCCCGAAATCTCTGAGTCGGTCTTTAATATGACATAATTCATGGTTTTAGTCAACATGAAGCATAATGGAAGTAAATGAATAAAAGTGGCCTGGATTAATCTATATACATATTTTTCTTTCTTTCTAGGATTAACCGTAACTGATCTTGAGTGGACGCTGGACCCTAGAAAAGTAAATTCCGACAAACCAAACACTGCTGTTTTGGACATTGACGTATTCTCGCGCCAGGGCCCTCCAAAAGTAACTGGAGACCGTCTGTGGCGTATTGGAATCTTTGGCAGCAAAAGCCCAATAGGTTCAGGTGAACGTCTCGGTTATAAACGTCAGGTCCTCGACAAAGCAACTGCAGGAACAGAAATGAACCCTGGTATCAAAATGAACTTTGAAGGTATAACAACTGGCTTTGATTTCTCTCGCCTGGGATGTGAATCGGAATGGCAGCATTTCTGTATCGAGTTTGCCAAGGGATTTCAAGCCAAACCTGATTTTGATGTGTCCTTGTATACTGGCACCAATGCTATTGTCGACTGCAAGCCGTATGAATGCCAACGACGTAAGTTGCCCTTATTTTTAGAGCTATATGGTTGTGACTTAAGAAAAAACAGGGGGTAGGACATGCCAACCTAACAGCAACAGCGAATTCAAAATGGCATCAACTTCCGGGTGCTAGTCTGTTTCAAAGACTTAACGGTAGGATAGTCTGTTTCAAAGACTTAACGGTAGGAGGGCGCTCTTGCGCATATCGGACGGTCACACACAGACTTGACTAAAGACTATGCCTGGTCACGAATATTTAAATCTAAATGACCGTTATTGGAAATTACACTATTTTGCAGCGGGGTTAATCCACTAACCCCGACAGATTTTGAAGTCAATATTTTTTCCTTAAATTATCATGATATTACTACAAAGGTTTGAGAGATGATTTTGTAATGTCACTGGGACCGAGACTGCCATAGTAAATGCACATAGTAATTCCATAAATTACCGTTTGGAAATCCCCAATGCCCAAATCGAGCAGATCGTGTCCTACCCCCCCTGAGAAAAACATTGTCATTTTAAAAGCAACACATTTTAATATTGCAATCCTAATTATTTTTTTTAATCTGTAATTTACAGCTGTAAAAGTCGATGATATCACCACATCTTTGGTATCGCAAGCACCACTGATCGAAGCTTCGAGATTCAATCGAGTTATGTTCAACCTGGCAGCTTCTACCACTCCAGACAGTGGCGGTGCTGCTGGGGATAACCTGTGGGATTTGATGGTATATGGTAGTGGTAGTGAATATGGAACCGGACCCAGGTATGCCCCACAAACCTACTATACTTTGTCAAGACGTCAAGCAGACACGGAAGCCTTGGGGAAAGGGCAAGACATCAAATTTGGAACAGTTGATATAAACTTTGACATGTCTTTCCATACTTGCAAAGATGTGACACACTTGTGTGCTGATCTAAGGAAGGGTAGCAGGCCCAATCCTGATTTTGAGTTCATTCCTGTTCCAGATGAATCCGTCCTGACAGATTGTATGGAGATCAATTGCGAAGGTAATTGATGCTGTCATTTTTTTACTGTATGAAGACATGTCAGCCATATGCAAATCAAGTACTGCTAGTTCACCTTTTGCAGCTTAATAAACATAATTTCTTACAAATTTCTTTCTTACTACAGGGGTTGTTATTGATAACACTCGCATCAGTTTAAGTAGCCCAGGAACCCTGCAGGATGGACTCAACAGCATAGAGTTTGATGTATCTGTTCTTTCTTCACCGAATGCTGCTGATGCCCAAGGCAACGGATTGTGGAAGCTGAAAACTTTCACAACAAGTGAAATTGATGGACAAGGACAACAGAATGTCTTGCATGAACAAAGCCTGACTTCAGCGCAGTCGAGCAATGGGTTGCTCTCTGGAGGGCGCATGACATTTCGAAATCTGGGGGCACAGGTGAATCGGGATGAGATCGACTGTGATGAGGACTTTCTTTTGTGTGTTGAGTTGTCCCGAGGTGATAAACCTTCTGTGGATTTCTCAATGAAGGCGGCATATGAAGATTCTTACATTAGTTGTGAGAAACTGAGGTGTGCCAAAACGCCGCGTGAGTTTGGGACTAAGTGAAACAAATAAAATATTTCATATCAGAGTTGTTGAATTTATTAATTTTAAAAGAGTAAAAAGATGAGTGGTGAGAGTGGGAAATATTGTGAGAATTATTTTAAAAATTGAGGGATTGTGTTGGTGAGAGAACAAAATACTTCCAAATACCCTTATCCTTTGCTGCATTGATTTCCCTGAATTATGACATATTCTTAAGGTGGCATAATCATCTCAGCTCTACACAAGCTTTGCCTCATTTTTGACAGCTAGGTTCAAGATTGCAGCAGCTCATCTGGCACCCACTTGATGTAAACCACAGCAACCCCAAGGTTTCTAAACCTTAAAAGCTAGCAGCAGATGACTTCTCCAAGCCCAAAAATCACCATTTCCAATCGAGTTGTGGGGCGCAAGCACTCAAACCCCTTGAATTAGAGGGAGGGGGCTGGAGCACTCAAACCCCTTGAATTAGTGTAGTGCAAAGTTTAAAAAGTGATAGCAAGTCTTTAAGCCCCTTAAATTGATGTAGTGCAAAGTTTTAAAAAGTGATGGAAAGTCTTTGGGATTGCATCTTGATGGAACTACTTGGCGAGGCTCTGCTGTGTGTTTTATGTTAGAGCATAGTAACCAAAGGGTTGCAGTGGTTGGCATGGAAACTGGTGAATGGAGGAAGAAATTGCAGACTTTTTTTCTTTTCATATTTTCTAATTAACAAATCTTTTCTCTCCCATTGCTGTTGCTGCCTGCTGTTTATCTTGGCATCTTTGATGGTTCTCTTGTAGCTCGGGTAAGTTTACTTTCCTTATTGATAAGCTAAGATGTGTTTGCCTAAAAAATCCATGTTTGTGGATTATTATGGAATAAAAAATTACATTTTGTCCAATTTTTTTGTGAAATATCATGTTAGATTAAAGCAAAAGAAGATCAGACTACTTTCCTTATTGTTAAAGCTAAGATGTATTTACCCTATGTTTGGGAATTATTATGGAATAAAAACAAAAGCATTTTATCCATTTGTTTTGGGTGAAATATCATGTTAGATTAAAGCAAAAGATCAGACTGTTCATTTTGACTTGCTGAATGACATTCTTCACTTAGAAGGTACACTTCTAGGCACCAGGTGACAACGGAGGGTGTTTTGAGTCAATCCCACAATGCACCAGTTTTAGGAAATTTCACCTCAATAGGGTCATGTGATCATATAAAAATCCTATTCTTAACACATAAAAAACCTGACTTTAATGCTCATTTTAGCCCACAAAGTGTTAGTACTTAGGGAATATTTTGCATGATTATGAAATGTCTTGTGGTTCTTAAAACTTTTGGAACACTTTTTATCCCCAAGTACTGACATGTATTTAGTACAGTACGGTATAGGCACATTGCTATGCATCATGGGATTGATTCAAAACACCCTCTGAGGTGACAACAGGAAGGCAGAAATGAGGCACAGTTCTCAGAATCTCAGTTCACGCTTCTTTGCAATATCAATTATGGACTTGTGCATGGCACAAAAATATCATGCTTGCACAATTACTTTGAATGGGAATTCTTAAACAGCTGTGAAAGTGTAAGCAATTTCATTGGCTGATGCCTGTGTTCAAATCGTTTAATTGAACCCAGGTAGTACGCGCTGCGTATTGAAGTTATTTTTAGGTTGAAGCGCTCGCGTCATACTGCGTTTTGCTACTTTCGCGCGCGCCTACCAATGTTACGTCTCGTTGCGTATGATCGTTGCGTTCAGCGGGTTGTTCGATTGTTTTCACTGGGTGATGGCAGTCCTTTCTTGTTGTATTTAAGCTGTAAAGTATCGCGAAATTGGGTTAAAGATGACCTTAAATGATAATTGCTGTTTAAGAATGAGAATAAAGGTATGATTTTGGGAACCGGTACTCTCTTTACGACGAATTGAACCTGGCGACACCATTATTTTTGCGTGGAAGAACTCGGCCTCCGGCCTCGTTCTTCCACTTAAAATAATGGTATCGCCTTGGGTTCAATTCGTCGTAAAGAGAGTACGGTTCCCAAAATCATACCTTTATTCTCTAAATGAAATTGGGGGAAAATGGAGGTTTGCATGTCGATGGTATATTATCCAAATTTTGCCTTTTCTGATATTCCTTTACCTGGGCCTTTGCAGAAGAAGTTTTTCAACTGTGGTGCTCATTTATATAAATAAATAATAATTCATAGAATTGAAAAATTAGTAATATTTTTCTGCCTTATAATCCGACCATTATCATTTTGGAAAGTAAACAGCCTCTTTTATGGGTATGAAAATACTCCCTATTTAGCATCAATTCACTGTATTTTACAAAAGTTTTCATAATGTTGCTTGGATAGAATTCCAATTTTAGCCTTGCAACAAATTTGAAAAATGCCTGCCATTGGTGGTCTAAATTTCATTTAAATCATTAGTTTGTATATGAATATTTGTATCAAGCACCCTCTGGTTTATGTCATTGCGTTAGGGTGTGCATGGTTCGTGAATTTATTTTGCTCATTTACAGCCATTAATTCAAGTGAGGGGACCGAAGGGACAGAAAGGGGAACCAGCTATGATGAATGAAGGATCAGGTTTAGAAGTAAGTCGAACTGCAAATTTGTATTCTCTTCAAATGGTTTCTTATCTTGTTTTTTTCTTCTCATTTCTCCCCCACTCCGCTATCCTACCAAAAATTCCACATCAGGGACAAAGAGGACCAAAAGGCCAAAAGGGAGAACCAGCATCAATTGGGGAATTTGGTAGTGGAGTGGTAGGTTTTCCAGTGTCCAGTTGATGTTGTCATCACGGCACATAGCAGCATATTTGGGCAGTTTTAAGTTTGTATACCATAACCCCCTCTCAGTGGCGTGCCATTTGTAAATGCGAGAATAATCTGGTGTTTCTGTGTGCTGGGTATTTCCAAACTTTGAGAGGGGGTTTGTAATCCATTCACCCTGCTACAGCTGCTACTGTTTATTCTTTTTGCTTGCATATTGAGGGACATGAGGAAGTGAGTGAATGGAGTGTGTAAATAATAATAGTTTTCATAAACTCATCCATGCCTCATTCTTAAATGTGCAGAGTTACCACATGTGCTTGAGGATTTAAAGGGCTATTTTGTGATCCACAGCCTCATCCCCCAAAATTACCTATTAAAAATAATCTCGTCTGAACGGTTGGCATTAACATGAGAGGGCCATTCTTCGGGAAGTCGCACACATGACCAAACTTTATTTGCACCCTGTAACAACAACCAATCTACCAAAAGTGTAAACATCATTTTTGGTTAGGTTTTGTCTGAACTTAACCAAAAACAATGTTTCCACTTTCGCTTGATTGGTCGTTTTGTCATGGAGGGCGAATAAATTTCGGTCACATGTGTGACTTCCTGAAGAATGGCCCAAGATTGCAACATCAACAGATATTTTCAGAATTAGCTTTTCCTTGTAAACAAAAAAACGAAAAGGGGCTAGAACTGCAAAAGTGCACCTTTAAAATATTCTGTGGTGTACTGTTCTCTAGAATGGCAGTGGATGAGGTCTGTATTTTATGCAAATTAACCCAATGTATATTCATTATTTAATAAGAGTATTTCTATTTGAGTATTGCAATACAATAATTACTGCATAACTGTTAAGAGAACCTTTGAATTGGGTAACCACAATTTGCGCACCCACTGCAGCCTGCACCCAGTTGAATTAAACAGCCTTGACGGAATAAAGTACAGTATGTGTTGCACTTTATTCAGTCAAGGCTGCTGAATTCAACTGGGTGCAGGCTGCAGTGGGTGCGCAAATTGTGGTTACCCCTTTGAATTACAGTCATGGACTAGATGACTAACTTGACATCCTTTGAATTGGTCTGACATGAGCTGTGATTGGCTCCACTTAAACTGCAAATGTGCAAAGCGATTATGTTTATCCAATCATGGTGCTCACATAGTTGGATAAAGATATAAAGGACATAAAATTAGTCATCTAATTTTAGCCTTGACTGGTTGGTTTGCTCTGGTTTTTCTGTCTTGCCCCTGAGGATGCTCAGAGCAAGAAAAAGAAATCACTACAATGTATGTGAACATATTATCTGGTCATTTCAGTAATTTAATGTAACTTGGTGAATGTTTTAACATTTTAAAAATATCGCCTCCAATTCAAACCAAACTTGGTAACAATATGGTAGGAGGTTGAGGTCAAAGGTCGTGAAGGGATCAAATTGGGTCAAGGTGTTATTTTTGGGTTTAAAGTTTTGCAATTTACTCAAAGTTTCACACATTTAAATCAAACTTGGTAACAATGAAAAAAGATGGAAGGGAAGGGTGACCTTAAGGTTGAGGTTAAAGGTCATGTGGGGATCAGATCTGGTCCAAACATCATTTTCTTTTTTTTTTTGTTCAAATTTTTCAAAAGTTCCCACATTATTCATTATCATCCTTCGACTTATAACGAGATAAGTATTGCTCCTTCAAATTAAGCTCGGTATCAATGATCTGTGGGTGGGAGGGAAGTATAGGTGCATTGTCTACTAATAAGGCATGTTAAAAATGCTAGTCATAGGGCAAGATTTGTGGTTTGAGAACCATCTTGTTAGGAAACTTCAATGATATGCAAGATACCAGACTGCGTGAAGTAATTTTCTATATTTGTGGCAAATGAGCATATATGAGCAGTACATTTGTGAACAATCTTGTGGTTTTTGTCTTAGTTTGGCCCTCCAGGTCCAGCAGGTTTACCAGGACCCCCAGGCCCACCGGTAAGTTGATTTTAAATTTCAATTAATTAAAATGCTCCCTTCTAAAAAAAACGCCCTTTTTTTCTAGTCAAATGTTCCTAAAAATACAAAAAAAATGCATTACATGAGCCGTTGTTGATTTTGTTGAGCTTGTTCAAATGTCAATCATTTTGGAGCTTGGTATTCCCAGATGATGTTAGAAATAAAACTGAACAAATGACATGACATTTAATAATGCCCCCTTAAAATTTCAAGCCGCATTTAATATAGACAGTGTAATTTGTTATTTGGTTAAACCAAATTTTAAATATAGTGTTGACCCCACTAAATGGACATGGCCAGATTTACCTAGCACTCGGCAATACTGCAAAGTGCAAGGATTTATTAATTTATTGGGGGAAATCATTGAACAAAGTTTCGCCGGCACATTCAAATGATGGTATGCTCTCGAAGGTTATTTTTAAGGGTATTACAATATATTTGTGCAATTGTATTACTTATCATACTTACACAATTGAAGAAAAATCCAAATGGTTTGACAATTTCTCTTCTAGGGAGACAGAGGAAACACAGGCCCTGCAGGAAATCCTGGACCCCAAGGACCAAGGGTGAGTAAAAATAATCAAAGATGCTATAATTTATACAAAATTGTCAAAAGTGTTGAACTAAGGGAAAGAACTTTTGTATGTTTGAACATGCATGTTGCTATATGTCAGACAGGGCAGCCCTGTAAAGACTCCCCAATATGTTCAAAGGTCAGCACAGAGACCCTTAATCTCTTTTCAAAAGGTTTGGGGCATATGCTGGTGTATTGAGGCAGATGAGGCAGATGCTTGCTTTTGATACAGCATCACTCAACTTCTATGCACTTATTGTTGCACATATAGGGAGATTCTGGTGTTGATGGATTGAATGGACTTCCAGGAACTCCCGGCCCACCGGGACCCCCAGGACCCCCAGGTGAACTTAGTGCTGCTGCAAGCCAAGGTGGTGGATTCAAAGGACCTTCATTACCAGGATACCAATACCCACAAGCAATTCAAGGTGCACCTGGACCACGTGGACCCCCAGGACCCCCTGGAGCAAGAGGCGCACAAGGTTTAATGGGACCATCTGGTGAATCTGGCGAACCCGGAGGACCAGGACCCGCAGGCCCCCCAGGACCCCAGGACCATCTGGCAGACCAGGTTCCGATGGTGACAGAGGACAAGATGGCGGACCCGGACCTATCGGACCACGTGGTGCAACTGGAGAGAGGGGACCACCAGGAATTCCAGGATCACCAGGACCTAAAGGACACAGGGTAGGAAAGATTCTTTTAATCATCACTACCAAATACACCATCTGAAATTTGATACATCAGTTTGTTGTTAGATACTGAAATTTGTGCACACATACTAGCACACAAACTACTTCTACTTCTACAACCTTTTAACTGCAATTCACAGGTTAAGTGACAAATATTTCAACCATTTTCACAGGGATTCACAGGATTGCCCGGATTACAAGGAGAAACTGGACCCCAGGGAGAAAGAGGTAATGATGGTGCCCCAGGAGAACCAGGAGCACCAGGTGCCGCTGTAAGTATTATTTTACTTTATACCAATGTTAACATAGCTATTGCAAGCTTTCAATTCAAAGTTTTGCAAGTTTGATTCAAAATGATATGTCTACCAATGTTAACATAGATATTGCAATCTTTATAATTCATTTGTTTGTAAGAATTCTATGGAAAGTTATATTTCTCCGTCATTTTCATCCTTCCATTGTAGGGACCATCAGGACCCCAAGGTGAGAGAGGCCGAACAGGATCACCAGGAGAAGCAGTAAGTTTAAAAATATGTTAAATGATGCAGAATCAGGAGGGGAGAAAATATTAAGAACAGTAAATTATTCAAGATAAGGGAATAATTAAAACTGAAAAGTTGGCTTTCTCAGTCAGATCTTGTATAGTAAGTAATAAAGATTATTAGATGACATATTTAAAGCCCTCTAGTTGGTATTAAATGAATTCTTGAAAATCTAACCAGAAATGCTCAAGTGTTTGTTTTTCTGTTACTTTTGTAGGGTGCACGTGGTGCTGATGGTGCCCCAGGAGCTCAAGGTCCATCCGTAAGTAGAACTTTCTTCAGATATCCTTTGATAGCTTCTCAATGTTTCCAGATGCAATTCAATGAAAATACTTATAAGAAAATGCAATTCAATGAAAATACTTTTAAAGAAAATGCAATTCAATGAAAATACTTTTAAGAAAATACAATGGTTGCCTATTAATCATGATTTGTCAAATGCAATTCTTACAAACTTTTTCCTTCTGATTTTTGTAGGGTCCTCCAGGATCACCAGGTGCCCCAGGAAGTCCAGGATACCCAGGTGCAAAGGTAGGTTGTCATATTTTACATGGTGGATCAACAAAGTTCAAAAATCAAAATCTTCTCTGATAAACTTTAAAAATTTGATGAATTAATGTAAGCAAAAAGGCATTGACACATTGCTTAAATTTGTTCTTTTTCTATTTGTGAATATGCTTTTAAATGATTGTATTTCTAAACCATCTTTCAGGGTGATGCCGGCAGTACAGGATCACGTGGACCACCAGGTTTGCAAGGAGCCCGTGGTGAGCGTGGAACCGATGGCCCACAAGGACCTCCAGGACAACAGGTAGGCTCTCCTTTTTTCTCTCTCTCAATTCCTTTGCATATTGTGTAGAATTTAAAAGTTCTCCAGCTGCCATGATCATCCTCTACAAATTCAGTGATGCTATTTATCTTGGATGGTCAGTGGCAGCAGATGCTACAAAATTTGGGGGAACAAGCTTGTAAATTCAGTGTCAAGGTTTATGAACGGGTTCCAACATTTATGAGGAATTAAAGGGAACCAGAGATTTAAAGGGGCGTGAGCAAGAATTGTTTACTTGAAGTAAAAAAATGGCAATTGCAAAACTTTGATTATTTTGCCTTCACTTTTCAGGGTGTCCCAGGACGTGATGGATCCCCAGGAGCAAAGGGTGCAACTGGTGCCCCAGGAGCTGCAGGTGCCCCAGGATTCCAAGGAGCTCAGGGACCTCCCGTAAGTACATCTTTGACATAAAGGTCCTATAATAGCAGAGATGTAACTTTTCCGGAAATTTCCGGATTTTTGGCCATAAATAAAATTCCGGAAATGTAAAAAAAAAATTTTTTTTATTTTTTTCCCTTCAATTTCTGAGATCAAAGTATTAATGATTAAGGTAAAACTGCATCAAAAACCCAAGTTTTAAGTACCAATTTATTTTAGAAAAGGGTCTTGTACCCCAAAATCGCGTAAAAAAATGTTCCCTGGAGCTTCGCCGGATGCGACGCTAGAATTTTGGCCTTCCCGTCGGTTCAAATTTTGGATTTTCAGGAAATGAGACTACTCCTCTGTTACAACTCTGTAATAGGTACTAAAATTGTTAGGATTTATGACAAAAATATGTAATGCTACAAATTGTAAAGACCTGTGATAGAAATATATGTATTGAAAAAGCATAAATGGTAGATGCAAAATTTGATCAATACTTCTTCTGACGAATGATCAACTCCTGGATCGGGACGTGTTAATCACTCAAGCTCAATTTTGGGTCTGGTCCCAAGTGTTGATCGATTCCCAATGCCACAAAGTGTACGAGCTTACTAAATGGAAATGTCTTTTTTATTGTGCTGCAGGGACCAGCTGGAAGCCCAGGACCATCAGGACAGAAGGGTGACCAAGGCTTACCAGGTCTCTCAGGAGAACGTGGAGAACCAGGACCACAGGGTATCCGAGTAAGTAGTTCAGTTCCGTGTTAATTTTTAAATAATGCAGCTTGTTTATTTGATTTGATCAGTTTTAAATGCCCTTAAGATTTCTTGACTACAAACTTGTGTTGATGGCTCAACTTTGGTGTATTCAATATAGGGAGAAGTTGGACCTGTAGGACCCCCAGGAGAATCTGGCGAAGATGGTGAACGTGGTGCACGTGGAGCCCCAGGCCCTGCCGGACCTCTTGGACCCCCAGGTGAACGTGGCCCAGTGGGCCCAATGGGACCAGCTGGCGCACCCGGACTTCCAGGACCCAAGGTAAGTTTGGTTTGAATTTGCACTGTTAAAACTAAAAATTATAAACTCTTATAAATAGAGGCTTGATGGAATTTTAAAGATGGGCAAAGTTGCGAATTGATAGTTGTTGGATTTGTTTGTTAAATAGGGAGATACTGGCGAGAGAGGAGCAAGAGGTGAACCAGGAGCAAAAGGAAACACAGGCGAGCCTGGACGTCCAGGAGAAGCAGGTCTACCAGGAGGCAGGGTAAGCATGTCTGGGTTACAAGTAACAAATGTAAACTTTTGTGTTTGCAACCTGTATTTTCTTTTAAATATATTTGAATAAATGCCAAATTGAAATGGCTTTTCTTGTAGGCAAGAATAAACATTCACTGAATGATCAAACCCTGGCTTCCCCTGGCCTTCAACCCACCAATTGCAAAAAAATTTCATAAACTGCTCCTTTGATTCAGACCAAGGCCAAAGTTCCTACAAGGCTTTTCTTGTAGGCAGGAATAAATGCTCACTGAATGATCATACCTTGGCTTCTCTCGGCCATCAACCCACAAGTACCCATCATCTAAGCATAAGCAGAATGACCTACTATATCAGTCAAATTGACAATGCCAAACTGCTCCTTTCATTAACAACAAGGCCCAAGTTATTTGATAAGGTTTTTCTTGTAGGCAGGAATAAATGCTCACTGAATGATCATACCTTGGTTTCCCCTATTCATCAACACACAAGTAAAAAAAAACTGTCGTCTAAGCATAAGCAGAATGAGCTACTATATCAGTCATGCCAAACTGCTCCTTTTTTGCCTACTCTATCAGTGCCTATGATGCCTAACTGCTCCTTTCATTAAGACCAAGGCCAAAGTCATTTGATGAGGAGCTAAACTCACTAATTAATCCATGTGTTTTGCATCTGCTAGGGTCTATCCGGTGCTCCAGGTAAGGAAGGACGTGATGGCAAACCAGGACCACCAGGACCAGCTGGCGAAGATGGAAGACCAGGAGTTGCAGGACCACAGGGAGCAAGAGGAGCCCCAGGAGCCGTTGGACCACCAGGACCTTCAGGACCAGCAGTATGTATCTCAAGATGAGCAAAATGAGACAAAGTCTACTAAAATCAAATACACCTTTTTAAATATTAACATGTTCATCTTGTTAATATGAAATCCAATCTTTTAATTGTCTTCCAGGGATAGGGCATTCAACAAGAGGCACCTTGTTAGTATGAAATCCAATCTTTTAATTGTCTTCCCGGGATAGGTCATCCAACAAGAGGCACCTTGTTAGTATAAAATCCAATCTTTATTTAAATTGTCTTCCCGGGATAGGGCATTCAACAAGAGGCACCTTGTTAGTATGAAATCCAATCTTTATTTAAATTGTCTTCCCGGGATAGGGCATTCAACAAGAGGCACCTTGTTAGTTATGAAATCCAATCTTTATTTAAATTGTCTTCCCGGGATAGGGCATTCAAAAAGAGGCACCTTGTTAGTATGAAATCCAATTTGTCTTCCCGGGATAGGTCATCCAACAAGAACACCTTGTTAGTATGAAATCCAATTTAATTGTCTTCCCGGGATAGGTCATCCAACAAGAACACCTTGTTAGTATGAAATCCAATCTTTAAATTGTCTTCCCGGGATAGGGCATTCAACAAGAGCCACCTTGTTAGTATGAAATCCAATTTAATTGTCTTCCCGGGATAGGTCATTCAACAAGAGGCACCTTGTTAGTATGAAATCCAATCTTTTAATTGTCTTCCCGGGATAGGGCATTCAACAAGAGGCACCTTGTTAGTATCAAATCCAATCTTTTAATCTTCTTCCAGGGACAACGTGGTAATGATGGTGATCAAGGACCCCAAGGTGCACCAGGTGCAACCGGTGAGCCTGGCAAACAAGGACCCCCAGGACAGGCTGGACCCCCAGGAGTTCCTGGAGTTGCTGGTGAACGAGGTGCTGCAGGTGCCCAGGGCCCACAAGGTCCCATGGTAAGAAACACCGTTGTGTCAAAGTCTTGTTTATTAGTACTTGAAAAATGTAATAAAATCAAAAATATCAATAGTGAGGGTTCTGACAACTGATATGGATGGATTCATTATTCTACTAGCTACATGATCCAACATTTTCTTAAAATATGTCATTCTTTCTCTCTGAAGAAAAGGCAATATAGTGTGCTATGGCAAATTGTGTAGGCCTATATGGCAAGATTTTTCCCGATTTGCGAGTCATTGCCTCTATCGGATGTTCTTACCTATATCAGTTGTCAAAAGCGACTTTCCACTGCTTAAAATTTTTGTAAAAAATAAGACAATTTGCCCGGGATGAAACAGCTGTGGCAAGAGTTATATATTACAATGTAGTCTTTCTTTTCTTTTCAATATGGTAACAAATAAGATATCTACTGCCAATAGAGATATTTTAACTTGTATATTAAAACTCTGCAATTCTGAACAGGGACCCCCAGGTCCAGCTGGCGCACAAGGAGAAACCGGTGCACAAGGAGAAGTTGGTCCATCTGGAGACAGTGGCCCACCTGGCCCACCAGGATCAAGAGGTGAACGTGGTGCACCAGGTGAACGCGGTTCCCCTGGCCCTGCTGGTCAAGCTGGACGACGTGGTTTAACTGGACGTGCTGGTAGCGATGGACCCCGTGGTCCAGCTGGTGGCAAAGGTGACAATGGCCCTCAAGGTTCCCCAGGTATTCAGGGTGCTCCCGGAGATCGTGGTCCGGCTGGAGTTCCAGGCCCACGCGGTCCACCAGGAGAATCTGGCCAACGTGGATTGCCAGGCCCAGCTGGACAAGATGGCGAAAGAGGTCCCATTGGACCCATTGGTCCAACAGGTCCTATTGGTGTACCAGGAGAAGCAGTAAGTTGGTTAAAATTACTCCATTCTATATAAATTATCAATTATCATATTAGAGAAAAATCAAGCCAAATTATATTTTTTCATATGTAGTCTAGATGCCTGATAAGGCTGATATGGGAAATCTCTAGTTGTATCTTTTTGAAATCAATATATACAAATATGTAATGCACATTTAATGGCTACTTGATAGTATGTTCTCCAGTAACAAACCTAAATTTAATGGCCACTTGATAATATGCTCTCCAGTAACAAACCTAAATTTGATGGCCACTTGATAGTATGCTCTCCAGTAACAAAACCAAATTTAATGGCCACTTGATAATATGCTCTCCAGTAACAAAACCAAATTTAATGGCCACTTGATAGTATGTTCTCCAGTAACAAACCTAAATTTAATGGCCACTTGATAGTATGCTCTCCAGTAACAAAAAACCAAATTTAATGGCCACTTGATAATATGCTCTCCAGTAACAAAACCAAATTAATGGCCACTTGATAATTTGCTCTCCAGTAACAAAACCAAATTTAATGGCCACTTGATAGTATGCGCTCCAGTAACAAAACCAAATTTAATGGCCACTTGATAATATGCTCTCCAGTAACAAAACCAAATTTAATGGCCACTTGATAATATGCTCTCCAGTAATAAAACCAATTTAAATGGCCACTTGATAATTTGCTCTTCAGTAACAAAACCAATACTGCTTTTTATTTGTCCAGGGTGAACCAGGAGACCCAGGCCCGACTGGAGCCCCAGGAGCAAGAGGCGAACAGGTAGGTGGAACAACATGCTAACTAAATGTTTGACAAAGTTCTAGGGATAATGTTTATTTGCAAGACTCGTCGAGTTGACATGAATTTTCTGGTAGGGAATAACATATAGAATACAAAACAGTGTAATTGACATGAAAAAAAAAGTTGTAAAGATTGTCAATTGGCATCCAGAGTTTAAAATGCTTTCTTGTTTTCTACAATGAACAACTAAAGTTTAACGTTTCATATTTCTCTTACTTTGAAAGGGAGAACGTGGACCACCAGGACCCGCAGGACCAACAGGATTCCCCGGCCCATCAGTAAGTAATGGTTTATCATAATTATAAAATCCCATGCCAAAATTGGTTTCAAATTCTTTTCTGTGATGGCTTTTACAAGCAAACTTGCGCATGTAGGTTACCCACATTATTTAGGGCCAGTGTCCCAGGGATGTTCCCTTGGGTCTGTCATAGGGGTTGGGGAAAATGTCAAAATGTTCGGGAATATGCGATATCTTTTTATAAAAGTTGTCCAACCAAATGCCCTGGGGTACTGCCCTGGAGTGGAGGCATGTTTAAGATGTAGGTTATGTTGTACATTATTGCTTAGTGCCATATTTCTACACATCATAGGGACGACCAGGTGCAGCAGGACCAAGAGGTGAACAAGGAGCTCAGGGAGACAGAGGAGAACCAGGACCATCTGGCCCAACAGGAGCCCCAGGCGAGTCCGGACCACAGGGACCACAAGGTGCTGCTGGCCCACCAGGCGAACGCGGTGAGACTGGCCCACAGGGTGCTGCTGGTGCACAGGGTCCAATGGGTCCAGTCGGTCAACCCGGTCAACAAGGTCCAACCGGACCAACAGGTCCAGCCGGTCCATCAGGAAACGACGGTCAACCAGTAAGTTAAACTTCTAAAACAACTAGGCCAATGAAAGGTTGCAATGTATACAAATTAACGATATTCATTGAGCAACTTGATGTTTCATTATGTGATGATCCATTTAGGGCCAGAAAAGGCTTTTCACTCTACTTTCTATGAACGAGAATTAAAATGATTTGTAGGAAATTGGTAGAAATATATACATGCTTGCCCCATTTTAATATGGGTAGTACTTTCAAAGAATGTTGTTGTGGGCCGCCAGCTATAGCTGGCAGGACCACTTAGCAATCCGTTGTGCGTGTGTATGTATGTGTGTATGTGTGTATGTGTGTGTGTTTGTATGGATGTGTGTGTCAAAAATTGTTAAGTTTTTTCATGGGGCGGCCCACAGCTTATATTCTTTGATATAGCGAGCGCGAAAGCCGAGAACCGCGAAATTCTAGTTCTAACCTAATCTTGAGAAATGGTTGCCATTTAAGGGAAGCAACTTTAAATGCAGCTGACCAAAGAGTATCAAATTTCAAATATTTTGCTTCCTTGATCTTTTCTAGGGCCCACGTGGTGAGCCAGGCCCACAAGGACGACCAGGAGACACCGGTCCACAAGGTTTGCCAGGACAAGACGGAGAAAGGGGAGAATCAGGAAATGATGGACGTCCAGTAAGTTATCCTTTCATTACTATGGAAAATTGCAATTAAAAAATAAAATGTTCAAGGTTTTGTAAAAATAAACAATAACAAAAGAATTAAAAAAAATAATACATAAAGTGCCTGTCACTACCATTGCTAGGCTGATTATTGCAAATAAGTTAATACATAGATTGGTTGTCTAATTTTGTTTTTCTCTTGTATTTCTTCTTAGGGAGCTCAAGGTCCACCCGGTCCATCAGGTCCACCAGGCCCAGCTGGTGCTTTGGTAAGTAGTCAACCTTGTTCAGTTAAAAATCAGGAAACGGCAAACCTTAAAAAGTTACCGTGATATTGAATTCAACATTTGAAATAATTTAAATTTTCTTTATAAAGTTTCAGCTATTGTGAGCTTGCAAATGCATTTTTGTTTCAAAGGTGGTTGATAGAATTTTTGTTATTTATCAATTGATTGAAATAAGTATATGCTGCAATTAACTTGTGTTTAATTTAACTTTCCAGGGTCTTGGTGGTGGTCCAGGTCCACGAGGTCCCGCAGGAGCCCCAGGACCTGCTGTAAGTATTCATGATTTTGCTTTTGTTCTGATCGATAATTGACCATTTGTATGCTGTGGTGGTGGTTTTTATTTGTTTGGATTGTAAATTTTTTAACTCCACGATTCAAGATAATGTACTGTAATGATTAATATGGGATATGAATCGAATTTTCAAACAATTTTTCAACCGATTCAATGCTCTACCAACTCCTTTTCCTTCCATCACAGGGTGAGAATGGACGTACTGGCCCAGCTGGTCCATCTGGCGATAGAGGTGCACCAGGATCACGCGGACCCCCAGGATCTGCCGGACCCCCAGGAGAACCAGGCGCTGATGTAAGTATATGTAATTCTCATGATGTCATGACCAAGTTTTAACAAAAATAGGAGTAGATAAGGCTGTTGTAGAAAATGGCTACAATAAAATCATGTCAAATCCATTCAAACTAAGTAAACCTATAGATATTTCCAGACTAAAATGAAGGATTGCAGAATTTATTTCATTAATTTGCCAAAGGCAGTATTTTCCTGTGCTTTTTTCACAGTATAACTTTTATCATAGCAAGTTTTGTAAAGAAAAGAACATTGTTAAGCACAGTATCTCTTTCATAGCAAGTTTTGTAAAGAAAAACATTGCCAAAAGCCCTGACAAAAGGAACAATACTAACAAAATAATCTTCAGAGATGCGACCTTTTGTTGTATAAATCGTTAGGCCTTTGAGCAGTACTGTTTTCTCTCTAACCCTCCCCCTCTCTCTTTTTCACTGTCTTTTGCAATCTGCACCATAGTAGGTTTACAGTGATACTGTTGTGCGAGAATGCTTTAAAAATGTGTTATTTAAGGCTTGCATCAACAAAGCACACAGCATTGACATTGTGTGACCTCTGTGCAAGTGCATTAAATTTTATCTTCTGTTTGTTTCTAGGGTCAAGATGGAAAGGACGGTGCCCGTGGTCCATCCGGTCCTCGTGGTGATAAGGGAGACACTGGTGCACAAGGACCCACAGGAGCACCCGGAGCCCCAGGACCTGTTGTAAGTTATTAAGCAAAATGTTCTGTGTCATGCGATATAGTAAATCAAATCCCTAGGTATTCCCTTAAAACACGCATCTTGTAATTCTCATTTGTGTGCATGTTATGATCAATAAAAGGCACATTTCCAAAATTTAAATTGATCATGTTATTGTATTGAGAAGAGTTGGGTGGGAAATCAACAAAATTTTAAAATTGTCTTGCCAAGAAGATCAATGTGGTTAAGAAAATCCCCAACTCGAATCAAATTGGAGATGAGGCCGTGGATCTTTAATTGCTTCTTCAAATTTTATGGTGAAACAGAAACAATTCCAAGTCAACAATTCTTTTGGTCACTGAACTTAAAATGAACAAAATTAAACTGAATGAATTATTGGGCAAGAGTTCATATACCCCTTCAAAATTCTTCATGTAACAAATAAGTTTTTATTTTGGGCATTAAGGTTACCGTTTTTGTTAGTGTTAGAATAAAAACGATTTGTTTCCTGTAGAACTCTTGACCAAGAGTGAATTTTTACGGTAATGCTGAGATTGTTAAATTGAGGTTTGCTGATATGCTTCCAATCATTAACTTCATATAGGGTGCCCCAGGAGCTGCAGGCCCACAAGGAGAACGTGGTGAGACCGGCCCAACTGGTGCAACTGGCCCACAAGGTCCAGCTGGTGCTCGTGGTGCTGCTGGCCCAGCCGGACCTGCTGGTCCTGTTGGTGCCCCAGGTGAACGAGGTGCTACTGGTGCAAGAGGTTTCAAGGGACATGCTGGAGTACCTGGACTTTCTGGCCCACAAGGTCCAACTGGCGCTGCTGGAGATCCTGGTGCACCTGGCGAATCTGGCGGCCCTGGCCCACGTGTAAGTACAGTGCTTCTTCTTGAAACAAGATATTTGAAATTAAATACTTTTTTCACAGCCAGGCTCAAAGAAACTTGACCCTGGTTACATCTAAAACTAACTTAATTGATACAAATGAAGATCTTCAAATGAAGTTAAATCAATTTGCAGAATCTGCTTACTCGCTTAAAGTTGCAAATATTTTGTATTTGGTACTAACAATAACAATCATCTTGTGGAGCATGGTGTAGGGGAGGTTTTGCAAAGATATCAACCAAACTGAAAACCTTTCCCCTATCCAGTAAACATTGATTGCTACTAAAAATTTTTCCTATAACCAGTATCTATTGATTGCTCCTATTTATCACTACAGGGTCCTGCTGGTTCTCGAGGATCCCCTGGCAAAGATGGTACTCCTGGCCCACGTGGTTTCGATGGTCCCGAGGTATGACTTTGAATCTTTCTTTTTTTAACACATGATCTGAAATATGGTGCTATAAATTTCTGAAAAAGATGTTGCTGTCAATTCTGTCCTTGTAAATAAATCCTGACACCACCACAAAGCCATTACCAATGACTTGTGGATTCGAGCAAAAAAAATAAATACAAGGTCTCAAATCCAAAACTGAGTTGGTTTTCTCTATCTGATGTCCATGTGTAGGGTCCACGAGGTCCCCGTGGTGAGAGTGGTCCAGCTGGTCCACCAGGACCTCCAGGCCCACCAGGTCCACCTGGCCCACCAGGTGAAGTGCAAGGACTCTACGGCATGACCTACCCAGTTGCTTCATCAGGAAAGGGACAAGATCCTTACGGCTACAGATACGGTGATGCACCCAACGACAAAGAAGTGGAATTGACCGACACCGAGATCATGGCTGCCCTGGCCTCACTGGAACAACAGATCGAAAACATGAAGAAACCAACTGGCACAAGATCTAACCCAGCACGTACATGCAAGGATCTCTTCATGGGCCACCCATCAAAGGAAAGCGGTATGTTAAAATGGGCTCTTCTTATAGTTCATTCTACCCTATGGAATTCATACTCCCCATTAACAGAGGGAGTGTGAATTTCAAATATATAGTTGCCCAATAAGTTCCATTAAATTAAAGGCTGGCATTCTCAAAGGGCGTCTATAACTTTAGACCCGAGTTTAAACCAGGAGTTAGTCCTTCAAGGATAGACCCTTTTCCTTTCAACATACTCTGAAAGTTATATGTAACCGGTGAGAACAGCCCATCCACAAGGAATTTTCTCACCCATTGTAACGTACTTGCAGAGTATGTTGGAAAGGAAAAAGGGTGCACTCATGAAGGACTAAGCCAAAACCCAGGCTTAAAGTTACAATCCTATGATAATCCTCTTTGTGGCTTACCAGCTGGAAGGATTTTCATTGTTGCCATCTGGATGTATGTATCCTGGGGGTATCTATGCATTCTGGCAATTCTTCACTAGAAGAGAAAAAAATATCGGTATAACCCCAGCAGCTTCCATGCCTTTAGACTCCCAAGTGTCCCCATTTTTCTGAACTCTGTGTGTCCCGGTTAGGACTATAGAGCCACCTCTCGAATCCATCGCAAGAAACCCTGATCTGTATGTCCCCATGCCGATACAATAGACAAGCAACACATAGTCAAAATTCATTGAAGTATCATTGTACTACAGTGTGCTGGTATACTACGATGAGTGAGTGGCCTGTCGAGATAAAAGTTTTGTGTAACCCAGTTGGGTTACCTGAGCAGAATATACAGTTGTCCCCTGGGGTATGCATGGATGGATGGATTTTCATGTTTTGGCTAATAACCAAAATGTAAACCTTATAACCAATTAGCATGAGACTTGCAAAAGTAGTGGGTAGTGGTGGCCCCCAGTAATATCCATGTCATTGGTCTTGCCTAAAATGTGCATATTAAGTACCTTATTTGCATATTTGTTCTACTGGCTAATAATAAAAAGATAAATTTGTTAGAAGGCAAAGACCAATTTCCATGAAATTTAGTATATGGGTGGTATGTGATGCATATATCTATTATACAGGGGCATAGGTAAAATAGCATGGCATACATGTACTTGTATTAGAAAAAGAACCGTAATTGTCTCATATTGGAGTGTCATACTGAATTGTTTCATTCCGTTTGATCTCTGCCAGGTCTCTACTTCATTGATCCAAACCGTGGCTGCCGAGAGGATGCCATCCAAGTATATTGCGACAGACAAACCAGCGAGAGCTGCATTATACCACAACAGCCAAGAGTAAGTTCTTTCAAGAATTTCTTGCTTTTGAATGCAATAACCAGTGCTGTCCTATGACAAGCCCTGCAAGTCTTTATGTATAGGAAAAATTTGTTAGGTCAGATTGGAAAATGGGGCAAAAGGCTAAGATTGACAAAATGAAACAAAATTTAGCAAAGGTACAATTGTCATGTTATATTTACTATTGCAAAATGCATTCATTGTCAAGTACTCGAGCGCAGTCCTTGTTTCATAGTTCTTGAGGGATGTTCCAGAAAGACAACTAAAAAAAAACCCAACCATATTCAACCATGCTATATACAAGCAGAGAATAGGACAAAATTAAATCTTACTTTAAGTCTCATGTCTTGAAGATGTCTATAAACGGGCCGGTGTATTCAATTCTTTAAGCTACTAGCAGAAGACAGAGCAAGCTTAAATGTTATTGTAGTCACAAATAAGTAGGGGGAAAACTGTCAACATTCCTTTTTATGAAATGCAGGAATATTAATATCTAATAATATTGTTGTTATTGTTATTTTCAGACACTCAATCAAACATGGTACAAAGGAAAACCAAAACACGTCTATTTTAGTGGAATGGGAAAAGAAGCATATCAGGTATGCAATTCTTATAATCTATCCTCAACCCCATAAATACCACTTGGCTATTTGGTGCATTGGAACTTGGGCAATGTTTTTTTTCCATTCAGCACAGGCTGTTGAAAATCTCATTTATTATGACTTAAAACCAGAAATAAAACAAAAATTATATCGAGAAACAACTTTTGACAACTGATTTGGATTATTTTATTGATTTTTTAGTTTTTTTGTTTTTTTAAATTGGGTCATTTGGGGGCAAATACGATTTTTCTATTAAATCTAAATCTAGTTTTCCCACGTCTTTCTATGGAGAATGGGCATATAGAGGGCGCTATAACATACAAACATAACCTTTGTAGGCTATATGGCAAGATTCTCATGATTTCTCTGAATTTTGCAGATATGATAGCTCTTGCAAAGAGAAGATTTCAATAGCTTCCCACAATGATGCTTCCAATGGAGGTTGTTGTACATTTACTGATGTGGTCTTAGTTGAAACAGTGCTATATTTTCCAGTACTGATCAAACTTGAATTTTAAGAGCGTTTCACATTCATCTCTAACGATCCACATGGCCACCTGTACAAAAACTTCCAATGGAAGCCATGCATTGTGGAAGCTACGGATATCTTCTCTGCTCTGCATGTCCCTACTTGTATACCAGTTTTGTCAAAATTGGTGTCGCCCACTCTGCTTTACAATTTTTAAAAATAAAAGAGACGTTGTGTGGCGTCAACAGCTGTGTTCAGCCACATGAACAAGATGATGGTGAGGTGATGAGAGAGCTGAAATTTATTTGGACGATCATTTCATTTGGTTTATAAATGATAGGTAGTGTAATTAACCTATCAGAAATGGTGTAAGAAATCCAGGTAAGCTCGATATGGTGAAATTCATGCACTATGACACAATTTCTCTACTCCCAGCCACCCGGTCAGTTTCTTTCATTCACATTTTATTAGAAAATTCACCCTTAGGTTTATGGGTAGGGTAATGATTGCAGAACAGGCAAGGTGATTAATAACGATCTTGCCAACAAGTCAAAAATCTTGCAAGTGCAGAGCACACAAGCACCCTGGCCCTCCCCTCTAATAAGTGGGGTCCAGGGACCTGCCTTGGGTCTCAAGGAGACTAGGGGGCTGTTCCAAAGGGCATGACCACAAGATTTTTTTAAAAAAATTTGGAATATTCACTTATTCCCAACCATTCACAAATCTTACTAGTAAGATTTCTGCTGCCAAAAATCTTGGAAATCAATAAGGGAGCACATCCAATGATCTGGTACAATTCGTTGAGATCACTTATTGTTATCTCTGTCAAGTGAAATTAATCACTACTGCCTTCTAACTTGAGAAAAGACCATCTACAGGACCACTGAGGTGCATATGCACCGATTGTTTCTGTCGGGTTAATAGTGGAAATCAAAATTGAGAAATAAAAGTTAAGTGTGGGTTTATCAACTAACACCCCAATTTTTCAACAGCCATTGCATGATAAAAACTAAAAAAATTCACTCTTTTGCTCTTGTGTCTTCTTTTTGGCAGTGCTCCTAGTCAATGATTGCAGTACAATGACATTCCTTATATTACTAACATCACAGGCCACGTCAGAACTCACATCCTACTGCAGAACTCATAGCTGTATATGATGAAGGCGCGGCAACCAGAGATGGCCCTCAAGTTATGACCAGCAGCGAGTTAATTGGCAGTGGATGGAACTAGTAAATTCCGATATGACGTTGTAGAAGATGGATGCCATGTAAGTACACACATGCATACCTAGGTATTCATGGTAACAAGACCCTCGTCTTACGCAAGCCTTTTTTGTAACACGGTTTACCAGGGGGGGGGGGGGGGGGGGGGGGGGGGGGGGGGGGGGGGGGGGGGGGGGGGTGTGGTTACCACCCCCTCGAAATTTGTTATCTAGCACCCGATGATTATGATTTGAACCAATGGATAGCTATGGTCCTCCTCTTATCCATTGATACCAAATAATTCCCAACATACCTAGTATGGGGCTCACAACGTCGGCAAAATTGGCATTTTCCCAGCAAATAGCCGATAATCCTATTTTGCGCTAAAAACGTAGGAATATCGGATTTCCATGCGGTTTGCAGCTCTAAATGATGGCAATTGGCTAGTTTTACATGAACAAGTTTTAAGCCTACTGTGCATAATAATTTTCACAAAATGCACCATAAAATATCCTTGTGCAACACCCCCCCCCTTTCCTCGACTTTGAAGGCATACCCTAACCCGGTGAAGGTGCTACTTTCAATTTTTTTCGCTAAATGAGGATGAGAGAACGATTACCTAGAAGCTTTTTATGTAATTTAATGTAGTTTGGGCATTTTAACGCACCGGAGCAAACTTCACATTGGGGCACCCCCCCCCTTGGTAAGACGAGGGTTTAACCGAGGAATCGCCGATGACATCCCTCACTGAGAACTGTTGACCTAATGCCGAGTGCATAGCCAACTGTATGGCCCTGCGTGTCTTTAAATGTATGCGTTAATGTTTTTGGCAAATCCTTGATGGACCTTGTGTAATGTCCGTGTATGTCCATGGTTAAAAGAGTGCATCAACATCAGTTCTTCTGTTGCCATTTACCAAACATGCACCTTGCTCATGCACTACACCAATATGCCATGCACACACAAACATTAAGGTAGAGAAAACTTGTGCCTTGTGGGGACCTTTTGTGTAAAATAGCCTAATTTTCTTAGTCATCTGTGAGAAAATGATCCAGTTTTATAGTCATTCTTGAAATGTTAATAGTGTTTGGCTGTCAGAATAAAAGTGCAACACTATGATGCATTTATCCTGTACAAAATAAATTGGGGTGATGGGCTGACTTGAATTTGCATGTTTTAATCAGCTTCTTTGGACTTGGCCCACACAAAGAATAAACATCCCACTGAAATCTGAAAAAAGTCCAAATGAGGCATATGGTTCTGATTGCACACACACCTACATACACACACGCACACACACCGGTGATCGGAAAATCCCCCCTAATACTGATTTACCCCACTGATCATTTCAATCGTGGTTTTTCAAAAAATGAGAAACGGGCAGAAAAAGTAACTATACAATGCCATAGTAATAAAACAGCAGTGAAAACGAGCATTTTTCTTATCGCACTGTATATGGTGGTTATTACGAGGATGAACTTTTATCGTGGGTATTATGTTTATGAAATATCTTGTCTGAATAATAAGTAAAACAAGAGGACCTCCTTACAAGTATAGTGTGAATTATGATATGGAAAAAATGGATCACATGGTCATTAAAAAAATATGTATCGATCGGTGTCTGGCTGATCGGCTGTATCGATCGGTGTCTGGCTGATCGGTTTACAGAGAGCATGCGTGGTCTAGTGGAAAAGCGCAGGACTCTGATCATGAGATTGCAAGTTCGTTTGTCCAGTACAAAACTATAGAAGTATCACTATCATATGTGATGCGATCTGGGAAAATCCGCCACATGGTGCAAAATTTATATTTTGAGTTTTGACTATCATTGCAAAGTTTCCAATATAAAGTTTCCATAACTTTTTACTTCTTTCTTCTATGATACACATATCAAAAGTTGTGCCTTATACAATCTGACAAAAAATAAAGTACAACATAACAGATTTTAAGGCATTTTCTTTATTTTTTCAAAACTGTCCTGTGCGACAGGTGAAGGGTTTTCCCAGATCACATCACATATTTCTGTATATGTCCAAGCATAAATTAAACAATGTTATTAAACAAAACTCCTTATCTTTCTTCTCTTTCAGACGCGCAACGGTGAATGGAGTAAGACTGTTATTGAATACGTCACCAAGAAGAACACACGTCTACCGTTCATAGATGTAGCACCAAAAGATATCGGTAGAAAAGATCAAGAATTTGGCATAGATATGGGTGCAGTCTGCTTTGTGTAAATGTCCTAATCCTTTTTTTTTGCCGGCTTAGACTCCGTTGGAGACTAGACTCCTGCTTCAGCTAGGTTTTTTTAATTGAAAAAAGTTCCCCCCTTCATCACTAGTTTTTGGGTTGTAGCAATAACGTAGTCCGAACTGGTCTATACAAATCACAAACTCCCCCAACGGTTAAGTCAAATGCAGACTGTGTTAGTGTAATTCAGACTTGATATGAACTTATTCTAGGGAACAAAGTCTGGGAACTGTTAAATGTGCATTTGTTAATGGTGCTAGGGGGAATAGGGTTTTTTTTAAAGTATTCAAATCTTTGTGTATGTACCCTTCAACAAAAGAGAAGATATTTTTTATTCTACAGGGTTTATCACTGGAACCCACGTAAATGGTGCTAGCTATATTTTTTTTATAAGTTGGGAATTGGTGAATCAGTAATGTAGCTTGTAGGAGTTTATTAAATAGTCATGTTCACATCATCCAGATTGCTTCTTAGCCCTAGATTTGTACAGAGATGTAAACATGCTTCCAGTGAAATTCACTCAAAACTCTTTGTATTATAACTGAATATTTGACTGTGGAATTCAACAACCTTATGTGGATGTAAAAGTATATGATAGATATCCAGCCTTCTTCTTCTTTGTATTATACTTTATCATTTCCATTGTATTAAAAAAATGCCAAAATGTTGACAAATATCAACTGTTTTTAATTTTTTTTTAAAAATGGTGCTTTGAATTTCAAGCCGAAAATTTGCAATCTTTACAATGAGTTGGATAAAAACTCGCCAAATAATGGAAAAAGAATTTGTAAAAAATAAAGCAGCTGATTGGCTGGAGTGAAAGATTTGATTAGAATCATGGGAAATATAACTACAGAGATGATAGTTGTACCAAGTTCCAGGCGTACCACTTGCAGTAAAGAACCACTATATATAAAGTATTAAATTAACAGCAATCGTATGTAAAGATTGTAAATTTTCATGAAGTTCCTCAAAATCCTCAGGCAATTTCTAATCCATATTTTAGGAGAATATATATTTTTATATGGCATTTTTTGATATTAGAACTTAATGATTGACAGTAGTGTACGTATGTGTAGTCTTTACAGCAGTGTACATTTTCAAGAAATTCCTTTCTGTTTGTGGTAGTCATCGTCTTAATTTAAACATTTGTAGTATGTTTCTTATTGCTTTATTGCTTAATTCAAACTCATCTTGATATGTTTTGCTTTGAAGGGGAAATACACAATGCAAAAAAAATCAGATTATGGATTTTAATAGTGTAGTACTTGGTGTGATGCGTCTTTTAATAATAGTTTCACCGCAACTATTCTAATCTTATGTTCATTTTTAATAAGAGTTTTTGATCAGTATCTTTTGCAGCAAGCATGATTACTATTGTATGTTCTGAAAAAAAATTGGTTTTATTTTATTTACAATGAGATTACAAGTAGCCCATGCTTAATGAGTGCTTCCCATCACTTTGTGTGGTAGTGTGTTCTTTTGTGTATATGGTTCCATTAAAAACAACAACACTGTTTTTAAAATAAAAAAACAAAAACAAAAACACTCCAGTCCATACCTTTTTAGTGTTGTTATTGACTTGTTGGTAACTAGTTTTTCACTTGGCTTATGATTCTTGATATGTTGCCAACCAAGTATCTTTAACCCTCATCTAACAAAAGAGAACTGAATTGGTTGTAATAAATGATCCCCTTCTAATAAACGCCCTCATTTTTTTACCAACTGTTCCTAAAAATACTAAAAATCATGCCATTTATGCAAGTGATTTGCCGACCTGAAACTTTGTGCACAACACACCTGGTACTTTGTCAAACAAAAGTGAAGATACTTTTGATAAGTGTTGATTTTCAAAATGTTGTTTTTTGTGCATGGAGCACGAAGGTGTTTAGGCTGAAATTGGATGGTGTTGGCTGCACGCGCGGCCTGAAATCATGCTCCGGGACCATAACCAGTTTAATAATCTCATAAGGCAGCTATTCACTATTTTCTACGACCTTAAGATTACAAGACAGCACCTACAGACACAATGCATGCAATCCAAGCCGGCAAAAAGTTCTTTTGCAATACTTAATAAACACATTAAAGCAATAACAGCACATTTGTTTGAAGAGCGCCCCCAATTTTCTGGATATTTGGAGATTTTGTACAGTTGCATTGGTAATTGACCAGTAAACAATACCTGTGAATGGTAGAGTTCAAAACTCTCTATGTGTCACAAAATAAGGAATTTTGTAATTGGAATAATATCGGAGATCTCCGTTAATAATTCAACGGCTGCTGGAAATGTCCTTCCAATATGAATTAGCCGGGAAATTGCGCCATGTACGCGTCTACACAATTAGTTGTTCCATCGGTTCAGGCAAATCAACTTGGAGATCATTTTCGTGGTGACGTTTCCAGCTCCGCCATAAAATTTCAATCGGGGGTCCGATTCTAATTACAAAATCACTTCTTTTTGAGCATTGCCACTCGCATGTATAGTTTCCAAAACAACTGTGCAAAATTCTCAAATTTTGAAAATCGGGGGCACTCTTCTAAAAATGTACTGTTATTGCTTTAACAGAATAAAGCACACGGATAATATTGAGTAGTGTCGCTGTGAGAAGAGTTGAAAATTATAAACTCCAGGAGTATGATTTTGGGCCCAAATCTTGCATTTAGCATGATGGCTATGGTTTGCAGTGGAAATTAAAGGTGCAACGAGAGATTTCACATATCAGGTGTCCCTAAAAAATCAAAAGTACTGATTTTTGTCCTGATGTAAAGCTTTCCATCAAAAATATCCCCATCTGAAACGATTAAGCTGAGAAATGTTTCTTTAGTACAAAAATTGTGAAATTTCTAATTTTGAAATTCAGCCTATGTTTTACATTGTAATATGAACAAATCAAAATCACCTTTTTTCTCTCTTTAAATTAAAGACATTTCTGTAGCTAAATACAAGGTAGGAAATCTATTGAGTGTCTAATCTATATCAAATTACTATCATGACACAATATTTGGGTGCCTCAAAATCTCTCGTTGCACCTTTAAGCCAACCCATTACAAATGCCCCTTTCTTTTAAATATTCCATGCACCCGGGGCCTTTATTGCAGACAATACAGTGAGCATAAATCTTGCTATACAAGTCAGAATACCTATTTTCTTTCATACTCTAGCAAAAATCCCTGTGTTGGTACCATTTTGGGCCGAAAATGGAAAATCTGACTATTTTCAGTAAATATGGCAAAATTAAAGATTCTCTGGAAATACAACATATAGGGAGTTTCCGTAACCTGACCCATCTGACATTTTTTCTGACACGCATGAATTCGGAAACCTAAACTGTGTTTAATTCTGTGAAGGGTTTCTGAATTCATAAGTGTGTCAGAAAAGTGTGTCACATGGGTCAGGTTTTGCAGAAACTCCCCAACATATATACAACATCAAATGGAGGGATGTTGGTATTCATCTAGTATCAATGGATAGAGGAGCACTAGAATGTTGAAACCAAAATGGAACGTCATAAGATGGGTTGTTAGCAAAGTTGAGGAGAGATGCAAAACTGGGGGGTTATATTCCAGAACAGAGAGTGGAGGTCACAGTGCGATATTCTATGCATGTCGGAGTGAATGTTCACGATACGCAACCCGTCTTGTTCAGCATCGGTAGGACGTGCATATCAAGTCCCGGCTAGGCTACATACAGGCTGACTCAAGAAGGGAGGTTTTTGTGGTTTAGTAAATATCTAAAGGGAAGTGTCTGTATAGTAATATATTGCAAAGATCAATGTCTGAAAGTCTAAATTAAAAAACAAACAAGAATTTTTGAATTAGCATTATGTTAAACCCAAATTATACTCATCTGAATAATATCACCCATTTGTACACATTTGGGTAACTTTCATCAGTTTCTATTCATGCCAAATCAATGAAGCATGAACAAGATGGAGCCATTCGTTATCAACTTTTAATGTCAAAATGAAAGTTTGGCTTTTGTGGGCCATTCTTGAGGAAGTCACACGCGTGACCAAATTTTACCCACCCCGTACAACAAAACAACCAATCCAGCGAAAGTGGAAACATTGCCCTTGGTTAGGTTTTGCCCAAATCTAAGCAAAAACAAGGACTCTATACACTTGCCAGATTGGTTATCCCATCATAAGTGGCAAACAAAGTTTGGTCACATGTGTGACTTCCCAAAGAATGGCCCTACTCGAAAACCATATGTCAAACGCAATGAAATGCTTCCTCAAAGAGAAGTCTACAAAGAGGAAACAGTCTAGTGCTAGAGACTTGCAAGATTCAAAATTCGATATCATTTAAATTGTCAGCATTTCATTTTTTTTCTTGGTTGATGGATTTTGAGTATGAATAATATAACTTTCATTTTGATAATGAAAGTTGTAAACCAATGGGGGCTTTTATTCACGCATTATTGATTTGGTGTAAATAGAAACTAATGCAAGTTGCCCAAATGTGTACAGTTGGGAAAATTTGTTTTTTTTTTCAAATGTTAGTTTACAAGGAGTTTACAAGGAATTCCTTACAGAGTTTTTACTAAACAATAAAAATGGTAAACTTCTTTTTGAATCGGCCTGTAATACATCCTGTAATCCATTCTTTCCAGCCTACATTGTCCCCCCGCCCCACTTTTGAAATTGGGAGCGGCCAAAAATAGTGCAGCTAGAGGGATGAAAATGTGGAAATTTACTTCACTCTACAGCTTGAGAAAGTGATGCTGAAATTATCAGCACCAGGACAGTACCGCCTTTTCAACACCGTGCATCATGGGTTATTGCATAATTTACACTGCATTACAAGGTTCTAACTTGCATTTCGTCGCCCACATCACATACTGTCGTATTTTACAAAACGCGTGTTCCGAGAAAATCGCAATTCAAAATCTACCGCAACATTTCATGTCTATACGGTAAAACTAAGCATAAAAGAAACATCTAGACTTAACTGTTTTGAAGAAAACATTTTAAAGTCCAATATTAACCATAAATCCAACTTAAAACTGCAATTATATTATCTTAATTAGGCTACAAAGTTATAAGTCTGTATGTGAAATCACAAATTATGTATAGCAAAATACGACGCATATTACAACATAGTTTTTCAATGTGCGTAAAATAGATCACTATGTGAAAAGCTTGTTACGAAATAACGATGGAAATAGGTCTGTATGTGAAATCCTTCATTTTAGGATCGGCAAAATAGAACGCTATATCAAACACGTGTAAATGAATGGCGATTTTAAAATACGACAGTATGTGAAATTCGGATATGATGATTTTCAGGAAAATGACAAAAATCTGTAATTATAAACTAATTAATTGCACATCCTCACATTTTGAAACTTTGTGGATGGCAAGAACTCGATGAACTAAGTAAGTAGGCGGAATTTCGCAAAAACCTCAAAAATGTGAAATACGACAGTATGTGATGCGGGCGACGATTTGGTCATTTTGAGATACTGGCTTTTAAAGGTGCTTGTTCCAATTTGTCTATTGTGTTTTCTACTTTATGTGAAAGCCTGGCACTTGCATACACTCCCACCAGGTATCGTGGGAAACAAACTTGCAGTTTTGATAGTAGAAGCAATAATACATGTTGCAAGGACCTATTCATCACTGATGGTTAACCATTGGCAGTTTCTTGTCTCGGTGTCTTGGGAATGAAATGGATATGAAGGCTAAAATTTCAGGACAACAACTAAAATACAGCCCACAGATAACAGGAACATGCACCTTTAAATACATCAAGAAAAAAAATTTTGAGATGTCAAAGAAAGCTGACGCCATATCAAATTATATATACTCCCCGCCTAAAAAATCTGAACGATATAAATTACTGTATTAAAAAGGTATGTAGGTGAATTATAATAATAAATGCAGGAGCGTTGTTCGCGTAATGTGTTTATTGACCTGTGTCCCAGTGGCGTAGCCAGGGGGGGGGGGGAGGGGGAAGCTGCCCCCCTGTGGGGAATCTTGCTCCCCCCTTTGCCCCCACCCTGAAAAAAAAGCTGGCTACGCCACTGCTGTGTCCGTAATGCATTGATAACAAGCATGATGTGGAAGTTTGAGAGATTTATCCAGCTGGCTTGGCGCGTTTATTTGAAAACAAGTTTGAGCACGTTGATGGCCATTTCAACATCGTTCAGATTTTTAGGCGGGGAGTATATATCATTTTGCTCATATAATATTGGTAGTCTATCATTTGTATACTATTGATAACCTTGCAATAGCCATCTCCAAATGTTGCAAGTGCAAGTTAGAACCTTGTAATACAAGGGTGGACTGGTAAGAGACATTCAGATGTCGCGCAGATGTACCTGATACCAAGGAGAAGAGATGGGCTTTTATCTCAATGAAAATCTGTACCCGCGTCTTCATTGGTGAGCCGTAGTTTACATTGTTCGGCATTGGCAAGCTGTATTTCTGGAGTGTCCTGTAAGCAGAATTAACTCGTCCTGATAGAATCTCTTTCCCGAGTAGGTCAATTTCTATGCAGGATTAGGCACACATGCTATACTTGGGGCATTTCGTGATCCACCTCATCCCCCAACTTACCTCAAAAAAGATCATCTGGACCATTTGCCTTAGTATCAACCATGTGTACCAAACCTTGCATGCAAATTCGGTCGTGTCTGTAAGAAATTCACAATTTTGTATTTTTTGTAATCGAACGGAAATTGCAGCATGGTGGTCTACGGGACCATGGGAATGGAGCAATAGCTCACACTAACGATAAGATCGGAATCAACTCAATTTTGTGAATAAGCTTTTCTTGAGGATATCTAGTGAACAATAAATATAACACTGGAATCACAAATTTAAAGGTGCAACGAGAGATTTCAAGTTATACATATTTTCTGTGATATGTAGTGATTCCCTACCTTTTATTTGGCTACAGAAATAACTTAAAGACACTATCAGTGATTTGCTAAATCAGCCCAGGTCAAAATTCCAGTTGATCCCAGGTGAAC
Source organism: Ophioderma brevispina (assembly GCA_023653785.1). Lineage (NCBI taxonomy): Eukaryota > Metazoa > Echinodermata > Ophiuroidea > Amphilepidida > Ophiodermatidae > Ophioderma > Ophioderma brevispina. The sequence continues at coordinate 260,341 of JAMKCH010002661.1, read as the reverse complement.
TGGTTTCAACTGGAACCAGTTGAAATCCAGTTGATCCCAGTTGGATATCCAGTTGAATCAGTTGATTCCGTGACAGAAAATGGAACAATTTTCAACTAGGTTTTTACTGACCAGTTGAACTCAGTTAAAACCAGTTACAAACAGTTAAAAACAGTTGAAACCAGTTAGTTCCGTCACGGAAAATGGAACAACTTTCAACTGGGATCAACTGGAATTTTGACCTGGGAGCAAATCGAAAAAATTATCAAAAACCAGATTTTTGCATGTATGTAACAAGTACAGGTAGCCTAACATACCCTGCAAATGATAAGACCAGAAGCAACCTAAAAAGGACAGAATCGGAGATTTTAGTCATTACTGTCCGTTCGGACACTTACTACAACACGTAATTGAATGGAGAATCGTATCTGGGAACACTGCCGTTTTCTTCCTTTTCTGTCAATTCTACAGCTGGAAAAGGTAACTTATGAGAATTCTACAGACTTATCCTTCACTTTGAAGCTATTCCTGCAAATTTCAAATATTTTTCAAATCACTGATAGTGTCTTTAAAATGAAAACAAAAGGTGATTTGTAAATGTTTATATTTCAATAGAAAACATAGGCTGAATTTTGTATTTGCTCCTATATGAAATTAGAAATTTCACAAATTTTGTACCAAAGAAACAGTTCTCAGCTTAATCCTTTCAGATGGGGATATTTTTGATAGAAAGCTTTACACCAGTGCAAGAATCAGATTTTTTACATTTTTTAGGGACACCTGTTATTTGAAATCTCTAGTTGCGCCTTTAAATGACACTACATTAGGTTTGAATGGTGGTACATAAACCCTTCTCATTTAGACACTGGCTCTTTTTCCAACACAAACAGGTCTCCATTTCAAAATGTATGACTGCATTCAAGGTCTGACTTGCGTTTGGCGGACAGGTGTGAACAAATTATTTAGATGTGAAAACAACTAAAAATATTACATGCATTTTCTGATTTTAAAATTACATGCTTTTTGAGATATAATCCATATTTGGCCAATTTTGGCCAAAATTTGGCCTTTTTGAGTGGCAAAAAATTTGGCATGTCTATCCAGCATATTTTTGGAGGCTTTTATTAATTATATAATATTATATAACACATAAAAATATTTCTGTCATTTGATTGATGGATACTATATCACGTGACATAAAATATTTGAGACTAGTTCCCCAAAATTTCATAAAAAGCTACTATTTCCCCCATCACGGGGGAAATAGTTCATTTTTATGGGAACTTTTTTCCCTGCATTGTTATCTTGACTAGCCTTGAGTTGCGGTGGCACCTGATCTCAACGAGACTGGCAAGTTTTTCAAATGACAGAAATATTTGTATATGTTATATAAAACAAATATTGACTGCTCTATATTTGTGAAATGGTGCAAAATACCTCCCCTCGGTGACTGGAGATTGGGCCTTCTATTTTCCCTCGGGAGTCACCTGGGAGTCCCTCATGAGCAGTCAATATTTGTATACTATCATCCGCCCAGGAGGCTGGGGGTCATGGGGTCATATGGTCATGACACTTGGTATGTGGGTGTAACTTGGGCCAGGCCAGATCAACAAGCGGGGTAATAATTGTGAAAACCGGTTTTCAAGCAAGTAGTGCTTTAAAAAAGAGCCATGTGATCGCAAACCCGGGGACTGCCTAGTCATAATCATTTATAATTGTGAAGGGGGGGGGAGCCTACAGGCATTCTTGCGTGTGGTTCAGCAATGAGATGGCCGACTTATTCAATGAGCCCATCATCATTTATTTTTGTGTTGACACACATCATGCTCAAGTCGGTGCATGGGAAATAACTTCGAGGCTGAACCGTTCTGGCAGTGGTCAAAAACAAGGAAATTTCGCTAGCAATTTAATTTCGCTAATTTCGCTAATACCTCCAAATCGCTAATTAAATTTCCACCAAAAAAGATATTACTATAAGTCTAACTAGCAGTTATTAAATTAGTGACATTAAATTGCCTTGCAAAAATATGATGATTTGCTAATTCGCTAAATTCATTTGCCCCGTGAACTTAAAATGGTTTTACAGTATACTAAACTGTAATGACTCTTCTCCGTGGACACTTTTGTCCTACACAACGCAAAATCTGCTTCATCTCAAACTTTAGGTGGCTTAATTAAAGTTGCTTGTTCCGATTTATGTCTTGTGTTCTCTACTGATATGAGAGCCTGGCACTTGCTGTTGAAAGTCTCATTTATTATGTAAACAAAATAAAACAAAAAATATCAAAGGCAATACACCTTTGACACTAATGTAGATATTATCTTCATACAACTAATCTGTTCAATTTTGATAAAATTTCATGTGGGGAAATATGATTTGTCATAAAAATCTAGTTTAAAGGGATTAGCAGGCGATATTTGCGAGAGAATCGAAAAATTTGGAATATATATTTGTTTTAAAGTTATAAATCATGGATAAGTGTGTCAATTCCGCATATAACTGCTTTAATGTAGCTAAACAAACCACCAAATATGAAAAAAAATGAAGTATTTAGGAAATTGTCACCCCTCTCCCGCAAATAGACAAACAGGATTACGTCTCAAAATGTACACTTAACAGCTTATTGTGGTTTACACAAGCACAGAATAAACAAAATCAATAATGTTGGTGTTTTGAGGGTCAAACTTATTGATCATGGTGCACATATCACTCTTAAAATCCTGGGATATTCACCGAGAAGACTTTTTTTATCTCAATTCTGAATTTTGATACGCACGTATAAGAAATTAAAGATCAGTAAAAAGTACTGCCTTGTCTTAATACACAGATTTCAAGCAACCACTTCCAGGTTAATGTTTGCATATCCATGCCAGTACAAAAATACAAACATATTACTGGATGATTTATTTCGATGTTTCGGATTATCAATCGCTGCTATCCCTGTAACGCATCTTTCTATGGGGAATAGCATAGGAGGGCGCTATAACACATAAATCATACCCTTGCAGCTGTGGCGGCCAACGCTTCATTCATAGCGCAAAACTGCCGCACGAGTCATGGGACGAGCCTGAACAGTGAAGTCACTGTGCGCGTTTTATAAATAGATTCATGAGTGGCGAGTGTGAATTCCCGTACGGAGTCGCGACCGGTCTAAATTGCCTTGCTTTAGTCGTGGTGCATAATTGTGCTGCAAAACTATCATCAAATCGGTTTTAGACCGGACCTGAGAGGATTGCTACATGCAGTCAACGAATCATTCCACGGTGGTGCATAGGCTAACTGGTACCGGGCCTTGTACATTGTCCGCAGCTATAAAATAGCGGTGACCCTGCGTTGAACATGAGGTCAAACCAGCCTCGTTCAAAATGGATCCCGTTTGTACCGGTAGCATACAAAAAAAATACTTACCTGGAGTTGATTTCTCAACTCAACGGATTTTATGGAAAAAAATTGATATTAAACAATATTTTTAAAATATAATGTGTTTTAGAATAATTTGTCAAGTTTTCGTGATTACGTGCTAAACCTATGGAACGGCAAAAACGACACTATCTTGGCCGCCGCCCCCTGAACCTTTGTAGGCTATATGGCAAGATTGCCCACAATGGATTTTTAAGAGGTAATGGCTCTGTATCAGTTGTCCAAATGTGCGCCATTTTTTGTCCCCGACAACAAGTTCGGAACGGGGACTATAAAATGAGCAGCGTCCGTTCGTTCGTCGTCCTTCCGTTATCTCGCAGGTCTTGTGACAAAAAGGTTAACCCACGTTGTATCCGATTTTATCTGGAGTTCCGTAAGGGCACCAATGATGTAACTGGTGGAAAGAAGCGGGTTTATGAGTTTCATTCGACTGAATTAGATTTGGGCATAAATTTGCTACTTAAGTATCTAATTTGCATAATTTATTATGAAAAATTTTCCTGCAAGGCCTGTTTACAAGTCTTCTGGAGTTCCTTAATTGTATATGTGTACCCGTTGGTTTGAAAGAAATCTGGCTGAAGAGTTCTCGACCTGATTAGAATTGTTTGACGTAGTTTGGGCAATTGAGTAATGCAAATGAGCTAATTCAATAGGCAAAATCAGCGTAATTGCTATATTTATGACACTGTACATTGATCTCAACATTCCCCTTCCTCATTGTTCCTGCGCTGCATGCAAGCCTATGATGGGTCCCATCGTTTTTGCAATTTGAAAGTATGTGATATATGGGCTTAGTAAATGCAAGGAATTAAATATGCGTATTGGCTGTATGGCTCTGAAATGGTACATCGGATAGGCAAAATTCCTTCCTACATGAGACTAAGGGGAGGGTGTGGGGTGTTGGGAGTGGGTTGGGTTGTTGGGGAGGGTGTAGTTATTGCGGGGGGTGTGTCAGTTTTGGGCGAGGGGGGGGTGTTTTTTGCCGTTTTGAGGGTTTGGTTTTGCATGTTTTCGGGGGTGGTGTTGTTGGGTGCTGGAGGGGGTGATAGGTGTTGGGGAGGGGTGGATGTTTGGGTGGGGGGACTGTTTGGGGAGGGTTGAAGGGTTGTTGGGAGGGTGGTAGGGTGTTTGCCGGGCGGCCGGGTGTTGTGGAGGGGAGTGGTCGTGTTGCCATACAAAAAGGGTGGGGTGGGAAGGGTGAAGGCTGTGTTGGAGGGTATTGATGTGGGTTGGGGTTTTGCGTTGTTTTTTTTTGGTTTGGGTTGTTTTTACAATTAGGCAGGGATTTTTTTTCTTTCTTTTTTTTTTTTGTTTTGTTTGTCCGTCTTTTTTTTTTTTTTTATTTGTTTTTTTTTTTCTTTGGTGTTTTTTTTTTCCCGTCTTTGTTTTTTTTTGTTTTTGTTCTTTCGTTTGTTTTTTTTTTTTTTTTCCTTTTTTTTTTTTCAATGTTTTTTCTTGTTTTATTTTTTTGTTTTCTGGGGTGGGGTGGGTATTTGCATTTATGCGCAATGTTAGTTATCGCGACATTCTTGTGGGCGACTTGGACAGATATTTTACTACGCATCTTTTAACTCGCCATTTTCACCTTGTTTTAATTTTAAATTGCTCTTCAAATAAAAGAGACAATTTGCATGGTGTCAAATAGCTGTGAAATATAAATCATGGGAAACACCTTTTGCAGTTTTGATGGTAGAAAATAAACAATAAAGTTGAATTTCAAAGCCCTATTCATTACTTTTGCTAATATAATGGTTACCATTAAAAAGGCATTTTTGTCTCAATCTTGGGAATGAAAATATTGAGGGCTTACATTTCAGTCAAGTCCAGGACGACAATGAGAAAGATACGCCCAGCCTCAATCCTCCCTTTCGGGTAAACCGGGGGTCCCAAAGACAGTCGGAATATGCACCTATAATTCATACAAACACACCAAACATTTCAAAATCTCTGAAGATCATTTTTCTGACTGCAATCCCACTCAGATGCATGGCATTTTCACCAAAAAATAAACTTTGCACATGGATATTTTTAAATCAACAATATTACTTTCCTCTGAACTTATTAAAGGCTGACTCGGAGATTTCCCGACGAGGGCGGGCGCACTCGATTTTTAAACAAATCGTGTTTTTTACATAAAAATGTTGTATCATAGTAGTAACACTGGGTTGAAATAAACCTAAGCTCAATGCGACAGTCTTTCATATAGAAATAACAACTTTTGGTGTACCAATTCCGGATCATACACAGTATCCTATGACACTGTTATAATGTAAATAAATGTGTACTGCATGAAAACGAAAAAATCTGATTCATCTCTAACTTGGAATTAATTAAGTATTTTTAAAGGACCACTATCAGTGCTCACCCGATGAGTCAAAATATTTAAAATTTGCAAGGACAGCTTAACAAGTGAAGGATAAGTCTGTAGTAGAATTCTCATAGTTATTTTTTCGAATTGAAGAAAAATTGAGTGGAAAAATAAGAGAAAATAGCAGTATTCAAAGATATGAATCCCCACTCAATAGCTCTCAATTACTTGTTGTAGTGTCTGTACGGACAATTATGACTAAAATATCCGATTTTGTCCTTATAAGCTGCTTTTGGTCTTATCACTTGCAGGATATGTTAGGATACAATACTTGTTACAGACATTCAAAATCTGATTTTGATGATTTTTTCGATCTTCTGATTCAGCAAAGCACTGATAGTGCCTTTAACTACCATTACTTTCTAGATGACTCATTTATTTTAATTTCTACAACACACAAGGCACACAAAACCTAGCAAAAGTTATATTCAAAATCTCCTCGAGGTCCGCTTTAATGTCACAATGAAATAGCCTAGCCCACAAAATAACTCTTTGTGTAAAACAAGTATTTGAAAAAACTGTGCCGGGGTTGCAGTATGACTTTTAAAGAATTTGGAGTTCACATGAAGAGACATTTAGTAGGGGTTGGTTTCTAATTTGGAGTTGCACTTTTACTGATGAAACATGTACTGTGTGTCCCAAAAAAAACGCCAACACTGGTGGCAGGCGCCACAATTTTTGAATATAAAAGCACGCGACTACTTATTCTCTGTGTACGATAAGATGGGACTGTTAGCTAATATCCTGAAAAGTTCATAAAATGTAGAGTCAATAGTTTTTAAGATATGACCCCGACAATCAAGTAACCCGCAGAACCCATTACAAAATGAGGAGATTGTAACTACACGACTGGCAATGAAGAACAGAATGGCAAATACAATATATTGATTGCAATTCAACATTTACTTGCCCAGATTTCTTGCAGAACAACTTCTACTGGGTCAAATGACTGCATTTACATAATTACTACTTAAATGATAATGATAAAACATTAATTTATTGGTGATTAAAATATGTTCAAGAGGATTTAAAAATATGACTAAATCATAGACAAACTCCACATTACATAAAATGATAACTGCGTTGGGCTGCAACTTGCTTGTTACTGAAAATAGGTTACATTCTCAAACTTTATGAAGTAAAACCTAGTTTCAACCACAAAACTCAATAAAACAATACAGTATTTTCATTATGTCATTACATTTTGGGTTAAGGTAACTCTTGTATCACAAAATGATGATGAATGATTAGCTCTAAGCCAATCACAAAATTATGATGAATGATTAGCGCTAATCCAATGCTGTCTTATTTGACAATACGAAGAAGTTTGTTTGATCCACTATTCATAATTCCATCTTTTTTAATGTTTTAAAATGCATGTTTTTAGCGTTATCACCAATGGAAACATTCATTTGTTAATCTCTGTTGCAGAAGCGTCTTTAAAAAAAGTAAAATTGTGGTTGGACTTAGGACAGTCGATCATAATGGTGGCTTCTGGGCGCAAAACGACAGTGCCGGATTGGGCTAGTTAATAGGACCTCAATTTGATTAATGGCCTGAGGTTACTGATTTCTGGGGTCATATCTTAAAACTATTAACTCTACTTTATAAACTTTTCAGAGAGATTAGCTAATTGTTCCATCTTACCGTACAACAAAAATAAGTAGTCACATGTTGTGCTCAAAACTTATGGCGCCTGCCACCACGTGTTGCATTTTTTGGGACACACGGTATCTAGACATAAATATACTATGGCTTGAAGTAGATGTTTTGAAATGTTTTTGCGAGTACTAGGTCAAGATTGCCACTTTGCAATCGAAATGGCAACAGAAGGTTTTAAACAGGCATATTAAAAGGAGTTTTACTAATTTAACAAAAACAATTGTTACAAAAGTTAAGTAAGAAAAATGTATTGGAAGGTAGTTGTTGGTATGGAAAGACATTGATTGTAGATACAAAGAAACAAAAAAAAACATTGATGAATTTTGGTACGTTATAGTTACTGAAGGGGTATTTCAAGATTGGTGGAGAATATGGCCAAAAGAATAATTCACAAGAGACAAAAAAACATTGACGAAAAACATGAAATTGTTAAACGGGATTTTAAATTGAAAAATCGGTTTATTCAAATTTGATCGTCAAGGGTTTAACAAACCTGGATTTTGAACAAAAATTCAAACAGGTTTTTGAAAAACATGTTTTTTAGACTGATAAACCAATTTTTTTAAAGAAAGGCCAAGTTTCAAAAACTGATTCTCAAATCGATAAACCTGTTGTTTTTTCAAATCGAAAACAAATAAATGTCTCATGAATTGATGGGCAATTTGAATTCTGTATTTTAAGCGATTACCCAGGTTTATCAAAAACTAGATTGTTTCATTGAAAAATGGTTCTTTCAAATATCACAAAACGGTTTACAAATCGATAGAGGCAAAAAAAATGTTTTTCGACTTCAAAAGTATGACAACAAACACACAACATGAAATGAGACTCATGTGCAAAGTCATGTTCAAGGTGACAGTGCATATTGCTGTTGAAACGACAGTGATCCTGTGTGAATCAGTTCAAGTGACCCATTCATGCCGTGGAAGATTGCTACCAGGTGGGAGCTCTGTCATAGGCATGATAGTGAAATGGTCTGGCTTAGGGTATCTAACCAGGCAGTGTTCTGTGTCTGTGAGATGTTGATGGGGAGGTGGTGTGATTCATTTGACAGTTTTAGCAGCAGGTGCTTGTTGTCCATCAGATTTGACCATGGTTTAATGTATCTCCATTCCATGTAAAATTACAAGACAAACATTTGGTGCTGGGCACCAATGAATGCCCCGCACAATGGTTAGAATTATTTAAAAAACATCTGAAAATAGCCAAGAATTGAAGATAATAACAGTTTCCAAACACAAAAATGCGGGGCGCAGGGGACTTTTTATTAAAAACGGAAGCTACTGAATATGGTTGGTACTCAAACTTAATGACTGAATTCAAACTTAATCTGTTCAAGTTTAATAAGGCATAATAGTACTAAATAGTTGACCCTAATAAACTGGTGTCAGCTACCAAGAAATTGTTCTGAATCTGCAATGATATAGTACCTTTGGTATGTATTAAACCAGGCACTGCTGAATGTTGGCAGTTTGCCCAACTAGCCTGATCAAACAAAACAGGTTGGAAAATAGAACCTTTTACAGATCCAATATAAATTTGTTAAGGGACTCCCACTTTTGCAGCTTCGCGTCACCCATATTTTTTGAAAAAGCACCCAAAGACCCCATGTTTTTGAAACAATTTGATTCAAATCTGTAACCCAAAGACCCCATGTTTTAACCCCCAAAATTTTGAAAAATGTTCACTCAAAGGACCCCCTTGAGTATTTTGGGTGAAATTTTTGAAAAAGTTTCCTAAAAAAGACCCCATTTGGGAGAAAATTTTGCAAATTTGTCACCTGAAAACCCTATTTTGGGGCACTTTTGCTGTCTTCACCCAAAGAACCCTATTTTTTTTAGTCTCTGTCAACTGAATGCCTCTGCGTTTCAAAGTGCCATCCTTACACCCATATATGTTATAAGTGATTGCCCCGGGGAAAAGCGTAAAACGAATGTTGCGTGAAGAGGTCAACGAATCAAGTGCCCTATTATTACTGTTGTAGGTCAGACTTTAGTCAGGAGGACTATTTTCCTCCACACCGGTTGTAGATAGCCTAGACAACATTGCATTCACCAAGGGTGAAATAGGCCAAATAGTAGTGAGTTTGTTCAGGATAAAGGTGTTAGTAGGGTGGCCACAATGTGGACATGGCGCAAATTATGCGGAGTGGGCACGTGAAGGGTGCTTCCCTCTGCGCAAAGTGTGAACCCTTGCATATTTGGTTTTCAAGATGCTTTTTGAATGGAAAAGTTGAGCTCCCAAAAAGAAAATTGGATAATAAAAAAAAAATGATAAGCGAGCGCGAAGCGAAGCTTTATAGACAACGCGTATGTTACATATGACAAGACTATTGAAAATCTATAGTCTGACCGTTTAAAAAAATCACCGACCCTCATTTGATCCCCCTTTCGTTCTTACCTTAACTCCTCAGGACTTATTAATCGAAGGGAACTAACAGGAATTCGCCGTTGTAAGATTGAAGTTTTCATTTGTAGTCCGACATTCCACAAGATGTGTTTTAATTCTCCATTCTGTTGGCATATTTTGTTTTATCTATTTGTTTTACGCAATTATTTTTTATTGTTAATTGTTTTTCTACATTAAACTATGATACTGTTGTGCTGATATTTTAAAAAATATGCTTGAATAATAAATATGCTAAATAAACATTTTAAAAATAAAATAAAAATAAAATTTCACTAATAGATAGCGCCCTTTTAAATCGTAATTTCTTCAGGGGAAGGAGCCAAGAAATCCTAATTTTAGCTGTTGTCATTGGTTTAACACGTAAAAGCGAGGATTACGGCAAAACAAACCTTTTTTTTATTGACCAGCTGTCATCAAAGTAGAATAAATACCACGACTTAAAACCAGGGGGGCCCGGACACGATCTGCTGATTTGGGCATTCTCAAACTGATCGATTTACAACAGTATTATGCATTCTAATACCTAATTTGCAAAAATTAATAGAATATTTGACTATTTCTTGTATTTCATTGACACTTTGTGAACACAATATCTGGAAGATCTTCAAGTCACACAGGCTGAAACTTGGAGGGATGCCGAGGTTACAGATTTCGAAACTGTTAGATATTATACAACAGTACATTGTCCTGGGGTATGGTGGTGGTTGTTGGGGAGACTGTCCTGGGGTAAAAGACATTGTCCTGGGGTATGGACATTGGTAAGGGGGTTATTGGACATTGTCCTGGAGTAGGGGATTGTACTGGGGTATGGCGACATTGTCCTGGGGTTATGGGCATTGTCCTGGGGTATAGGAATTCCTTGGGGTATGGGACATTGGCCGGGAGTAGGAACATTGTATGGGGGTTATGGGAGATTGTCTGGAGGTATGGGACATTGGCCTGGAGGTATAGGAAATTGTCCTGGGGGAGGGACATTGTCATGTGTATGGGACATTGTCTGGGGTATGGGAAATTGTTATGGGGATATGGGACATTGTCCTGGCGGTATGGACATTGGCCTTGAGGTATGGGACATTGTACTGGGGTAGGGGACATTGTCAGGGGTAGGGGACATTGTCATGGAGGTATGGGACATCGTTCCTGGAGGTAGGGACATAGTCCTGAGGTAGGGGGACTTTCGGAGGTATGGGACATTGTCTGGAGGTATGGAACATTTGTTCTGGGGTATGGGACCTTGTCCTGGGTATGGGATATTCTCCGGGCGTATGGACTTTGCCTGGGGTATGGGACATGGTCCTGGGGTAGGGAAAATTGTCCTGGGTATGTATGGGCCAATTGCCCGGGGTATGGGACATTGTCCTGGGTATATCGGACATTGTCCTGGGGTATAAGACAATGCCTGGGTATATGGGGGAAATTGTGCCGGGGGTTATGGGCATTGTCATGGGGATATGGGTTCATTGTCCTGGGGTATGGGACATGGTCGTGGGGATATGGGACATGTCGTGGGGGATGACATTGTCCTTGGGGATATGGGACCTTGTCCGGAGGGTATGGGACAGTGTCTTGGAGGTATGAGGGACTTGTACTGGGGTATGGGACATGTCCTGAAGTATGGAACATTGTCCTGGAATATGGGGCATTGTCCTTGGATATGGGACATTGTCCGCGGGATATGGGACATTATACGGGGTATTGGACATTGGCCTGGAGGTTATGGGACATTGTCCTGGAGGTATGGGAAATTGTCCTGGAGGTATGGGACATTATCCTGGGGTATGGGACATTGTCCTGGAGTTATGGGACATTGTCCTGGGGATGGGATATGGACATGTCCTGGAGGTATAGGGTCATGTGTTGAAGCCTTATCGCGGCGGCCCTTTTATGTCACATCACATGTGTGGAAAACTGATCACAATTAAGTCCAAAAAAAAAACCCATGACGTGGTTTTTTTTGTAAAAACCACCAGGGAACATCTTGAAGACCCACCTCAATTCTAGGCGGCTGAGCTCTCCCACAGCGAAGTTTACTATGGAAAGCCCAAAGTTTGAATCCTGCAGCTGAACGTTGAGGGTATCACCCATGCTAAGCGTGAAATCCCTCTCTACAGCTCTCCAGGGAGAGAACGGAGTGAATATCATCCTCCTCCAAGTAACTCACTGCGAATCTGAAGAGAAGCGGCAAATCGAAGGTTTTGACCTTATTTGCTTCATTCAGCACAACAAGCATGGGATTCCTTCTATGTGAAGCAAGGCATACAAGTGAGATTAACCCTGCAATCTTCAATGACTTCGCCGATCCAGTGGATAAAAATTTGAAGCCATGGGAACCCACTTCCCCAACATCTATAATGCCAACAACAGCTGAGGCAGATTCAACTCCCTTCCAGTAGGTCAGCGGAGCTCCTTGTATGCGGAGATTTCAACTGTATGAAAATACAGCATGGGGAACTCCAACACTGACAAGAATGGCAACGCGGCGCTTGAATGGAAATTTTTAAAGCCCAAGACATCCAACTGCTGTTTGATAGTAAGGATACCACATACCTTCTAGTAAGCAGTCATGGGAAATGGACCTGTACAAAACCTGTCAACAGTCACCAGCGACATCCGATTCCCACTGCTCCAGACACGGTCCTCCTAGATTTCAGTATAATTTGTCTAATCTAAAGTTGAAGGTGAAGTCATTATGCGTCTTTGCATTCCAACAAGCGTCTCGATGTAGCCGCCTTTATTCGCGTGAGTATCATGCTCTGATACAAGATTAGCGAGCGCGATGTCATGGTGTGCGAAACATAAAGTCGCAGTGACGTCACCTTCAAACCTTAAGATGAGACAAACTATAGATCAGGTTAATTGCCTATCCGGTCACCAGTGATCAATCAAGGTCACGATCTCCAGCCTATACAGAGAAAGAGATGGAATTTCGGGAAACCCACCTGCGTCCAAGTTCAAACAACTAACCAGCGAAACTTGTTCATCACCGCTGCCAGAACGCTTACTAAAAATCAAACGATGCATATTCCGACTTCTGCTCCATGCTCCATCAAGCAGCTACACATTCCATTACAAGGGCAGACAGAAGAGAAATCCCTACACCCCTGTTGCGGACAAGGAATGCGGACGAGTTATTACAAAGCGATTGAATAACAACTGCGATACTGAGAGAATAGCAAGGGCAACCAGCTAATGGATCTGCTTGGCCAAAAGAGACGCAACAGAGGAGGGGCGGAGGAGATATCCAATATCAACCTTACCAGTAAAGCAGCAAGGCCTGGAACACCATTCAACAAGCTCACCGGGCGAGCTGTCCAGCTAAGCAGTGTCACCTGTCTCTGCAAAACTCTCATTCGCTTCCGTACTTGTCAACAATGGAAAGTTCAGACCACACTCCGGCGGGGGGTGGCCCACTCTGTGCTGTAAGCAAGATTAAAAAGCTTCTACAAACCTCTCCACCGTCAGGCCCCATGTCCCAAGCATTCACCTCGATGAGATCACCGAAGCAATTAAAGTTCTCAAGAAGGGGAAAGCTCCTGGGAAAATTGACAACATCCATCAAGAATTCTTGAAGAATATGGCACCCGAAGCTGTGCGATGGCTCAAACTCCTCCTTTCTACGTGCTGGGAACATCAAAATATTCCCTCCAGATCGAAGACTTCAAAGGTCAGTGCAATCCTGAGCCCAAGAAACCAGCCAATGACCCCAAGAGTTACAGACCCATCTCGCTACTATCTCACATTTAAGTGCTGAGCGACTGATTATCGGCAGGATCAATGATTACGGTCAGAGGCAAATTTACCCCTGCACCCAAGCTGGATTTCGAAGAGTTAAATCAACAAACTGATCAGATAGCAAGACTAGTAATGACATCGAGACAGACTTCCAGAAGATAGCAGAAGTTGGAGCAGCTTCATAGACCCTAACACGCTGCGTACGATTTACAGTCGGCACGAGGGTCTCTACCTCAAGCAACCAAAATCTTCCCTGATGTCAAGCTGTCAAGTCATTATGCTTCTCCTCAAAGAAAGATTTTCGTAATGGGAGACATCAATAGGGCCAACGCAGTAGAAAAGTAGTAGAAAGCGCAAACGTCGGAATGTTGTCCCAAAGGTTCTGTACTGGCCCCAGTTCTTAAACATCTAACGTCTCAGATAGCCAAAGGGAGATTGTTCGCTGTACTCCTACGCAGACGACACGGCACTTCGAAAGCATGCTGATTGATTGTGAGTCTTAGAAACAGTGTTGCAGAAAGACCTAATCACTGTAAGCAAATTTTCCACCGATGGACTTGAAACTCAGCAAATCCACGACCGTCAGCTCCGTTTTCAACCTTGCAAATCGATGCGCAAAAAGGAACTAAACATCACTCTAGATGGAAGAAAAAACTGTCACATGACCAAACACAACGAAAGTACCTTGGCGTCACAATGGACCGCAGCCTTACTTTCACTCAACACACCAAGGCAGTCGCGGCCAAGACGCAGTTCCGTTGTCAACCTCCTCAGAAGGCTAGCATGGAACTGGATGGGTGCATCCTTTGACACCTTACATACACAAACTGTGGCAGTGCATAATCCCCCAAACCGCTTGAATACGCATTGCACCAGTATGGAGTACACAGGTTACATTCCACACAAGATGAGTCGTTCTGAATGCATGCAATGAGACGTTTAGTGGTTGCCTCTTTTGGCGACGCCTGTAGATAACTTCCAATTTTCTGTTCAGCATAGCTCCTGCAAACATTAGGAGAACCTTAGCGACAAGCTCGCCAAGAAATGTGATGATCCTGGTAGCTTAATCCCACCCACCAACACCCTTTGAGGATCAGAGAATTCACAGAATCCACTTGCCTACCCAATCCATGACCTGCAGTCACAGTATCCCTATCGATCATCCGGGATCAATGCCCAGAGGTTATGAGGGCAATGGTTATCCTCTACTTTGAACCTTTGAAGCAGTTTGTGGACAGCCCCATCTAGCAAGCCCAAAGGCTGTTGTGACCCTGATAGGAAAGCATGGTTCAACCTCAACGGACTCAGAACTGGCGTTGGTCGTAAAAAGAACTCCTGGCACAAGATCGGAGAAAGTTAGAAACCTTCACCAAACTGCGATTGTGGAAAGTCACAAACATTAGCCACATCATAGATGATTGTGAGGTCTACAAGTCCCAAGAGGAAGTCCAGGGCTGATCAACCTGGATGATGAACTATCAGTGGTAAAGAAGGATCTTCACTGTGATTTATGGACTGCACGAACGAACGACGGGACATTGTCATGGGGTATGGGAACATTGTCCTGGGTATGAGACAATGAACATGTTATAAACATGGAATGATTTTTTACATTGTTTTATATTGTTTTGCTGACTCAGAATCATTTTCAGGGTGAGCATATAAACCGAAACTGAAATGTGCCATTTCAGATGATTCGAGAACCATCATACATCAGACGACCTATATGCGACCAGCCGTCCTATCTTTTACCAAAAGCTTGTATTACTATTCGGTAGTACGACTAAAACTAGGGGGCCGGACACGAACTGCTGGATTGGGAATTGGGTGGATTTTTAAACGATAATTTACGGGAAATTCTTGCGTGCATTTCAAATGTAGAAATACAGCATGGGGAACTTCCAACAACTGACAGAATGCAAAGCGGCTCTTGAATGGACTGAAGCCCAAGACCTCCAACTGAGTTTGAATAGTTAAGGTCCACCCTACCTTCTATTCACGCAGTCATGGGACATGGACCTGTCCCATGTCAACATCACAGCGACATCCGATCCCACTGCTCCAGAACGGTCCTCCCTAGATTTCCTATACTTTGTCTCATCTAAGTTGAAGGTGACGTCAGCACCATCATATGCGTATTTGCGCATTCCCAACTCGCCGTTCGATCGTGCCGCCTATTATTCGCGTGCCCGTATCATGCTCTGATTCAAAGCATAGCGCGCGCGATTCATGGGTGTGCAACATAAAGTCGCAGTGACGTCACCTCAAACTTAAGCATGAGGACAAACTATAGATCAGGTCATTGCCCTATCCTGGTCACCAGTGACATCAAGGTCACGATATCCAGCCTATACAGAAGGAGATGGAATTTCAGGAAAGCCACCTGGTACCAAGTTCAAACTACTCACCAGCGAACTGTCATCCACGCTGCCAGACCCGGCTTAATTAACCTCAACGATGCATATTCTGACTTCTGCTCAATGCTCCACAAGCAGCTAAACATTCATTCCAAGAGGCATGAAGAATCCTACAACCCCTGTTGGGACAAGGAATGCGAACGGTTATCCAAAGCGTATTGTAATACCAAATGCGATTACTGAGAGGAATAGAAAAGGCAACCAGGCTAGGGATCGGCTTGCCAAAAGAGACGCACCAGATGGGAGGAGGAGAGATCCAATATCAACTTTACCCAGTCAAAGACGCAAGGGCTGGAACACCATCAACAAGCTCACCGGGCGTAGCTGCAAGCTAAGACAGCTGTCCGTCTCTGCCAAAACTCCATCGCTTCAACTTGTCAACAGGGAAAGTGTCAAGACCCAAACTCCACGGGCGGGGGGCCCACTCCACTCCGTGCTTTGAATGCAGAGATTAAACAGCTTCTACAAACCTCTCAACCGTCAAGCCCCATTGTCCCAACCATTCACTAGCTGAGATCACCGAAGCAATTAAAGTTCTAAAGATTGGGAAAGCTCCTGGCAAAGACAACATCCATACAGAATTCTTGAAAGGAAAGAAAGGGACACCCGAAGCTGTGCGAGGGCTCCAACTCTTCTTTCTACTTGCATGGGAACATCAACTATTTCCCTCCAGATCGAAGACTTCAAAGGTCATTGCAATCCTGATGAAGCCAAGAAGAAAACCAGCAAATGACCCCAAGAGTTTCAGACACCCCATACTCGCACTATCTCAAAATCTATAAGGCTGCTGAGCGACTGATACTCGCAGGATCAATGATACGGTCGAGGCAAATTTACCCCGCACCCAAGCTGGATTTTCGAAGAGTAAATCAAACAACTGGATCAGCTAGCAAGACTAGTTCATGACATCGAGACAGCCTCCTATAGACGCAGGAAGGTTTTGGCGCGCAGTTCTTCATAGACCTAACAGCTGCGTACCGATAACAGTATGGCACCGACGGGGTCTACTACCTCAAGCTACTCAAATCTTCCCTGATGTCAAGCTGTCAAAGTTAATTGCTTTCATCCAAGACAGATCTTTCGTCTGGAGACATCAAATGGGCAACGCAGTGTAAGTAGAAAGCGCAATCGGAATGGTGTTCCCCAAGTTCTGTCCTGGGACACCCAGTCTCTCAACATTCTCACTGTCTAGATATGCCAAAGGGAGATTGTTCGCAGTACTCCTACGCAGACGGTACACGGCACGTGGATAGCTGTGATGCTTTGAGTCCTTAGAAACAGTGTTGGCAGAAAGACCTAATCACTGTAGCCAATTTTTCCACCGATGGCACTTGAAATCAGCAAACCCAAGACCGTCAAGCTCTGTTTCCCACCTTGCAAATCGCTGCGCAAAAGAGAACTAAAATCACTCTAGATGGAGAAAAAACTGTCACATGACCAACACCGAGTAGTACCTTGGCGTCACAATGGACCGCAGCCTTACTTCAATCAACAACCAACTGGCAGTCGCTGCAAAGACGCAGTCTCGTGTCAACTCCTCAGAAGACTCGCAGGAACTGGATGGGTGCATCCTGTTTGACACCCTTACCATAAATCAACTGTTGCATTGGCAAATCCACCGCTGAAAACGCTGCACCAGTATGGAGTCAAAGCGTACAGTCACACAAGATTGATGTCGTTCTGAATGATGCAATGAGACTGGTCGTGGTGCCTTTTGGGACGCCTGTAGAATAATTACCTTCCAATTCTGTCTAGCATAGCTCCTGACACCTAGGAGAACCTTCAGCGATCAAGCTCGCCAAGAAATGTGATGATCCTGGTAGCCTACCTAATCCCACCACCAACACCCTTTGAGGATCAGACGAATTACACCCCGGAATCACTTTGCTACCCAATCCATGACACTGCAGTCACAGTATCCCTATCGATCATCCTGGATCAATGACAGATGGTTATGAGCAATGGTCATCCTCTACTTTGAACCTAAGCAGTTTGTGGACAGCCCATCTAGCAAGCCCAAAGGCTGTGACCTTGATAGGAAAGCATGGGTCAACCTCAACAGACTCAGAACTGGCGTTGGTCGTACAAAGAACTTCCTTCACAAGATCGGAGTAGAACCTTCACCAAACTGCGATTGTGGAGAGCCACAAACCATTAGCCACATCATAGATGACTGTGAGGTCTACAAGTCCCCAAGAGGAATTCCAGGCCTGATCAACCTGGATGATGAAACTATCAGCTGGTTAAAGACGGATCTTCCACTGTGATTTTGGACTTGCACGAACGAACGAACGGGACATTGTCCTGGAGGTATGGGACATTGTCCTGGGGTATGAGACAATGACCATGTTATAAACATGAATTATTTTTTACATTGTTTTATATTGTTATTGCTGACTCAGAATACATTTTCAGGTTGAGCATATAAACCGAAACTGAAATTGTGCATTTCAGAAATGATTCGAGAACCATCAAATACATCAGACGACCTATTTGCGACCGCCGTCCCTATTCTTTTACCAAAGCTGTCATACTATTCGGTATTACGACTTAAACTAGGGGGCCGGACACGATCTGCTGGATTTGGGAATTTGGGATTTTTAAACGGTAATTTAGGGAATTCTTGCGTGCATTTTCTATGGCAAATATGACAGAATAAAAGTGAATCTGAGCGCTCGCTTCTCAGGTTCTACCTGCATCATATTACTTTAGTAAAGTAATGTTTTGAATTTAGCAAAAGTATCCTTAAAATTTGTTGATCCCCCTAATACAGGCTGGAAATTTTTTGATCTCCCCTTTTTGGGACCTAATTTTTTTTGATCCCCTCATATTTACCACCTCCCCCATCAGAGTATTTATGAACACTCCCTAAAGTACTTGTGTGCGAAATTTCTCAATTGTATCCTGAATACCACACTCTTTCACACTACACCCAACAGTCCTCTGCTAAAAGCTTGATTGATTGGTTGATTGAGACCCCAGTCGAGACCGCCAACCCAACAACTAGCCAATGAGCGTTTAATATGAAGTGAAAGGCGACGAGCTTCTCGTAAGCATGCGCACACCACCGAACCAAACATATTCGGAGAACCGATTGAAAGTAAGGAAAGGTAAATTCTTGTTTTTTGGGACAGGAGGAGATTTTTGAGGATACGAATTTCCCTCAATTTGCACTTGATTGTTTGTAGAACACCTATCGAATGTTTAAGAAGGTTTATTGAAACCAAAAACTATGTTTTGAACTTGCCTGCTAACAGTCATGGTAGCCTAGCCCTAGGCTAGGTAGGCCTATAATAAAACTAGACTCAGCTTCCACCAAGTTCCAGTCTGTCTGATATAAATATAATTCAGACTGGGTTTGACGGCTATTTAACTATAGCCGGGAGCGGGCTGACGTCACATCGCGGTGAAAACAAAGGGGAAGCCCAGGGAATCCCCGGGGATGAATTCAGTATTCTGACACCACATCCTTCAACATGCAGTTTATTCCGTTAAGGCTGCCAATTCATAGGGTTGTGGCAGGATACTAAATTCTTTTCCAATCCCCAAATCGCGGTGAAAACAAACTGCAAATTGCTTCTTTGAGTTCACTGCACATCGTATGACACTATGCGTGCAGCGCGCATCGAATTACGCACGTTGTTGCCATGCCGTTGCCAAGCAGATTTTGTTGAACTCCCGGATGTCCGCTCCCGGCTATAGTGGCGAAAGAGGACCAGACAAAAATCTTGTATATACAATTGCCGCAATACTTGCACTAATCTTCTTGTATTCCTCTCATCCTTTGTAATTGTATCTAAGTATTAATCGGCACTGGAATTGTAACATATTTAATCAATTTTGTGCATGCAAACTCCCAAGTCGAATGATCAAACGTGTTGTTGCTTTGAAATACACCTGGCACAAAAGTATCTCGGCATGTTTTTCAATCAGTATTGTGCCAAAGTCCTACCATTTTGAAAGATTTCGAAATATACATTTTATTGTCTAGGTCTTGCTCTTTCATTTAATACCTTGCTTGTAAAAAAGCGTGTAGAAATGGCTGAGATAGAACGCCCGAAAGACATAAACCCCCAAAACCAAAAGTTGCAGTTTTTGGATTTTCAATGGGCATTACAGTGTACTGGACACGAACACGCGGACCACAATCAATATTGCAAGTAGGCTTTCTCGCTCATTCAGTCGGAAAACCTCTTTGTGTAAAATCAATACACACGTATTATTGCGTTGTACCACACAGTGACCATTGAAAAATCCAAAAACTGCAACTTTTGGTTTGGGGGGTTTGCGTCTTTCGGGCACTCTATCTCAGCCATTTTTGCACGCTTTTTTACAAGCGAGGTGTTAAATGAAAGAGCAAGACATAAGCAACACAATGTATATTTCGAAAACTTTCAAAATGGTCTGACTTTGGCACAATACTGATCGAAAAACATGCCGAGATACTTTTTGTGCCAGGTGTAGCAATTTTCCAGTGTTGCTAACAAAAATTCAGTTAGGCGTGGACCCGTGCGGCAGTGGTGGGGAAAATGTAGCCCAATCATTGGTTTCTATTGTGACAAAAAACACAGCTCTGCCGAGTCCAGCTGCAGTGACAGGTGTGTTCTTACACTTAGCTTAGCCTCTCCATCGTTTGACATATAACGCACGGAAGGTACGTTGTGCTGTGAGCAGCGCAATGGATTGTGTTGCAAAGAGGCTGCATAATGTGACGTAAAACTTACCAACGATAAACAAAATGTCCGGCGTGTCTGCAATATTGTTGTGATTTGTTACTGCTCAAAACTTCACGAATTTACACTACCACTGAGTCCAGAAAATTAATTGTAAGGACTTTTTAACCCAGTGGAGAGTCCATAGATTGCACCAAAGGAGAAATTTGGAAGGTAATGTCTCAAAATGTTGGGTAAAATGAACTTTCTAAATTTTAGAAAGTTCTCATGGGATTCACATAGCTTAAGGAAAGTGTGATTCTAAGCTAGGCTAAGACAAAAAGGAAACACATCATAATTCCTTTTCTCTGCATCAAGACTATGCCAGCATTCCCGCCAGACAGAACCATGACAACGCGTAAAGGAAATGATACATACTCTGCGCGTTACACGCAGCAACTTCACGCGCATATGTAGACGCCTATTTTAGAAAAGGAATTGTGGCGGCGACTATAGTAAAAGGGAACTTTATCGTGATGAATGTTTTCATACATGGGTGTACTCGCATCATGCAAACGTCATTATCTGATGTGCTTGTATATAAAGCCAAGTAAAAAAAAATAAACCAGTTGATTGTCTGGACTTTTGAAAAAAGTTGGTGAGGGAGGCCCGTATTATTTGTTATTTTGTTATTTTTTTTCAAAGATGGCGGCCATGTCTACGATGCCGATGGCCACTATGATTTTGAAGATAGTTTTATACTTTTAAAGGTCCATGGCCCGATCGCTAATAGCCTCGTCCCCAGAAGCCCCAGATTTTACCGGAAGTGGTCAAAGTTTTGGTATCAAAAGAAAACTACTATTTTTCTCATTGGAAAGAATTTAGTATCCTGCCACCACCATGTGAATTCGGCAGCTTCAACGGAATAAACTGCATGTTGAAGTATGTGGTGGCAGAATACTGAATTCATACCTTCTCATTTACTCTGTGAAATCTTAGAGCCAAAGGATATTTCGTTTGTAAGTTATGAGCGAAAATGTTCCCCATTTTGGTCGACCAATATTAATTTTGCACAGTACTCTATGGGGCTTACAAAATCACGTTTTTAGCTCTCACATCAAAACCGATTGAAATATCAGAGCGAAACTTTACAGATGGGGTTTTTGGAGTGAAGGCCAATCTATCAAGATGAAAACTTCATATCCTTAAATTGGGCCATCCCCTTTAAGCAGCAGAAACATATTTTTTCAAACCCAAAATTGTCTCCAACCAACTTAACACTGCAGAATGTACACAATATAGGGTGCAACGTAAATCTCTTCATCAGGCACAATGTTTCTGCTTTTGATACATTAGAATAGGATATTGGAAAAGTCCTATGCTTGTAGAAAATGGTCAGCATAAATGGTGCTTGAAACAAGTCGGACTTTCCTTAAAACTTGATAATTCATGATAGAGTTTACTAATTTCTGCCTTGTACAATGCTGCGCCAAAGAAGTACGGGGACCGTATCTACTTCAATCTCAAATTTCTTGAGTTGCAAACGTCATGGGATAAACCGCAACACGGTAATCGCAATGAGGATTTTCTCACAATTGCATTGTGGAAATAGTAGGTCTATATGCAAGAAAGATGAAGAAATTTCCAACAAAGTGCTTCCAATATTTTTTGAATTTGTTTTCCCCTTTTTTTAGCCTTCTTTTAAAAAAAAAGAAATCGGTGCAGCGTCTAGTCCCAATATGTACCCTTATACTTCATATAAGGGTACCACACACTGCCATAGGAAGTCGATGTCAATGAAATTCCAATTGAGTGTGGATGGAGCAAAAATTTCACCGCATTTTTGTCTGAAAATTATGAAAAGCCTGCAATATTGCTCCAATATCCATGTTCTTTATAATGTACCGTAATTTTCGGAGATAAGCCGCGGCTTATATGTTGTTTTCAAAGGCTTCAAAGGATGCCGCGGCTTATAAACCGAAGCGGCTTATACGTTGATGTTGTAAGTTTAAATTAAACCCACAAGTGAGTGACTTGAAAGCAACTATAAAATTAAACCCACCGACAATCTGAAGTGTCCTCAATTTACCAACTTGACGTGTGTGTAAACATCCTTTGTGTGATTATTGCCCACCTTGATAATTGATCAATTGAAGTACTTTCAATATCTATACTATAAAGATCGAACTTCGCCATGTTGTTTTTTTCCCTGGAGGCTGACATGTTGACCCAGGAGGTCGCCATGTTGAATGTGTACCTTATTCAGGTAATACCCTTTCCCAGAGTGACTCTCGATTGCTCGGGGTTATGTATTCAAACTGCTGATAGATGATCTAGATTCCATGAGATTGCAAAAAACGTGTTGTAACATAGCTAAACATGTAAACGGTAGTAGATGTGTATTGAATTCCGGTGGTTTTACAAAGAGTACATACGTAAATTGAGAGTACCGTTTTCTAGGGTATACGAGTTGTCGTCCATGTTCGTGCTAATTACACATGGTCCTTCGAGGTTTGACCGTTGTGCTATTTCTATGTAAAATTATTTGTTATTGGTGATAAAAAGAGAACAACATGGAGAAACTCCTACAAATATTCAAGATTGATTAACTACGTATTTTAAGTCATTTAAATGTTCATAATGCTCATAACATATTATTGTGACGCAATCATTCGGTGACGTTTCGTTGTAGACATTTTATTCGTGTTCTGTTTAAGTTTGACCTCGCTGATATTCGCTGGTGCCCTCTAACTCTTTTTCACGTATATAACCATCGAGTTCTAACTATCTTCAAAGCGCTATGATCTGCAAGGTACCAGTCTAAGTCCGAACATAGTGGTACTGGTATACACTAATTACTACAGCAAACAGAGGCCAAACACTTCACGATTAACTGTGTTACGCAAATTCAATTTCTTTGTGTCAATATATGACATAAAAGTCCTTGATAAAATACAAACACCATTGAAGTCAGTGATCCCACAAACAAAGTAAATAGGAGCTATGTGTATTTTATAATCGTGATGACCAAAGTCTGACATGATTTTTTTAAAATCCGGCGGGAGGGGGGGGGGGGTTTAAAGATGTTAAACATGAGAGAGTGTACGTAATCTTACCTGTCATTAGCGACTCATGTATCGTGTATTGAGCCCGAGCTTCATTTGGTTCATTTTCTTCAAAAGGATTAAAAAATAAAGAAACCAACGGAAAACACTACAGGAAAAGAAATCATCTTATGGGGTATTTTTTAAGCATCTTATTTCAGGTTCTTGCAAAATTGTTACTCTATTGTTTACACTTAGGGTGACATGCAACAGAAATGCGGTGTATAAACGTGCGCAATAGTAATATTTTGGTTATCTATCACACACACACACTGGTAAATATCACAGTGCAATTTACAGCAAAATACTGTAAAAATGAAAAGAAAATTACAGGATCGTATTTCTTTCCCATGGGCGCCTCGGAAATCCGGATGGGGCGGACATTCTAAACATGACGTATCGGTACCGCCTATCCTCTGCCAATATCGGCTATGTATTGTGTAAAAGGGGTGTTTCATTTGGCCATAATTTACTAAAAAATATCATAGAATAAAATACCATAGCTAAAAACAACAGCAGTGGGAAAAGTAAAATCACTCAAAGTTGTAATTTTAGGCATTAGGCTATGTTCTTGATTTTTGAACATGCATGCGAAATGGTTTACAGGGTGGATTAAACACCGATTTCGACTTTAAATCGTTCCTTCATCCCAATTTTAATATTTTTATTATTTTTGTTTAAAATTATTTTTCAATCTTTGGTTTCAAGAAAGTATATGACAAAATATGATATTTGTGGGATCAAGTTGGTTGGGTAGGGACGGACGCGTACCTCCTCCGAGACATCGGGAAGTAGGGGCCCAATGTGATTTTTGCCGAAAAAGGCACCCAAGCTATACATGCAGAGATTTTAACATGACAATTTTGCCATGTTTTCTTCAAATTTTGACCTTTTTCGCCAATTTGGAAAATTTTGGCCTTCACTTGAGGGGGAATTGGGCACTTATTTTCAAACATATTGTATAAGATTTGGAAAAAAGAATTAACATACCAAAATTGGCATGAAAAAGGGTCATACCAGAAGACTAAAAGTGAGACCCTTATTTGCGGCGTAAGAAAGAGTTACCTGTAATGAGAAGATGTGTGATAGGTCTAAGTAAATATATTCTTTGCTCAAGGAAGCATGTCCATTTCTCATACTTCCCCATTACTGATACGCACGTAGAACCTATACGATTTGTTATTTCCATTAATCTAAAAATGGCTCAAAGTTATTGACTGGTGGATCTCACGCTGTAGACCTATATAAAAATAGGCGGCACACATATTATTGCACAACATATATGGGAGGAATGCAAAGTGGACAGCTGTCCTCGACCAATCCCTACGCAGGGGGAAAATTCCACAAAGGGCCGAAAAGGTCCACTTATTGCTTGATTTGTGGATGAAGAGGTCCAAAATTAGAGAATTTTGACAAGAAAGCACATTTTAGGGTGATGAGATGTTCAAAAAAGGACCGGGGGGGGGGGGGGTTGATTCACTTATACCAAAAAGCCACTTTTCGAGGTCCCGCACCCCCCCCTCCCAAAAAGTAATTCCTGCGTATGGCCCACCTGCCTCGAGTCAAAGATAGGCCTATATTACATAGACCTATAATTATTATCTCATTACAGCCCAGGGCACGTAGCCAGTTACATCTGTAGGCAGCATTGTGGTTCGGAGAGGGCAAAAAACGCGGTCAGGGAAAAGTCAGCCCGACCAATTAAAAAATCGCCCCGATTGGAGGGTAGCGTCCAAAACGGCTGCTTTTGCTCCAAATTTCTCAATTTCGGCATGATGTTGAATAGTGATCCAACCAGTTTATTGACCGCTCCCACTCAAATTAGCTAGCGGTTCATTTTGCAGACATGTTCACCTGGCTTCATACTCATGTTGAGATAGGGGGCCTAAATCTTGACAGCTCTCATTTACACATGTGAGGAATATAAAGACAAATGATGGAGAAGGCTTGGAGAACATATTGTAATGTCTCTGAAATATTGCGTTAATGGAAGAGTGATAAACCCGTTTAGTGACCGCTCCCATTCAAACAGCTAGCGGTTGCCCGGCAAAGCCGCATTTAAGCGGCATCGTCTGTATCAAAATGACTAGAACATGAATCAAACTATTCGATCGCCCACAGACAATACCAGGAGGATTAAATAAGGAGATGACACTTGTGGACAACAGTGGTCCCTCCTGGGCCCGTGGATTACATGGGGCGCTATAACGACTCGGGTTAGATTTTAAGGGGTGAGACAACGACTGAAAGTCCGGGCAAAACTTGGGGAATAGGCGAAATTCTTGTGATATTTTGGACTTAAAACGGTAAAAGGGGTGTTATATCGAAAGCGGTGAATTCGGAATTGCTATAATATAGAATTTTTTATACGGTTAATTAAGTTCTTTTTACACAAACAAATTGTATGGAACTAAACTATTTCCAAGGGATTTCAATTGAAGGGACCCGAATGTGTAGACTCCAAGTGCTGTAGCAAATATTTAACCTTGTTCATAAAAAATAGATTCAAAAACCTAAAGAACATTAAACGAGCTAAATTTGATACTAAAACATCCAAATTCGACCTTGAAATAACTGAAATAGGCGAATTTGAAAACAAAATAATACATTGTGAAACATTCAGTATAGGAACCCTTAAACTGGGATGGACCGTGGTGCGATCGAGGGCGCTATATATAGACGAGGTCTGGAATGGCAAAAAAGTTCAATATATAATGATTACAAACGGGGAACACATAACTCTATACCGTGAGGTTAATAAATACAGGACGGACCATAAATTTTTGCTTTGGTATGCACGAACGTTCGTATTTTGCCATTGCCCATTATTGAGGAGTAAATGTAGCAAAAGACGCAGGCGCTAAGTGTCCACCCCCTGCCAATGACCGTGTAATTACTCCGCAACAGCATCGACCAGCGTGGAACAGCTCGATCCGCCCCGACAGACCATACCGTGTAATGACTCTACTCGCAACATCGACCACCAGCGGGGAACCAGCCAGAATCGAAAACCCGACCCTTGTGTTTTCCTTGCCATCAATGGAATTTCCCGTGTAATTTAACAACTAAAAAACTTCCGCAATAGGTTATGTCTGCCATGCTTTTTTTTTTTTTAATCCAGCCCTGTTTACGTTTTGTGTTAGTGATAAATGAATATTACCTTATGGAGAGTTTATTAAATGAATATTACGTATTCATGTTTGTATCTTTTTTTTTTTGTTAAAACCCATCTGAGTACAAGATTCAAGTATTATTTTTTAACGCAATAAAGGTCAGTGACCTCATGGGCATGCACGCTTAGAGCGCGGTCATATCACCTAGGTCAATACGTCGGGCCCGGTCCTTTTCTTGGATGGAGACCAAAGGGCAAAGAAAATAGGGACAACTATTTTAAGTTTTCGACTAAGGTCTCGTCTTTAGTGACATGTCTTTGTTTTTTTTTCTCTATTAATATTCTTACTAGCAAACACCCTGCCCTGTTTATTTTTTAACTAAAGAGCATTTTTACATTTTCACTTCTTTTTTCTCTGTACTTGAACATTATAGTAAGGGAACTCAACATGCACCAAGAACCTGTTTGTTATAGAATTTCTTTCTTTGTTTTCATTTTTTTCAAAATAGAAGCTAAACGATTACAAAATAGAACCTGAACCTATTCTAAAAAGACTGATATTTTGTATTTAGATTTTTAATGTGTTTTTTTATTTTTTTGGTTTGGTACTTAATATGTCATTTGCGATTGTAAAAATAATCATTTTAATCTTGTTGCTAGAAGCTAAACGATTACACAATGGAAACTGAACTCTATAGAAACATACTGATTTTTTTAAAAACATAGTTTAAAAAAAAAAAAATCTTCATAATTTAAAAAAAACTTGGTACTTAATATTTAATTTCAAATTTGAAATGCCTAATCATTTTAATATATACCTAATAGAAAAAACCACACGACACACAGTAAAAGTGAATTGAAGAAATAGGAAAGAGAAAGAACGTTTCTTTATTGGGGTTTGGACAAATTGACTTGTACTTTTTCATGGGGGAGGGGACTGGGAGTGACTCTTGCTTTTTTTTTCTTGACACACTCCATATTCTCTCTTTAGAAGAATGGTAGTCCCGTCAAAGTCTTCATCTTCGCTGTCACTGTGAAATAGGGGGCCGCCCCGAAGTCCTCTCAAGGCTGATCGGGTTTTCTGGTAAATTCCGTCCTCTGGTCCTCTTCACCTGCCGTAAACCAATATTCATCTCTTCTTATAACGGATAAATGTTTATTAAAAACATAAATGATGTAGAGATAAAACAAAGTAACAACAATAAATTTAATACAAAACAGAATTGCGAAATTAGTGAGTAACCTTAGATAGATTGATGCTAATAATGGTATTGTCGGAGAAACACATGCCAAGTATTTATATAGCTGAGCATAAAAGTAATATTTTTTGTGGTTTTTAATTTCATGAAAAATTTCAATTTCGTGTACACTCATTGCAAGAATGCAGAGTGTGCGCTCTTTTAGAGTCACTGTTTGGGACTATTCAGCGTCCCAAATCGATCGGGCGTGGTCGATCAACTCGGGGGGGGGGGGCACTCAATACTTTTTTCATGTAGGGAATGGTGCTGCCCCATTTCCAACATTGGGGCTTTGGGAACTATTTTTTTCCCCCCTCCCGCCCCTAAAGTAGGGGCTTGGTAACTGAAATATTTTTGAGATTTGCAGGCTTGGAGCTGAAAATTGGCTAAAAGTTCAGCTTCTGAGGTCAAAATTTTTCTGAAAGGGGACCTTAAGACTTTTAGGCTTCAACTGAGGCTTGGGAATGTTGGAGAGATGCAAAAAGGGGGGTCAAGGCCACACCTACCCGTACCTCTTTCCAATGTCAGTCTTGGCCTAATAATATAATGTATGGTTGCAATGGGAACTACC
This sequence comes from Ophioderma brevispina, assembly GCA_023653785.1. NCBI lineage: Eukaryota > Metazoa > Echinodermata > Ophiuroidea > Amphilepidida > Ophiodermatidae > Ophioderma > Ophioderma brevispina. Next base: position 231,676 of record JAMKCH010002661.1, on the reverse strand, counting down.
TCTCACTAGCATGAGATGCATCTTGCTTCTTCACCGTGGTGGCGACTTTTGTTGGTCCTTTTTGATATTCCACTTCAAGTGGTTTTTTTTATCATATCATTTTTTTATACATAGCATATGCCATAGCAGGCCCCCCGGGGGGGGGGTGGTCCTCATCAACTTTTTTTTGGGGTAGTCTATGTGCCGCCCAATTTCAAAAGTGAGGCTCCAAGCTGATTTATGGGGTCTCCGGAACTAAGGTTTCCAAAATTTCTGGAAAAAAGCTGGCAATTTCCCTCCATTTCTAAGCTACTTTTGAGGTTGTTGGAAGAAATTGGCATTGGCCATTAAAAGGTAGGGTCTCTGAAAATGAAAATAGTCTAAACTGGGGTCACTGGAACCTGAAAAGAGCCTGAAAAAATGGGTCTTAAGGCGCCATACCCATACTTCTCCCAATGTGAGCACCCCCGGGCCTAGGGACACCCTGTTTGAGGCAAAATGGCCCTACCTATCTTATCTGTGAGGATGTGAAATGGGCCTAGTGTGCCCGTAAAAAACACTCATTACTTAAGGTTGAAAAAACAAACTACTCTAAAATAACAATGAAGTTTCAGAGTAAACATTTGAAAAGGATGCCCTAAAACTAACAAACTTAGAGCAACAATTGTCAAGGGAAAACACTCTGTAAACAGAGTTTAGAAATGTGGTTCAAATAGGTTTTAGGCATTATTAAAGGTGCTTGTTCCGATTTTTCCCAGGTCCAAATCCAGTTGATCTCAGATGAACTGGGTTTCAACTGGAACCAGTGGAAATCCAGTTATCCCCGTAGAATATCCATTTGAATCCAGTTGAATCAGTTGATTGCGTGACGGAAAATGGAACAATTTTCAACTGGGGGTTTTGAACTCAGTTAAGACCAGTTTACAAGCAGTTAAAAACAGTTGAAACCAGTTATTCCCTCACGACAATGGGGACAAGTAACTGTCAACTGGGATCAACTGGAATTTTGACCTGGGTTGTTTATCGTATTCTCTACTTAATATGAGAGTCTGACACTTGTACACAGTGACCATCAAGTACCGTGGGAAACAAACTTGCGGTTTTGATGCTAGACGCGATATTGCATAGTGCAACGCCCTATTCACTACTGTGCTAATATTGATGGTTAACCACTAAAACGGTAGTTTTTTATCTGTATCTTGAGAAAGAAATGGCTTTGAAAGCTGATATTTCAGGACAACAATGAGAAAAATACGGCCTTTCACCTGATATCAAAATTTATACTACTTCCGGTTAAATCAGGGGGTCCCAAAAGCGATCGGAACAAGCACCTTTAATGTAAAGCAACAGGAGATTTTTTTTGAGAATACGAATTTCTCATAAATTGCACTTGATTGGTTGTAGATCACCTACCGAGAACGTTTCAAAGGTGTATTGGACAAACCAGTACAAAAGAAACCCGCAAGCTGTGTTTTGAACTTGCCTGCTATCGTAATCATCCCTATAGAAAACCGTGCTTTGACTTTCTGTCGTTTACGACAGAAAATACTAAATCATGTTATTACATAAAGACGGTGTATTCAGCTTATTCACTTCAGGTGTGATCTAATATATTGGTAAGCATTCAGAATATGCAAAAAACCTGGGTTCGAAAGAAACTGGGGCTGCTGCTTTCTGGAAATGTCCTCATATCTCTTTAACTTGGCATCAAATGCTTAAACACCTACCATCAAATGTTGATACATTTTAGATTTTAAATATGTTTAGATATAAGATGCTTAGATATTTTTTAAAATATTTCAAAGTGTTTAAAGGTGCAACAAGAAATTTGAGGTATCCATGCAAGGTGTCATATGTAGTGATTTCATATAGATTAGGCACTCAAAAGATTTCTTACATTGTACGTTGGTACAGAAATATCTTCAAATAAAAACAAAAGGTCATTTTATATGCTTATATGGTTGCATATTTCATAAGTTGGTCCTAAAAAGTATTATGGTAGAAAATACCCCAAATTATGCCGTTTTTAATTCCACAGTATTACATTTAATCAATACATTCTAGACCTTTATAAGTAAACATTTTTGGAAAGCTTACATTACAATGATGCCAAAGTAGTTAAGTACAACTTAATTATATGAGTGGGTCAGTAATATACAGGGTGAAACAACAAAAAGTTAACTTTTTCTTGTCATGGTGAACTCTGTGGTTTCCTTTTCGGAAAGAGATGTAGATCAAAACAAATATGGATTCAGAAAGCCATTGCTTAGGCCCTTCAAACAAGCAAGGAGAAAGAGTTCACAATACCTTGTTAAATATATAGGGTGGTCAAAATTATGCTTATTCTGAAGTGTAAAATACACATACAAAAGATTTTTATAACATTTTCAGAGTTAAACCTTTTCCATGTCACTGATAATGGAAGCAAGTTGCTTTAAAAACAGATATACCCCATATTCTTGTGTACTTTTATTTATACAGGGTGATCAGAAATAAAATTTCCCTGTAGGAGCAAAACCTCTGGTTCTCAAATGTCTTAATCCTACGGAAGTTGAACTAATAACATTTTTTTAAATAAAAAGAGCGGTCACCGCCCACATGGATTCATGGCATCTGTGGTTTTGTGGGTTGTGTGACCAGTGGTACTTGGCAGCCCATTTTGAGATAACCCTTTAATTGGTAAATAATGGAAATTAACCTTTAATTGGTAAATAAATGAAGGGAATGACTTTAGTTAATGATGCCATGGCCCTTTAAAGTGACAGGAGTTTTTTTTTAGGATACAAATATCTCTTAAATTGCAATGGATCGGTTGAAGACCACCTACCGAAAAGGTTTCGAAGGTTTATTGGACAAACAAGTACAAAAGAAAACTGTAAACCTTGTTTTGAACTTACCTGCTATCGTAATCGTCCCCATAGAAAAACCATGCTTTGATTTTCCGTTGTGCACGACAGAAAATACTAAATCGGCACCTTATTACATAAAGACGGCGTATTCAGCTTATTCACTTCAGGTATGATTTAATACATGGGTAAGCATTCCAAATATGCAGAAAACGGGTTCGACAAAAATGGGGGTGCTTCTTTCTGGAAATGTCCTCATGTCTCTTTAAAAGATAAATTAAGGAATGGCTCTTTAATTTTGTAAATGATGGAATTGTTATTTGGTAAATGCCCTTTATATGATAAATTAATGAATATTCCTTTAATTGGTTAAATGATAGAATGACCTAGCAATTTTTGAATGATGGAATGACTCTCTTTGGTGAAATGTTGACCTTTTTTGTCACATGACTTGAGCCAAAAGAACGTACCCGATCATAGGGTAACAACGCGACATGCAAGCTGTAGTGATGATAGTGTAGGTTGCAGAATTCAATGTATGTTTCACCCAATCGACTGGACTTTCAACAAGCATTGTTTTCGACTTGTATGTAACTTGAAAGCATTCTTGAATAATGTTCACTTCACTTTGCATTTACAACGTCCTTTTTTTTCCTACTGACTAACATCCTGTGCCAGATCACATCATTGTTGTTATGATGCAAGTTCTCGAGCTGAGAGATGTTTCTGATATCGTATTTAAAATGGCAAGAGTATATTTTTTTTGCAGGTTAATAGTTCCCTTTCACGATCACTGTTTTGATATATTTTATGACTATATTATTCAGCTTAGTAGCTTATATTGCCTTTGCCTTATAATTGGTACTGTCCTTACAGTATCTCTAAAGCAAGCGGAAGCTGTAACCTTATTGTCTACTTTACAAGGACTGCATGCAGGAGCTAGCTACTGTACTTGACCTATGATTGGGAAAATACAAGAAACAAACATAACAATTAGATGTTGTTTCATCCCTATATAATTCTCTAAATAGATTGTAACTGGATGGCTAGAACATGTCCAGAAATGACAACATAGAGGTCAAGTTGTAAGATAGGCTTAAAATGTAAAATTGACCTAAATTGAAAAGTTGAAGTTCAATTGGAACCAAACTTGAGTCATAAGTGCAACATTGGATCCTTCATTTGTTGATGAGGTCAAAAGCCACATGCCAAGGTCAAAGGTCATGGCTGAAAATGTAAAATTGACCTCAATAGACCATTTGCATGATCCCCGAAATGCATCTCATTCGGTGCCCATTTCCATCCAGGAACTTGTACCAGAGGTCATGTTTACAAAAAAATTTGTTGTTCGTTCGCATCACCGCACAGTGCCTAAAATTACAATACCAAGTACCTTTTCATGTGAAGTTAATCTTACAAAAATGTAGAAGAATATCTATGGAACAAAAAACAATTGAGGCACTGGTGTTGAAATTCACGACAAAATGTGATATTTCCGATCGTAACTGTGCCCTACTTGTCACCTGAAGGACGATTACACAACTATAGTGCAACGTCACAGATAGGGTAAGTTTTCTGGTATTCTCATTACGCTCTTAACCGTATGTGTTTAGCCAACTTGAGGCTGGTACAAGTTCCCGGATGGAAATGGGCACCAAATGAGATGCATTTCGGGGATCGTGCAAATGGTCTATTGAAAAGTATATGTATCCCGGCCATGCATTATCGGCTCATGTATCGCGTAAAAGGGGGCCGAGCTTTATTTGGTCCTATTTACTCAAAATATCGTAGAATTGCAAAATAAAATACAATATATAAAAACAATAGCAGTAGCAAAAAGAAAAATCACTTCATGTTGTAAGTCCGGGGTTGTAAGTATGAATTGATAATTATAGACACTAGGCGGTCCCTGGGTTTCGCGATCACCTGCGTTTCACGATCACCTGGGTTTCGCGATCACCTGGCGTGAATGACCCGGCATCAACAATCGACCCCACCAAGTTTCATGTCCATACACCAACATTTACCCCATTTTACCTCCTTTGACCTTGAATGACCCCTGACCACTGATCCACTAACCAATACAAACTCGGTCTTCGTTTGGTCAAGTTCGAGGAACGTGCGACCCTCGATCTCCAAGAAAATAGACACGGTCAGACAGACACTGACAGACCACCGGTATTAATATATGACATGGTTTCAGATTCGACCTAGGTTTTATAGTGCCAAAAGTGTAAAAATGTGAAGGTGCTATAACAATGAAACAAAACATGTTTTCTAGGTTAAAATTTGGTGTAGAATCCAAATCTGAAGTAAAAAATGCCAAATGTGTGATGCGTTCCGAGATATCGCATTTTGGGGTATTGCGCAATGCCGAGTCCCATAGAAACCTATGGTATTTTGCTGAAAAATGCATCTTGCTTTGAAAAAAAAAAATACTCAAATTGCAGTTTGTAATACTATATTCTTGTGGGAATATGTTTTGGGCATAATCGATTAACTTTTCAACGATGTCACCCTTTTCGTATTTTTTTCGCGGGTTCTCGAAACACTCAATTTTGGGTAAAAATTCTGCAAATTGAAAAAAAAAATTCTCAAATTTTAGACAAGGTCAAAATAATTTAATACCCTAACTATGTAGGGATTTTATAGCTCTTTTAGTTTTCTCGTACTTCCAATTTTATTGAACATCAGTATTTTTTTCGTGCACTGGAAAAATCAAGGGGTATGGGAAACATTTTTGTATTTTTGGAATTATTCCTATACCTGAAATGAACAAGTTAAGTATCAATTTGAAGCTCATGAAATTCTGCATAAACTGACAGGTAAATCATCACTGTAGACCCTTCCTTTCCAGATATGTGATTGTGCAAAGCAAAATTTTTGTTCGAAATTGCTAAATTTTAAATGTCGTTTGTCACGGGACATGTCAAATTTGAATGGTTCTGGTGTGAAAATTATGAAATAATTTATAAAACCAATACTTGAATCCATACGTTAGTACCTTTAACTGATATATTAACATTATAAAGGGTCATATATATGTATATTGTAGACTCTACGAGAATTCAAAGTTGGTAGGTGAAAATTTTTGAAAAAGTGTGATTTTTGGACAAAATCGGCCACAAATCAATATTTTGTAGCAAAACGGTGTATGATACAGGGTTTTCGATTAAAAATTCTTAATCTACGAACAATTTTACCCTATAAATGACATCTTAAAAATTAAACATGGTTATTTTTTGCTCTGATATGATTTTTTTGCACTTTGGCACTAAAACCTCAGAGAATTCTGAAACCATGTCATATAGAAGATTATGTTCTTGATTTTTGCAACAAGACTGCAAAATTGTGTTTACGAGGGTCATGATATTTGTGTTGCATTTAACTATGTTGTGAATAAACTTGCTGAACAAACAATTTTATATCATTAAAATATCTTCAATTTTGTAGGCTTATTGCCAAAATCAAGGTGAAATTCTTAGTTGATGTTTGAATTTGAATTTGTCAGTTTCAATGGCCATGCACCGGTATATTCAGTGGCGGTGCCAGAATGCTTTTTTGGAGGGGGGAGGAAACGGGGAAAGTGAAATTGGGGAAGGGCAAAAGTGCCTTTTTTAGGGAAAACATCAACAACTTTGAGATTTGTAACCAATTGTGGTCCAAAATCACTGATTTTTGCCAAAATTTGGTGATTTTTAGCCCCAAATCGCTTATTTTTGCCCCAAAAATCTGCCATTTTCCTTCTGACTGGGAGGGGGGTCCAAACTGAGGGAGAAAAGAAAACATATTTGGGGGAAATTTCCCCATGTCTCCTCCCCGTCGCTGCCATTGGGTAATAATATTTGGTGTGTGAAGGCAATTTTCCAACTGATGATGATGTGTACTCAACAGATTTTTTAGAGGAATTTTTAGAATTTGTCCTACCTTGAAATTTTCGTACAATTAAAAATAACAATATATATTTAGCTGTTGTTGATTTAAATTGGGAATGTGTAGTATAGGTAGTACAAGTTTGTGTCTGTAAAAAGCACACAGACCCCGTATACGACAGGGAGCAAGCTTGTTCACACAAAGCTGTACCATTTGGTAATTGATCACGTTGAATTTCAGTCTGAAATAGTCTTTTTAATTCAAGGTGACTCATGTGGTGAATTTTGCGTCACCAAAAAAAAAAAATCACCATGATCATGGACTTGACGCTGTATGAAATCTGGATATAGGTTTAAGCTGGCCCGCGCTTTCAACCCTAGGGGTATTCGATATAGAGAATGTGCCAAAACTCGAGGTTCTTTGGGGGGTGATAGGCAGAACAAATTGCCTAAAATTAAGACAAGGTCTTTTGGGTGAAAATGACAACATTTATAAAGTAGGGGTTTGGGGTGAAAGAGATTAAAAAAAAAAAACATTAGGGCCATTGCTTAAATACAGGGATTTTAAAATAATCCAAAGATTGTAGTAGCCCAACCCAATTTTAGATTTGAAAAATTTAAATATTATAGATTTAAATTAAATTTTTTATTTTTTGACTGTTTTTGAAATATACTTTTTAATGGATTCAATGGAAAATCAATCCTTTGGATTTATTTAAAAACCTGTTAACTCCAACATCACTACTTTTGAAATGGGACTCCCGCCCTTTCACCCCTTGGACATGTTTTGAGGGAGTAACAAGAATCGATTCTATGTGTTGTGGTCCACTTGCACCCTTAAGCGACATAAAATGGCATAAAAAAATATCTCAGTACATAATGAAAAGGACCCTTACTGAAATCACTTCCACAGTTTGAAACAATTTGGGATTTTATCATTCTTGTAAAACAGTAAAACAGAAGTGTTTCCAAGGGGAAGGTGGCCTTTCGTGGCATCTCTGGAACAGAAACCAAGGTGTTGACATCCCTGACAGAATTTTACAGTGTAATCTAGCAACGTTTTGTAACACCATTCAAAAGCATTCAGACCAGGGTTCAGACTATGTACTTCAGGCTTGTATAAGATATTGATATGGCAAGTGAAAGTGGATTAGCCGGGATTACAACATATACAATAGCAAATGTCTGTGGACTGATGACAGCATACTTTCAAGTTTGGTAAAAACTGCTGGCGTAATGTCAGCATTCTTTTTCCAGAAATTGCCACGAACGGCCCCCATCCGCCTCCCCCCTGGAACGTATTCCTGTTTTTAACTGTTTTTTACAGAATGTAAACTCCAAATTGTTTTCAAACTTGTGGAAGTGATTTTCATTAAGGGTCCTTTTCATTTATTACCGAATAATTTTTTTATGCCATTATTTCGTCTTAAAGACGGCACCCAGGGCATGTGGGGGGGGGGGGGGAAATCGCGTCCAGGGAAGTCACCCGTGAGTGGAAAATTCATACCTCTTCCATTTCCCCTATTGGCTTCATCTTCTGATGGCCACTTTCCTCTGAACCCAGCTACGACCACTGAGGGGGTCTTTGGGGGTGCGAGTTTTTGACTGGCCCATTGGCAGGAATTAGTTTTCACCTGAATTCAAGCTCATGTTGGGAAAAATCTTGACAGCTCTTTGACTTAACACATTTGAGGCAGAGTGCAAACATGAAATTGTGACAGCCAAATAGGCAATGAACAAGGAAAGGCTTTGGAGAAATATTGTAATGTCGCTGAATGAAGTGTTGCATCATATGTGAATAGTGATCAAACCATTTAGTGACTGCTCCCATTAAAATCAGCTGAGATTAAAGTGACAGGAGGAGATTTTTTTGAGGATACGAATTTCTCTCAAATTGCACTGGATCGCTTGTAGACCACCTACCAAGAACGTTTCGAAGGTTTATTGGATAAACAAGTACAAAAGAAAACCACAAATCTTGTTTTCAACTTCCCTGGCTATCGTAATTGTCCCCATATAGACCCTCCCCCGGGTCCACGGTGATGAAAACGCTAAGCGACTGAAAATTACACTAGACTCTTCAACCCATATCCGTGGACCCTCCGAATCTGTAGGGAAAACGTCTCCAATCTCCCCCGAGGTCGGGGGAAGTACTCCGCCACAAACATTAGTCAAAACACATGGTTCTGGTATACTCGCACTGTCTCTCGACGTGCCGTTTGTGCGTAAGCGACACTTAGCCAGACCAATCAGTGTGACGGCTTATTTTTTGCGCAGGATTTAAAACGGGGCCCTGGGAACTGACTGAGCGGCTGTTGATAGCCACCTGGGCCATGGGGGTTGTCGCACGCGCCCATTGTGGTTTGGCTTAGGCAGGTGTTTGGCCTCCCAAGTCACGATTTCTCGGTTTAATGTTTTATTTGACTTATGATGATGCATTTTTATTGAAACTCTAATCAAATATAAGAGTACTAGTAGTGTTATGTATTATTATTATTATCACTGAATCAAATATACGGAAACCCTTGTCGTGTACATTTATTGCTCATATTACTATACGGTATAAAATCATTTTTATTTTGATAGTTTGTCACTAATTGAATAAAGATCTTCATTCTAATTTTATTTGCATTTCAATAACCTGCGCCTCGTGCATCTTAAATGAAGCTTGATGAAGACAGTTTTATCATTGCTCGTATCGAAAATCCTCAGATACAGGGTGAGTCAAAAAAAACTTGACCCTGATTGTGTCTGCCATTTTGAACTTTAAAGTAACATATATCTAACATATGTGATATCATCTGAAAGCTTAGTTCATTATCTTTAATTTGCTGCAAAGATCATTCACATCGGATAATGCCTGGAGACAGTTTTCCCTTACAGCTTCGTACAGTACCGGCGGGCTAATCAATGATTAGTGTTAATTCCAGGAGCCTGTGCAATTCACGTTCCTGTGGGACAAGTGGTTGGCGCGGAGGTGGATGGTCAGCTGAAAAGTCCTCAGTTTTAGTTTAGCATTAGCTTTTAAACCAGTGCGCTCTAAATTCATGCAGACAGGAGCCGAGACTGGGGTACAGTTCTACCCCATAGAACCCGGCGTTTGACTTTCTGTCCGGAACGGGGGGGGGGGGGGAAAATAAAACAGAAAGTACTAAATCATCATCTTATTAACATAAAGACGGCACATTCGGCTATTCACTTCAGGTGTGATCTATACATTGGAAAGCATCCCAAATATCCAAAAAACCAGGGTTCGAAAAAAAAAGTGGGGGCGCGTCTTTCTGCGAAATCTCCTCATGTCTCTTTAAAGAGTAGATTGTATGTTTGATCATGTTAAAAGTGTTATTTGTTTATCTATATCTGATGTCCCAAGAGAGCCATAGCACTAAACTTATACACTTGAGTAATCCTAGAAAAATATTTCAGAGAACGTTTTACGGTTTAAGAAGATACATCAATATTACACTTAGAGTGAAAAGTATTGATTTATTATTCTTCTCCTCTCTTCTTCCCCCTGCGGGTTTGGGGTTTAGAATGGCCGAGGGCTTCCCCTGCATGTCGTAAAAAGGCGCACATAAAAAAAAAAAAAAAAATTGGGGGGCCCACCTGCGGGTTCGGGGTTAGAATTGGCCCGATGTGTTCCCTCATGTCGTAAAAGGCGATAAAAGGGGCAACTCGTCTGTTATTGAACAGACGGGGTGTATTAAATTAGGAGTATATAATATGTGTGATGTAGCGACTGTGTAATGTATTATTAAGAGTTATGTGTATATCGTTTAAGACCTGTAGCTTAAAATCAATTACCATGAAACAAACATTTATCATTAATTTTACATAGGTAAGACCCCACCTATTTTTTTTTTTTTTGGGGAAATTGTTTTTTTTTTTTTTTTTTTTTTTTTTTTTTTTTTTTTTAATGTAATTTAAAATCTATCAGTTGGGTTATAATGCCCAAGTGTATTGGAGCCATTTATAAACTGACATGTATGAGACATCTGTTTTGGTGGTGAAGGGGATCTCCGTTTGCATGTTATGATGTGATGTCGATTATCTGTATTTGAAGTTGAAGTTTTTGCTTGATACTTGGATGAGTGATGACCTTGTCATCGGTCTATTGATGGATAGTTAGAAATTTTATCAGTCTATCTTTGGAACTGTTTTTATTTGAGGCTTGTTTTATAAGTGTATCTTGGCAATTAGTGGTCATCTTGTTTATACATGGATAGGGTGATGCTCTGGTTCATCCATGATGATTGTGTATCCTTTTGTAATTGTTAATTGTAATTTGAATGAAATGAAGTTTTAATATTGCGTGTTTTTATATTTCAGTTAAATGACGAAATGGTATGCCACGATATTTATAACACACATTGTGTTGAGTTGTCGTTTTAATTTTAATATCACTCAATCATCCTCTCTTCGTCTTCTTGCGTCTGAGGAGCGCTCAAAATTGTTGTAAGTGGGGGAGCCAACTCACTGTTGATTGGTTGGGATTGAGAAAATTTGTGTCCACCGGTGGACGAAAGGTAGGACACTCATTGAGAAATGTGATCCGCAGTCTGATAGAGAGCCACATTGCAGGCTGGAGATGTTGGCCGCAGCCGTATCGGGCATATGCATATTGAAGCGACCGACTCCTGTGCGAACGCGGTTTGGGTTTAAGGTGACCCACATTCCTAGAGTGGAGATGCTGCCAGGGGGTTAGTTTCTGTTCTTAGGTGTTAATAGAGAGTGATATGGTTGGCGTATCTAGCCAGGCAGTATCAATGTCTTGTAGATGTTGAATGGGAAACTTGAGAGTTTCGACAGCGTGTCGAAGAAAGGTCGTCGAGAGCGCAGTCTATGTCTGCCAAGTTAGTGTGAATCTTTGACAGTGCATGCAGCAGAGGTTTGTTGTCCAGCAGGGCCTTGATCTAAATTGTGCCAGTGGTGTCTCTCCGAGTCACTGCAGGTGTAATGCATGAAAGCAATGGTAGGAATTCAGATGAAGTAGGACGGAGGCAGCCAGTGATCGTTCTCAAGGTCTCGTTGGTACTGTTTGTCCAGTTCTTTGTGTGAGAGCTGTGGCACCATGCTGGGCGCGGCATATTCAACAGGGCTGGAGACCCAGAAGGCCAAGGCAAGTGGCGTTAGGGTCGTTGGGCTGGGCAACCATGATTGATACAGCAAGTCGGCCCCAGGAGGTTATTCTTTTGAAAGATTACCGTGGCGCTATACGAGGACTCGAGGTTGTTGCACGGTAGGAAGCTGCGGCAAGCTTCACTCCCAAGTTAGGTTGGGTTGTAGGATTGCTTATGTGGCAAGAGGAGCTCCATTGAGGTTGATTGAAGCTGGCGATGAGACTCTTTGGTGTTGAGGTGGAAGGCCACGCAGTAGAGGTGGGTCTTGGCTTCTATCAGCTTCAGACTCCAAGGTCTTGAGCTATGCTGAAGTAGGGCCAACCTCCAACTGTGCAACATCCTCAAAAGGCTCGCAGGGGGAAAACTGGATGGGTGCCTCTTTTGAAACCTTACATACACAACTGTTGCCTTGGCATATAGAGGAGGAGGCAGAATATCATAGGGGACTATTTAAGGAGTTAGTTTACCTCCCACTACAGAAAAAGGTTGACACCTTGGTCGTTAGTGGACCCTTATATCAATGCTAGGTAGTGGTAGTACTATCCAAATTGTAGGTTGGTATCACTTTTTTCAGAGGGGCCTTTAAGTTACCCACAGGGGGTCAAACTTTAAATGCCCCCCCAATCATTTGAAATGTCTGCCATATTGCCCATCTAATATAGGATTTCCAAAAAGTATGTTTGTACCACTACGGACCTTGGTTTTGGAGGTATACGGTAATTAAAACGGCTAAAACCATGGATAAAAAAAGGTTAAGTTTCAATTGTAAAGGGGTTCAACAGTAAAAGTTAATATGATTATTTTTAAATACCTTGCAAGGTATGCCTGAGGTAGAGGACTCATAAAAGTTCTAGTGTTGTATTGTTAAAATGCTACTACGGAGATAAGGCTCAAAGAGGGTCAACACCAATTGCGTATGTGACCTATGACCTGATTTGTACCCATAAAATGGTAACATGCATGCAGATGCGTACAAACTATTCCTTATTTTGAATCATTACGCTAGATGAACAACTTCATAATTTTCAACAAAATTGGAGCCAATGTCAATTTTGACCCCTGTTAAAAATAGAAATTGACTTTTACCCATTTAGCCAATTTTACACCTGTAACTCCAACAAACATGGTCATGTTGGTACAAACTATACATTTTTGGAATCATTAGACTAGACGGGACAATTAAGGGCAATACATTTCAAAATTGATGGTAGAATTTTAAAAGTTGGACCCTGTGTAAACCTTAATTGGCCCCTTTGAAAAGTGCACACAATTTGAGAGTACTACCTACCTGCATTGATATAGAGGGTTCAATATAACTACCAAAAGGGTTGTCAAAATTTTCTGTAAGTGAGGGGTAAACGATCATGTTTGACCTGGTACTAGCTCCTCCAAATTAATCACTGCTGAATACGGTGCACCGGTATGGAGTCACAGTGTACATTACACACAAGATTGATGTCGTTTGAATGATGCAATGAGACTTGTAGTGGTTGCCTTTTGCAGACGCTTGTAGATATATTCTAATTCTGTCGGCATAGCTCCTGCAAACCTTAGGAGGAACTTCAGACGATCATAGCCTCGCAGAAAGCGTGATTAACCTGGTGGCCTAGTACCACCACCAACACCCTTGAGGATCAGAGAATTCCACGGAATCAATTTGCTACCCACTCATGACACTGCAGTCACAGTATACTATCGATATCCTGGATCATGAAAGATGGTATGAGAAATGCGTCATCCTCTTACTTTGAACCTAAAGCAGTTTGATATTGATTGTCTTTGAATAATAAAGGTTCAGATTCAACGGCATGAGCCTTTGATTTGTGTGGGAGTGTAAAATGCTTCCATTGTCCGATTAAGAAATTCAATTTTTGTTCTCGCCTGAAATTTGTCGGCAGAGGACTTAGTAATTCCCACTTTCTCTGTCTGTCTGTCTGTCTCATGCTTGTTCTGGCTGCTCGCCCGGTCGTGTTCACCTGCTTGTGTACGATTTATCTGGGAGTTCCTGAAGGGCTACGATGTGAACTTGGTGGAAGAAGCGGGTCCATGGAGTCTCGAACTGATTAGATTTTGGGCCGTAAAATATGTAATTAAAGAATCTAATTTGCATTTAATTACGAAAATTTCACTTCAAGGCTTGTGTTAAAGTTTTCAGGAGTTACGTAAGGCGCAGGGGGGCCATACTGATGTTGTGGTTGTTACACCTTGGTGGAAAGGGAGCCGAGGTGGCGAGTCTCAAATGCTTAGATTTGGTTGTATTTCGGGCAAAATAAGTATGCCTGAGTAATTAATATGCAAAAATCAGCGTTAATTGCTATAGTTTTTTAAAAGGTACCATCGGTACACAAAATTCCTGCACTGCATGAAAGCCTTCCATGGTGCGCATTTTTTTGCCAATTTGAAAGTTTGATCTCTGCGGCTTAGGTATGCAAATGAGCAATTAATATGCTTAATTGCTGGATCTCTGAAACAGTACACTCGGATCGGCAAAATTCCTGCGATACAGGAAAGGAATGCTATGCCATGCATCTTTGTGTGAATCATATTTGGTCAAAGTGGCATTTGGGCAAAAATATGCTAATTAAGTGTCTTAATTGCATTTAATTTAAGAAAAAAAAGCTTGTGTACACAGTTATCTAGAGTTCCATCAGGCATATAATGATGTAACTTGGTAAAGTAAGAGGGTGAAGAGTGTCGATTGATTCAGATTTTGGGGTCGTATTAGGGCAAGGACGTATGCCAATGAGCAATTAATATGCACATCAGCGTTAATGGCTATAAATTTTGAAAAACGGTTTACATTGGATACACCACACAAAAATTCCTTAACTGCATGAGAGCCTATAATGGTGCGGCATCTTCTTTGCCATTTGAAAAGTAAAGGATATAGCGGCTTAATATGTTAAATGAGCTAATTATCAATATGAATAATTGCCTGTTATCGCTGAATGAAATGGTACACGGATAGGCAAATGTCTTCACTACATGAACGACTAGTCTGGCAGTCATCTTTTGTGTGAATCATAATTAGGTCACAATGTCTGTATGGGGCCAATTAAAGGGACATTTGTGATGGCAATTGAACCTAATTATGAGTAATTGCTGTATAGCTGAAAAAATTGGATATGCATATTCTGCGGTTACATGGAGAAGGTGGGGTGTTGGAGCAGGGGGGGGGTTGGGAGGGGGTTGGGTTGTTGCGGGCTGGTTTGGGAGGGGGTCGGGTGTTGAGGGGGTGGTGGGGAGGTTTAGGGTGGTGACGGGGGTTGGGGAGGGCCTGGGGGTTGGGGAGGGGGGGGGTGTGGGAAAGGGGATGGGGTGTTGGGGAGGCGGATGGGGGTGTTGGGGACGGGGGGTTGGTATTGCGGGTTGTTGGGCGGGGGCTATGGATGGCGGGTTGGGGGGGAGGGGGTATTTGCGGGGTGTTGGGGAGGGGTATTACGGGTTGTTGGGGTATTAAGGGTTGAGGGGGAGGGGGGGGTATTGTGGGTTGTGGGGACGTGGGTCGGGGGTGAGGGCCTCTGGGGAGGTGGGTTGGGTGCTGGGGAGGGGGATGGGGTGGTGGGGAGGGTGTTGGGGGTGATGGGGAGGGTGTGGTTGCGAGGGTTGGGGGGGATTGGGGTCTTGGGGAGGGATTGGGGGTTGGGGAGGATAGCGGTGTGGCGGGTGTGGGGAGGGGTGGGGTTGTTGTGGGGTGTTGTGTTTGAAGGGTGTTGGGGGGTGTGGTGTTGCATGTTGTTGGGGAGGGAGTTGGGTGTTGCGGGGGTGTTGGGGAGGGGTGGGGGGTTGTGCGGGGGGTTGTTGGGGAGGGGTGGGGTGTTGCGGGGTGTTGGGGAGGGGGTGGGTCGTGCGGTGTGTTGGGGAGGGGTGGGGGTGTCGCGGTATGTGGGACGGGGTGGGTGCTTGGGAGTGTTGGGGGGGGGGGTGTTGCGGTGGTTTGGGGAGGGGGGGGTGTTGCAGGGTATTGGGGAGGGGGTGGGCGTTGTTATGGGGGTTGGGGGGGCATATGGGGTGGGGAAGGGTGGGGGGGAGGGGGTGGGGGCGGGGCGGGGGGTGGGGCGGGAGGGGAGAGGGGGGGGGGGAGCGGGACGTGCGAGTGAGCGGGGGCGGGGTGGGGGAGGGGGGGGGGGGGGGTGGGCGGAGGGTGTGGAGTGTTGGGTGATGAGGGTGTGGATTTTTGGGGTGTTGGGGAGGGGGGGGGTTGGGGTGTGTAGGGTGGTGTATTGGAGGGTGTTGGGGCAGGGGGTGGGGTTTGTAGCGGGGTTGTTGGTGAGGGGGGAGAGGGGCGTCTGGGTTGAGGGGGGTTGGGGAGGGGAGTGGTATGTTTGCGGGGGGTGGGGGGGGTGTGGTGTGGGGAGGGGGGGTGTTGCGGGGGGGGTGGGTGGTGAGGCCGTGGGTGTTGCGGGGTGTTGGGGAGGGTTTGGGGTGTTGCGGAGGGTGGGGGTGTTGTGGCTGCCTTTGGGGAGGGGAGGAAGGGGTGTTGAGGGTGTTGGGGAGGGGGTGGGGTGTTTTGAGGGGGTGTGCAGGGGTGTTGGGATGGGGTGTTGTGGTGTTGGGGAGGGGGTGGGTTGGGTGGGGGGGGGGAGGGGGTTGCGGGGGTGGGAAGGGCGGGGGCGGTAGTGCAGGGTGGTGGGGACGGGGGGGGGGTGAGGTGTTGCGGGTGTGGGGAGGGGCAGAGGGACGTGGGGTGGAGGGGTGGTGCAGGACGGGGGGGGGTGGGGGGGGCAGGGGGGGTGTGGTTTGAGGGGTTCGGTGGGGGTGTGGCGGGGTGTTGGGTGAGGGTGGTGGGGTATTGCGGGGTTGGGGGTGTTGGGGAGGGGTGGGGTGCTTCGGGATGTTGGGGCAGTTGGGTGGGTGTGGCGTGGGTGGGGAGGGTGTGGGGGTTTCGGGGTGTGGGAGGGGGTTGTGGTTGTGTTGCGGGGGTGGTGAGAGCGGGGGGGTTGTTGCGGGGTGTGGGAGGGGAAGTGGGGTGTGTGCAGGGTGTTGGGGAGGGGTGGGGTGGGGTGTTGAGAGGGGTGGGGGTGTTGTGGGGTGTTGGGGAGGGGGTGGGTGTGGTGGGAAGGGGGGATATCTGCAAGCCTCATGTATCTGCTTGCCCAACTAGTTGGGAAACACTCTGTACTTTGTACAGTTGCAATCCGGTGCGCTGTCTTGTCTTACAGATATACGCGAAAGGAAAGTAGCGAGAGACTTGTGGTTCGAGGACTGCCTCCTTGTTTATAATGTCTTGTCACATGTATTTATTGTGTTTTTGTGGGGTCTGGTGGCATTATTTTGGATTGTTTCTTTTCCCTCCCCAGGCCCACGTACAGGTAATAAAAAAACACGCAGTTGTGGACAGGCCATCTAGCAAGCCAAGGCTGTGGACCTTGATGGAGAAACATGGGTCAACCTCAACAGCCTCAGAACTGGCGTTGGTAGTTACAAGATTCCTTCACAAGCGGAGTAGAACTTTCACCAAACTGCGTTTGTGGAGAGCCATAAAACCATTAGCCACATCATAGCTGCCCTGTGGGTCTACAAGTACCCCAAGAGGAACTCTGACCTTGTTAACAGACGGCTCTTCCCTGTGATTTGACTTTGCAGCAGCTAAATGCAAGTAGGGCCATGTCTGTTAGTAAGTGTGCTTTCTACTTCTGTCCAGTTTGCTGTACGAGTGGAGGAGGGCCAAGATCGTCGGCGTAGCAAATGTCTCGATGTTGTTTGAGGTAAATCGCTGATATACAAGTTGACAGCAGCATAGGAGCCAGCACAGATCCCTGTGGCACTCCGTTCCTCAGACGACACAGATGACTACCCTGCCATCACTGGTCTTGAGATAAAGCTACGGTTGCGAGCATGTTTACATATAAAATTGTACAATGGGGACGATACGGGATGGTCCTGAGAGCTTGAGTGTCAGACCATGGTGCCACACGGTTTGTCGTATGCGACAGTAAGGCAGCATACGATAGCATATGTTTATTTCTAAAACCATGTTATGTTGCGCTCGACACAAAGATACACGTCTTGATACTTTTTTAGCTCCTCTCGGTTCTTGGCCATAATCCTGACATTTATCTTCGTTTTCATTTTAGATTCTCCTTGCCCACCTTAACAATCGTTTGCTATGGTGTCAGGAGTGGGAGGTTTTTTTCTTTTCTCAGGAAATTGACCATAAAATGGACGGAGCTGTCGAAAGGGGCGGTTCGAGATCAGGACGGCACATCAGTGGTCTCGGTGCTTTCTGGAGGGAAAGAAAAATTTCGTGAAGAACTCGACAATTACTGAAAAGAAAAGAGCAAAAATGAAGAACATACAAAGTCTAGATCAGAAAGAAGATAGGATGAAAGAGCTCAGTTAAGCCTAAAACTAGATCATGTGATCCTGTAGAACCTCCATTGGAGAGAAAAGTGAAGAGTAAGAAGAGGAATGAAAATGCCCATTTTGAAGATGCTAGTGAAAATAATGACTGGGAGGGGCCAGTTCAGAAATGCTGAGTTAGTAAGAGGTTTGCACAAGCTACTGTGAAAGAGAGTTGAGTTCCTTCAAGAATACATTCACACGGTTAACAATGATCTTAAAATAAACAGCGTTTGACTGTTAGCCGGACTCAAAACATGCAAATAACTTTAAATAGGGACTCGAAACGTGCAAAGGACTCTAAAAAAAAGTGATTTTAACTGTTGTGAGTCCCAGCTGCCAGTCAAAACCACTGTATTTTAATGACCATTTTTAACAGATGCAGACATCCATCTTGGAACAGCTGAACAATTGACTCAAGCTAGCACTGATTTCGAGGGCTAATAAAGATGAATCTTACTCACCTAAAACTACTCCTTCGGCTCAGGTTGTGTGTAGCGATGCCGAAAATTCTTCTGTTAAACCTAAAAATAGAAAGAACAACCTACACATTAATACAACCACACAACCATGCAGTACCACCTTGTGGGCCAAAATTTCTGATTCAGTTTGAAATGGCCCGTTGAATTGAATGAATGGATGTCACACAAGAAATTGCTTGTATGGAAAGCAGTTCTGGGGTGGCCAAGAAGTCCTGGCGTGTGATTGTGATTTGAAAAAGACGTCAAACTATGATGATCTGTCAATTGTTAGTAATTAAAGCGTTTGGGGAGCAGAGAAGAGAGAAGGCTCTACTGAGAAATCGTGCAAAACAGCCTGCGAGGACATACCCTGGAGTTGCTCATGTTATAAGTCGGTTGTAAAATGCACATTATCCTACGCCAATATGAAGGCAAGATCAGATTGCTTCGAACACTTGGTAGAGGGTATGCTCAGAAGAAAATGTCCAGAAAGTTGGTAGCATACCAAGAACCCAGAACCCTAGATGATGCAGTCCGTACTGAGGCAATACAAAATTGGGTCACATGAAGCATTGAGAGCAGAAGAGACGTCCGCGAAGAATGCTAGGGTAATGCAGTTGAACAAACCCTCTTTGCTAAAAAAGATATTACAGGCCTTGTGCTCACGATTTGAGACCTACTCTGGATGAGGTCAACACTGAAATCACCGGGTCACAGGTCAATTGCTTAAGTGGGTATGCAAATGTCACAGGGAAACCAGCGAATGGGGAGGTGGTTTGTTTCTGGGTGATGGGTGGTGTGGGGACACATGAAAGGGATTTGTCAGAGAAATATCATACTAGAGAACAGGACAGCAGGGTACCAAGAACTCAAGAATAGAAATACTGGCCCCAGACCTCAAGGACACACTAGAGATCAAGGCGGGTCACACTCGGGCACACTCCTAGGCACAAACCAGGGAAACTAAAGAAATCATTATGAGGGTCAGAGATTAGTAAAATTTAACAAATGAAAGCCCATGACACAGAGGAAAAACTGAGACTATAAAACTGACCAATGGAGCTAAATTGCTGGGAAGGCTCCTTATACCTAGTCACAAAGTGCCCACCATCGTAAGTCCCAAAGTTAACGAGTGTAAATTTCTGTCAGGCATAGGCCTACTCTTGAACAAGTGCACAGAAACATGACTTCAGCAGATGGAAGCAAATGAAATGTTTTGGAAAAAGCAAGATTATGCTCGAAAATTGCTGAGAAAGAATTGTTCAACTGATATGGGTAGATGAGATAAGTGTTGAGGGGATTCTGGGATATGATTTCCATATGTAGTTCCATATGTTCCCCCTCTGTAAATTGTACCCTTGGAAAACATTATTTTTATATATGGCCTGAACTAATGACTGCCCTAACCCTAAGGCCAAAAAATTAAAAAAAAAATGTTACATATAGAACTTTGAGAGGTGGTACATATGGAAACTCTTGCAATGATTTCCTTCAAAGTCATCATGTGGCATAAATTTGGAGAACGGAGAAATGCATCTCGTTACATTACCTACTTATCTTATTTAGAGATAAAGAGAACATTGATCAATGCTTCAATTTGCTGTTAGTCCACACTATCACGTTATACCCTGAAAGCGAGACGTTGATAAATGCCCATTTCACGGATTATCTGAAGAAATTATTGATGGAATTATCAAGCCCAACTGACAGCATTTACAGACACCCAATCTATGCTCATGGCTAAGGTGGTAGTGGACACAAGTAAGAAAGATGTAGTCCAGAAGAATTCTGAACCAAATTAGGAGAAGAGACAGGAAAACTTACAAGGGAATGATTAGTGGGCAACTTTTGAACCTATAACCCAAATAGTTGATCTTGAAAAGTCTAAACCAACAAAACAATCATCATCCTCATCAGAACAGCCTTTTTGTCGGTCCACTGCTGGACTAAGGACCTCAACATGTCATGCGGGATTCGGCCTACCCTTCCACGCTGGCCTGGGGGGTTGGAAGGGACGGACCCTGGTACTAGAGGTACCAAAACAATGCAAAGTTGGTAAATATGATCAGAAATAATGTGACTTGAATTACCAGAATATGTTGACGATTTGTATGAGCAATCAAAATCTGAAGTTAGAAGCTGAAGAGCAAGAAAAGATTAAAAACAATTATGCTCAAGCACCTAACTTTTGCTAAAGGCAAAACAGACTGGGCTTTACTGACCTAAGATAACACAGTATACATACTGGTGATGGCATCCCCCGTAAAGCAGGTACCTCACTGTATACCCATTCATCAAAGAGAGATAGCAAAAAGAACGGTTCAAAATTTTATAAACAGGGTATACTGAAGAAGAGTACTAGTCTTGGGCATCAAAGTGCATCATGAGATTAAAGAAAGACAAAACCCACATGGCAGTATTGCTTAGATTTTTGCCGGCTTAACTCTGTGACTATCCCTGATTCCTATGCTATACCCCGAATAGATGATCTTTAGACCTTGAGTGGAAGCAAGTGGGTTTCCAGTCTGTCCCTTCAATCGGGGTAACTGGAATTATGTTAAGAAGAGGATAGGCCCAAAAACGGCCCTACATACAAGTTAGGACTTTATCAATTCCGAGTTCATGCCCATGGGATTGATTTCTAAGCTACTGCCACTTTACTAGGGCTTATGGAGAAAGTGATCAGCGGATTTACAACGCAAATTTGTTGCATACTTAGATGATGTTATGGTGTACGTGAGGGAAATCGATCAAGCATTGAGAATCTTGATATAGTTTTCATTAGGTTGAAAGATGCTGGTCTGAAACTCAACCCTAACAAGTGCTCACTTTTGAGACGCAAGTTTCGATTTAGCCCAGGTGGTCCGAAGACGGAATCTCTACCAACCCTGTTGAGAACATCACAGCCATAAAGGAATGGCCTATCCTACAAAATTGGTCCCCCGAGTGAGAAGCTTCCTTGGACCTGGTTCATATTACAGAAATACAGGTTCGGAAAATTCAGTATCAGAGCCAAACCACTCATGTGCTCACCGAAGAAAGAACAGAGTGTTGCGTGGATGGAGCGAGGAAGCTACTCAAGCTTTTGAAACACTCAAAAATAGACTCGTTTCCAGCCCTATACGCATATCCCAATGAAACTGATGAATTCCTACTTGACTGTGATGCCAGTGGCACAGGGTAGGCTCTGTTCCGATACCGAAAACAAGATGGTCACGGGTCTTGAGAGTAATTGTGATTTAAGCAAAACTTGAATTAAAAGCAGAAAAGATATATTGTGTCTTACAAAGACCGAATTAGTACCATTGTCGCCTCCGTTGAAGCACGTTCACCATTCCTATTTCGCAAGAAATTCACAATCAGAACTGACCACGGAAGGAGCATTAGGTTGTATAAATTTTCAAAAAAAACACGGACATCACAGGTTGCCCCGCTGGTTAGAAAGTGTTAGGGAATTATCAATTTAACATAGAGCAGGGCTGGTACCATGGCAATGCAGATGGGCTTTCCAAGGAACCCTGTGACGATAAGATTGTATAAACGTGTTGTAAAATGCCATGAAGGAAACTCCTGAAAATCCTATCATGTACCATACAGACTAAGCCAAACAAAGCCATGTGGCCAAATTGAAAAAATCCCCAACAAATTCGTAGTTAGGAGGTAAGGCATG
Source organism: Ophioderma brevispina (assembly GCA_023653785.1). Taxonomy (NCBI): domain Eukaryota; kingdom Metazoa; phylum Echinodermata; class Ophiuroidea; order Amphilepidida; family Ophiodermatidae; genus Ophioderma; species Ophioderma brevispina. Next base: position 209,386 of record JAMKCH010002661.1, on the reverse strand, counting down.
ATGCCGCTCAAAATATCCCCTGAACATCAGTAGTAGAGACTAGAAAACAATCAAAACAGCGCTTGGATACCAAGTTTAAGTGTAAGTAAACAAAGAGATTCTAGACAGGCACTCAGCTAAGCAGAACTTATTATTGGGGAAGTAATAGTACTTAGATGCCTAGAAGGAGAGGCCATAATAAAGGATGGAATATTTGGGTCCGGGAATCCAGACAAAACGGTTATAGAGGATACAGGCGCTGTTTGGAATCTAGTATTATAGAGGGATTGGTACGAGTGATCAGATAGTGTGATCACTACACAAGAAACCATTCTAGTTGCCTCCTGAGAACTGCGTAAAGGCGCCTTAATGCCAGTTACACGACTCTAGAGTTGGGGGACATGCTGGTCATAAAAAGGCTCTAAAAGCGCGTCAGGGGAAGCGTTTTTTTTTGCCGAAGGGGTACTCTCGGGAGTGATGATTGGGTGCGTAAATGTCCTTACGTGTTAAAAAACCAAAGACCCACCTGAAAATCAAGAAGCATATATGGCACACCACATTGTTAGTATTGGACGGGAATGGATTTGCTGGATTATACTAGGCCCATACCAGGACATCACAGGGGCAATCGTATATTCTAGATTGGGACAATATTTACAAAATGGATAACATCGGTACCAATACCAAATCAAGAGGCTACCGCAGTAGGCCAATGCTTTGATTGAGATGTTTCGTCTATTTTGGAATTCACAAAGAAGAAATTTTGACTGATCAACGGTAGTAATTTTCTAGTCCAACAAAAAAAAACTGTCCAAGGTTGTGTGTTTTCTTTCACATACATCATTTGACTACTTGGCATAGAGACTCCAAAGTAATGGCTTCATTAGACTAGATCATTCAATGCCAGCCTTGAGAAAATGTTAGAATAGATTGTGTGATGAAAATAACAAGACTGGGACGCTGCATGTGCCTTTGTCATGCTAGCCTACCGCTCTGCTGTGCATAGTTCTACTGGTTTCAAACCAAAGAGGATGATGATGGGTTGGAATCCACGGTTGCCAATAGACATCGTCTTTTATGGTCAATCTCAGGGTGAGAGCGAAGCTGGCACCCGACCTGGAAGAATCGTGAGGGCAAAAAAGACACATGCACGTGTGCACAAAGGGCTCGCAAAATGCATTCATTGCAGTCAGAAACAAAAACTATATTATGACAAACCACATGCAGCAAAGTGAACAGAAGTTTTTGCACTGGAGATATTGTATGGTATTTGGAGAAAGGAATGAGATTTAATTATCCCCTTCCCCGCCCCCTCTTCCCCCCCACACCTTCTGTCTCTCGATCTTTTTTGCTCCCTATTCATATCTTTCCTGCACCACTAGTTTGCTCACCCTGTTCTAACTACAACACTCCCCAATCCCCCTTGCGCCGTGGCCCTTCCATCGACCTCTCACAATTTTTTATCTCCCCGATCTGCCGTTTTCATCTCCTCCGTGTATGACAACCATTAATGGCCCTCCTACCCCCAGTTTCTTTACATCTTGATTGACCCCGCCCAATCCTCTGTCCTCTCCTTTTTCACCTTTTCTCAACTCCCTCCAACCTCTCTTCTCATCTTCGCAAGCCTAAAAGGACAAAAATTTGGGTGGGCCCCCTATCAAGTACTTAGAGAGATAAAACAAGTCTATACAACATATGTTAAAAGCTTTATTTAATCACCAGAAGAAGTGCAGAATGAATCCCAGGAAATCGAAGTGCCCGAGGGGATTAAGGAAAGATACGCAGCCCACCCCCTTCACAATCGTAGCAGTACACAGATAGAGGTCGAAGGTTTTGTGAGTGGATTAAAATTTCTGTCCTCCTCACATCTGAAGTGTTACAGGCCCAAACAATTAGCAATGATTTATTTTACTTGAGTAAGATTAAGTCATAAATTAGCACATAAAATATTGTAAATTAATATAAATAAGATATAAAATATACATGGATTGGGTGATAAAATTGGTGTGTATGTAGCAATTAGAAGTCAAGAGAACCGGTAGAATGTTCTGGAGGTTACTTGGGACTAGGAGATCAGACTACCCTAACTCAAGGTGATATGTGTCTGGCCATTGGTGGCGCACCGTGCTGGATTAGACACAGTCAGTGAGTAGCAGCTATGAGATCCCAAATCTTACAGTACATGTGAATGGTAGAGGCATTCAAGACGGATGATGTAATGGACTTTATTTATACATGACTTCATATAGAGAGGACTGAACCTTCTAGAATTGTTGGAGAGGATATATAACGCCCTGGTGAGAGTGAAGCAGCGTTTCTTAACATCTGCTCCAAGTTATTAGCAGAGTATTAAAACATCTTACTCCGAGTTATTAGCAGAGTATAGTGACACTTAGTTGCTTCACGTTGTCAGCGACAGTATCGCAGTCAAATATAGTCTTCTGTAGTGGGACATGTCATAGTAGTATCAGCTCAGTAGTTTGGTCCGATTGTGTAGCCGTCTTAGGTTTCCGTATTTCGTGGGCTCTCCAAAGGATAAACAAGCTACAGCACTTTTGGACTTTATATGTAGTCGACCTCTCGAGCTTAGAGGGAGTATTAGGAGCTGGTTTTCCTCAGCAAGGACAAGTCGTCCGTGACACGTCCCAATATTGGAAAATTGGAGGTTTGCGCTGGAATATTCGCCAGGACTCTTTGCCAGTTCTACATCTTTAATAGTAATCTCGCTGCAACCCGCGTTGCGGAACACAGGTTAGTAGTAAGTTTAAGTAGTTCATTAACTAAACTTTATTATAGAAAATCGTGATTATTGTACCTAATCGATGTTTGAATGAGAGTGATTTAGACACACAATTAAATAATAAATACGTTTGTTTGTAAAATTTGTAATCACGTTCACAGTGTATTGTTCTAGTTATTAGGAGTTTGAATCCGTAGTTTTGAGGTGGTTTTTGCGCCGTGGTTCAAGGTGACCGTAACAAAATGGGGGCTAGTCCGGGAAATACACTGTAAAAATCGTTAAAATTGCAAACAAATTTGATTGTGTGTTTTTTGTAACTTTGATATCGGGCGATATATTATTATTTGTGAAAGAAGTGTTTATACACGATGGCGTTTAACGCAGAGGAGTTATTAAAGATGTTACGGGGAGAAGTTTGTGTGCTCAAAAAGCCGGATTAATGGGAGAATTGGCCAAGATTATGGAAGTTAAGCCTTATATGAGAAAGCGTGTTTACATTAAAACCAGTTGATAAAACATCTTGTTGGAGGAAGATTACAGATGAGGGGGTGTTGGAAATTAGTTGGGAAGTTCAGGATGTGGCAGATAGTGCTTTGAAAAGGAAACAGAACTGCAAATAGAAAGAAATGGCCAAACCAAACTTAACAAATGCAAGAGAAAGAAGGAATAGATAGGTAGCAAAGGAAGAAAAAGAAAGACAAGAGAAAGAGAAAAGAAAGAAAGACAAGAGAAAAGAGAAAGACAAGATGAGTGGGCTTTGGGAACAGTAAAAGTTAGATAGGAAAAGGAAGAAAGGAAAGGCAAGACAAATTACAATTAGGAAGGCAAAACAACTTGAATAGAAAAGGGGGGGACACTTTAAAACAGGAGGAACTAGATGCCAAATTACAAATGGAACAAAGAGAAAGGGATTGCACAGATTCAAAATGGAGGAAAGAATGAAGTTGGCAGAAAATGAAGACCAAACAAATTAGAACAAGAAAAAAGTTAGAAGGGCACATCAGGCTCCTCCTCACACTCAGGTTTGATGCCACCAGGAACTCAAATTAGTCGACCATTTAGGAAACAGAAGTTGACAAGTTTTTTGCACTTCGGAAGAGATTGCCGAAAGTATTGTGAAGTGGGCTAAAGAGCAATGGACAAACATGCTTAGGCTGTGTTATGGGGAAAGCTAGAGAGATTACTCATCCCTATCAATTGACCAGTTGTGGTAATTATGAAGAGTCAGCAGTCTATTCTTAAGGCCTATGACTTAGTGCCTGAGGCGTATTGGCAAAAATTTCGGAGTGAGAAAAAACTTGCAGATCAAAAACTCATTTTGAGTTTGCTAGAGTTCAAGAACAAATGGTGGATAGGTGGCTCACTTCCCAAGGAAAGTGTGAAAAAAAGGACTTCAATCACTTGGCAGTTAATTGAGCAATTCAAGCGGTGCATTCATGCCGACATTAAAACTCATGGATGAACGCGATATCAAAGATTGAAAAATGCAGGCAAACAATAGCAGATTGATTCTGCCCTCACACATAAGTTGAGTTACAGCAATAGTACAGGTGGGCCCAATAAGTCAACTCAGAATTACAAGAGTTTAATTCAAATACCTAGAGGCCTTACCCAAACCAAGTAGCTCATTACAAAGTCAGGGTTTTTTCTACTAAAGAAGGAAACTTTAAGTCAGGTTCCTCCAGCCAGTAAGGGGAAAAGGTTCTTCTAGTGCCAAACCAAGGTCAGGGCATGGGTTTTAAGTCAGATTTGACTACCTGCACATATTGCAAGGAGGTTCAGGTATATTATGCAAGCTGTTGAAGTATGGGAAAGCATATGGCCATGAAGCAGAAGTTGCCTCCACAGGTTGTGCTGTGTCCATTTAAAACACAAAGTTAGTTCCCGGGCTATTAAACAGACCAAGATTCTGAGTCTGAGAAAGTTAGGGAAGATTTGAAAACCTATTTGTTTTGGAGGGTTCAGTGTCGCTTGATGGTGACAAAGGTTGATTCCAAAACCTAATAATAAGATAATGTGTGACACATGTTGTGCCCAGGTAATTTTGGCGGGGGGTCATTGCCTTTAGTGAAGTTCGCTCCAACAGGTGAGTGCTTTGATCCAAGGTATAGGAATGGATATTATTAGTTTTGTCCCTATTCACAAGGTGAATTGAAGTCTGATTTTGTCTCAGGTACAAGTCATAGTGGAGTAAAGGCCCTTGAAAATTCCAGTCAAAGGTGTTTCAATGTTATGGGAATGATTGGCAGGCGGGAAGGAAAGTACATCCGGAACCAATTGTTACCCACAATCCCTGCACAGAAAATAGACAGTGAAGGTATAAGTAAGTACAGTTTATCCCGCCTGTGCAGTTACTAGAAGTATGGCTAGGAAAAGCATGCTTGAAGCAAAAAAAATTAGTGATAGGAAGGCGCGGGAAGACCCGGTCCCTAATTTAGATTTAGAGGACAAACGTTCATGACAAAAGTAGATGAACCAGGTCAACTTCCCTCTTCAGGGGAGACAGGGTTCTCCCAAAACAAGAGTCAGCAGGAGCAAGTCCATAGGAGGGATAAGGATGATGATCCCTTAAGTAACAATAAGTTAGTTCTTGAAAAGGAGAATGATCCTGCACTCAAGGAATTTTAGTCAAAGGGCAGTACCCTGCAGGAATCTGAGACGTTCCTGTGTGTTTTTACAAAACACAATGGTGTGCTGATGAGGGAAGGGAGGCCACCTGATGCTCCGGCCAATGGACGAGTGGGAAAGTTGTTTATCAGATAGTTGTTCCAAAGGTTGATCACAGGGATGTCATCAGCATTGCCCATGATAGTCCCATGGCCAGGGACATTTAGGAGTCAAGAAGACACATGAAAGGATTTTGAAATCCACTTTTGAGTTGGCTACACTTCGTAAGGATTTTTCGGAATATGTAGATCTTGTCATACTTGTCAAGTGGTGGGCAAGCCTAATAAGAAAACCACGCCCGCTCCTATGAAACCGATACAGGCATTCGGAGAGCCATTAGTAGGGTCATAGTTGACTGTCTAGGACCTCTCCCTAGGATTAAGTCGGGTAATCAGTACCTACTTACTAGCATGTGTGCCTCTACCAGTTTTCCTGAAGCCATACCCTTGTGGAATATTAAGGCTAAAATTGTAGTGAAGGCTTTGACCCAGTTTTTCACTCTTGTAGGCCTACCTAACGTCAATTCAGTCAGATCAGGCGTCAAATTTTACATCTGGCCTATTTCAACAAGTGATGTATGAGTTAGGGCTAGAACAGAATTTGCCAGTGCCTACCATGCGAAGTCCCAAGGAGCTTTGTAGAGATTCCACCAAACTCTTGAAGAAGTGATTAGGACTTAAGTTTGGAATTTGAGAAGGTCTGGGACGAGGGAGTTCACTGGTTGTTGTTTGCTGCAAGTGAAGCAGTTCAGAACCCTAGGTTTCAGTACCTTTGAGTTAGTTTGTGGGAGTTTAAAGTGCGCGGGTCCCTTGAAACTCTAAAGAGCGGAACATGGGAATGAATGATGAAATTGACACCAACTTTAGGACTATGTTTCCAAATTCAAGTTATGGCGCAATAGGGCAAATGAAAATTGCCAGGGGGATTTGAAGCAAGCCCAGACCAAAATTGAAGAAAGGGTTTGACAAGATGCCCAGAGTAGGGTCTTTAGGCCAGGGAGACCAAGTTTTAGTCTTGTTTCCAATCCATGGACATCCACTGCAGGCAAGATACCATGGGGGGGGATCCATACTAGGTAGAGTCAAAAGTGAAGAAGTGACTACATAGTCAAAACGCCAGATAGGCGTAAGCGTAGGCAATTGGACCATGTAAAAAAATTTTTTGTTATGTTGGTATTGTAGGTAGACGATGATGGAGTGCCAAAACCAGTGTGCTCTGTGAGTACTTGTGAGGAGGAAAGTAAGCCTGATGAAAATCATTGAATCTGAAGATGTTCAAAATTCAAACAGTGCTGACAAGCAGATGACTACCAATCCAAAATGGCAAAATTAGATCTGTGACTTAAAGATGTGGATACAAACTAGGCCTTCTGCAGGAAAATAACAGTGTGAAATCAAGCAGTTGATTATGAGTTTGGGGATATTTTTCCTGATGTTACTAGTGAAACCACTGCTGCTTACATGAATGTTGAGGTGGGTGATTGTTGTGCACCAATCAAACAGCACCCTTACAGAGTAAATCCTAAGAAGAATGAACATCTCAACAAAGAGTAAGTACATGTTGCAAACAATGTTATTGAATCAAGCAAAAGTGAATGGAATTCCACAGTATTTGGTTCCAAAACATGATGGTTCCCTAGGTTTGTGACAGATTTCAGAAGGGTCAATCAGTTCAAAGGACTGATTCATTTCAATACCTAGTATTGATGACTGCATTGACAAAATTGGAAAATTCAAAGTACGTCAGAAGTTTTTTGATCTTTAAAGGCGGTATTGGCAGGTTTCCCCTTACTGATGTGCGCAAGAAAATTCAGATTTTGCCAGGGCCGGATGGGCTTTTTCAGTATCAAGTTATGCCTTCCGGTATGAAAAACGCACGGCAACCTTCCAAAGAATGGTATTTAAATCAAATAGTTGCTGACATAGAGGCTGGTGAGCCATGTGATGATTTGATTGTGTAAGTTCATCTTGGAACAAACACATTGGGCAGCTCCATCGGTGTTTCAAGAGTTGTCGGAAAACAAATGACAGACCAATTAGTCTCAGAGTGAGTTTTGCCAGCCAAGTCACTTATTTAGGTCATGTAGTAGGTCCATTACAAATATATTACCGTAGCCCGGGACATATTATTCATGTATGCGTACAATTAAACGTATTTATGGTGCGTTTGGAGCAAAGGTACCTATTGGTTTAGAGATGTTTTGGGACAATAAGGTATATCATACGAAGACTAAGAATCTAAGAAATCATCAGTCTAGTTTATATTTATGAACGGAATTCCTCAACGACAATATCAAGGCTGAAACTAGATATAAAAAATCTGTCCTGGGGTATCGCCATGCTTTTGTGATAGGATTAAATGTAAAATACTGCTGGACAGTACCTATGTAAAATTGACGTGTTACTAAATGAATTTGGCATTTAGAAGCGAAGGAATCAGAACTTTAAACATAAGATTGTTTATCTTGTGAGGTTTAAGTCCGGCCAAATATGAGCTGAGGAGGAAATCACTAGTGCTGTACAAAATCCCCGATTACCCGAAAACGTGCTTCTTGCGTGCTCTCTCACACTTGTATGTGCGAGATGTCCTGCACTAGTTTGTAATGCAAGGCAAGGTCAAGCCTTTCAAGGTTAAAGTTGAAGCAATTGAGAAGTTCCCCAACCTAGTACCAAGGAAAGAACTCAGAGATCTTAGGTATTATGGCTGGAATTACAGGAAGTTTTGTCCCAACTTTTCAGATATTGCCAGGCCTTTGACAAATTTGCTAGCAAAAGTTGGTCAAATTTGTTTGGTCACCTGAATGTGAAATAGTTCCAGAACTCAAAGCCATACTGATTAGTGACCAGTTCTGGTTGCCACAGACTTTCAGAACCATTTCAAGTTGGCCATAGATGCAGTGATATAGGGTGTGGTGGAGTTCTTATTCAAGAAGGAGAGACGGAAAAGAACACCCTATTTCGTATTCCAAGAAGTTTAAACAAGCACCAAAAAAAATTACTCACTATTGAGAAGGAGTGTCTTGCTCTGAATTTGGCATTAGGGCATTTTGATGCGTATAGTTGGGCCACCACAGTGCACTGTGATTGTATCACAGATCACAACCCACCTCATCTTCATCCAAAGGATGAAAAACAAGGAATCATGGTGGTGAGGTGGAGTTTTGACCTTGCCAAGAGTAAATCCTAGACATAACACATCAAAGGCCAAAGATAAATGTGATGGCTGATTGCCTATCCAAATTTGGGTACGTAATTAAGTCAGAAACAAGTAAAGCTTTTAAAAAGGGAATGTTACATTGTAAAGAAGTTGGTATATGAAGTTTAGAATAGTGAGAGGCCTTAATAGGTGACGAAAGTTTGCTTTCAATCAAACTTTTCTTTCTTGAAGGGGGGAGGGTGTTGGTTTGTTACAGGCCCCAACAAGTAGCAATGATGTATTTCACTTGAGTAAGATTAAGTCATAAATTAGAACATATATTGTTACATTAATATCTGAAAATATAATATAAAAAGATCAACTGTTTGGTGTTGAATAAAAACTGGTGTGTTGTATTTTGTAGCAATAGAATTCAAGAGAACCGAGGAGAATGTTCTGGAATTCACTTGAGACTAGGAGATCAAACTAGCCTAGCTCAAGGTGATATGTGTCTGGCCATAGTGGCCGCAATGCTGCTTAATTACACAGTCGTGAGAGCTGCATGCCCCAAGATACCAAATCTATACCGGACATGTGGAATGTTAGAGATTCCAGACTTATGATGTTAAAGGACTATATTTAGTACGACTCATATGGAGGGACTAGATCCTGCTAGTAATTGTTGAGAGGATAGGATATATAAAGCCATGGTGAGAGAAGATTGAAGACAGAGTTTCTTAAATCTTGCTCCAAGTTTTAGAGAGTATTACACATCGACTCCAAGGTATTAGCAGAGTATAGGACACTTAAGGTGCTTCAACAACAGTTGACAGCGACAGTAACTCAATCAAATATAGACTTCTGTAGTGGACATTGTCATCGTAGTATCAGCTCCAGTAATTTCGTCCGAATGTGTAGGCGTCTTCGGTTTTGTATTCAGTGGCCTCCTGAGTTATCCAAGGATAAACAAAGCTAAAGCACTTGTGGACTTTATATTTAGGCGACCTCGAGCTTAGGAAAGTCATTAGATGGTGTTCTTCATAAGGACAAGTCGGTCCGTGGAAAGTCCCACCTATTGGGGAAATTGGAGTGTTTTGCGACGGAATATTAGCCCAGGACTCTTTGAAGTTCTAAATCTAAAATAGTATAAATCTCGGTGCAGCCGGCGCGGCACACACCAGGTCATTAACTAACAACTTTATATAGATAACTCTTTGATTATTGATTACCGTAATCGATGTTGAATGAGAGTGATGTTTTAGACACACAATAAAATAAATACTTGTGTTTTAAAATTTGTAATCAAGTTCACAGTGTATTGTCTCGTTATTCAGGAGTTTGAATCCGTAGTTTTGAGGTGGTTGGGCCTTGTCAGGTGGACAGTAACAATGTGAAAGGTTAAAATCTGATTGCATTAGAACCCATGAACCACCTGGTTTTAAAAAAAATGCAGAAATTGATTTTGGTGTCGTTATTTAGGTAAATAATCATGATATGTGTTGATGATCATTTAGCTGGTATTCTGAAAGGGAGACTAACTTGAGACCCGGGTTAAACCAGGGTTATAGGTCCTACAAGAATGGACCTTTTTTCCTCCAAACTTACTACTAAAATTGGGCTGTAACAGGTGAGAAAAATTCCTCATAGATAGACCACTCTGGCCTATCCCTGAGGAATTTCCTCACCCCATGACACTTTCACTGTATATTGAAAGGAAAAAGGTCCACTCAGGTAGGACGAGCACTGGTTTAAACCCAGGTCTAGAGTTGTTCCCTTTCAGAATACCAGCCTCGGTTTTCATGTGCATGAAGAAAATAAAAGCATGCTTTTCCATAGGGGACAATTACTCCGCAGTTCAAGTTCAAACAGAAAGTTTCCTTGGTTTTCTATTTTACTCGTTGTCCAATAATAAACCTTTGATTTTGAATGTTCTCGGTAGCGTGTTCTACCACCAAAACAAGGCAATTGAGAGGAAATTTGTATCCTCAAAAAATGATCCTCCTGTCACTTTAAAGAAAAAAAGAATTTTTCTTTGATTTGTAATGTCAAAATCAGTATCAGCACCAACATGTTTGTCATAAGATTGTACTATGATGAGGACTCAAACATTCACAATATATCTATGTGACTTTCACAGTGAGTTTCTCTATATGTCTGCAAGGCTTCCGCCACTCTATTTTCTGGTGGAGATAATAACCCATCATCGCCAATGGTATGTAGGTGCAGGATTCTTTCCCCCTGGTATCCAATCCATTGATGGGTTTGGTCTAGGAACAGCAAAACATGAAACATGAGAATTAGGGGTTGGCCTACGATAGTGCCCACTGATGCAGCAAACACTGTGGTTCTGGGTTTCAATCCAGTAGATGGGTTTGGCTAGCTATGATAGCAGATACAACCCTTAACACAAAAACGTTTAAAAAACATTCTTTTTTGAAATTTTTAAAATGCAGCTGAATGCTGAATTATGGTAAAGTCCAATAAACTTTAGGGCCTAGGAGGGGGTTTTCTCACTTTTGGTTTGGGTTAGGGGGGATGTGCGGGCCCGGGTTTGGAAACCTACCCAAAAATATACCCAAAAATGAAACACATTTGCTACCCCATCCTTATCACGTTCCCGGACTTTGGGCTACTTCTAGCCCAGATTCGCTTCAGCGGTTCCATTTGTTTAGGCAGTCCAACTTGAACCATTACTCAAACTAAGCAGACAATAACAGGTTCTGGACCGACATAACGCCCTCAATTTCTAGCCATGTCTCGCCTCGAGGCGTTTATCAATGAAAACTGCAAACCCATATCCAGCTCATAGTGCCCACACATGTTTTGCTGCGGGAGGTCAGTAATTTCCAAATCTTTTATCATCCCCTAAAGTCCCTGGTGTTGATGCCCATAATGTGCCTAGCACGGGTCCAGGGAAGGGTTCAACCTAAAGTTATTGAACCACCCATCCTCCTATACCTGTACGTAATTACCCCTCTAAATACATACCTGTGTCTAATGACATCTTGACATCCACTTTACCTATTTATTGACATGTTGTGAATTATGAATATTTCCCATAATCAGGGGGAGGATTTGAAGAAGAAGAGCACAAAATAGCATGACTCTGGAGGCCTGACTTGGTGCAAAACATGCTTCGGGGGAGGGTGGGGTAACCCCAAAGCTGAAGAGGCACACGTTTAAAATGTATTTTTAGCTTTCTTGCAGCACTAATTTTCAAACTTGTGGTTTGTTTGTATTCTTATAACAACCCAATTTTAAGAAAAGGGGACCATCACTAACTATATGCCTGACAATGATGCCCTTCTTCGGCCGGACAAACCCCATATACCCTTTTTCCACTCAGAACCCCCTCCCAGCTTTAGGGTCAGAGTTATGCTTAGAGTATGCTGTAGACAAAAAACTGCATAATAAACAAGCTGCATAACATGAAATTGAGTGTCTATTCAGTATAGTATACCCTAATTTTGAGGCACTAGGCCCTGTTCGGTGAGTGAATAATGTCAAGTAATTTTTTTATGTATTAATACAAAGAGGTCATAGGAGTTTTATGAAAGGAAAATAACGTAGTTGTATAATTGTGAGAAATCAGTTGTAAGAGTCTTGCTCATGAAGGAGAGTCCCATGTTCCCTTATTCTGAGACGCCAGTGAGAGAGTGTCCTAACTGTAGTAAAGAGAACTGATGAGAACCATACTGGTGATCTTCCCATGAGGCAAGGCTAATCACACACATTTTCCTCTTGTTCGGAGGGAGGTCAGTGGTAGGGCCTCTCTATAGATCCCTAGCTGGCCAGCCAGTGTCAACATGATTTCTGTTCAGAGATTTTTTGTTTGGGAATAGTTATGGGCATGGTGGATATATTTAGGTAAGTTTATGGTGTTGGGAATGATTTAAAAATAAAATTAAGAATCTTCAAATGGGTTGAATTATAATGGCATTTTTCATACGAAATAATTTCAAAATCTTCCTGATTTTTGGCTCGCAACACGCAGTGTTGTGGGGCTTATGTTATCCCGCAGATGGGCGGGTGCCAAAAGCATAAATCCACTCTACAGACAAAACTGATTACTCAATGAAACTTCTAATGTGCACGGCATAGAGCATGAGGTCATAATGTATGCTGTATACTTTTGTGGACAGGTTATGAATATTAAAGCTCATTGCATATATTTGAAGGAAAAGCAATTAATAATTCCATGCACTCTACATGACTAATTGAATTCTCATGAAACTCTAACATGCACTGTGATAGAATATGATGAGGTCATGTGCTGTAAGCTTTGTGACAGATTATGAATATTAATAAAATATTAATTTTATTATTTGAAGAAAATTCTGTTGCTGTATACTTTTGGACAGATTATGAATATTAATAAAATATTAATTTTATATTTTGAAGAAAATTCATTAATCCACTCCACCGACTAACCGGTTTAGTCACTGAACTTCTTATGTGGCCTACTTATTATTGCAGCAACTCAAATTTCTACTAGATTTTTCTGTTGTGAAGTTATTAGTTTAAATAATTAAAAACAGCTGAGAGTGACCAACAAAATTTTTATTGTAAAATGGGTTTTCTCCCAGCTAAACCAAAGTACTGGACATCTCTCTCATGAAACATTGCCAATAGTTTTACATGAAGATCAGAATTTAAATGATGTCATTAGTGCACCTCATATATAGGCCTTACGTTAATCAATCAGGCCAAATCAAAAAAGACAGTTGTAATCAAAGTTTTGTGAGTATTGCTTTCACAATTATTTTTTAGCACATTAGTTTTTTTCGGTTCTTTACTCACTTTACTCTATAGCTCATGGTGGTTTTGTAAGCATTATATGTCCAGAGCTAACTCTTCAGGAATCCACTAATTGAAGTCGCAGAAAAATATTTTGTTGGTAACATAATTTCCCACTGAACCCGAAAATGCTGAAATTGGGCCACGCCCCTTTTTTGGGGGGTCACGCCCCTTTTGAGCGCAGTACTAAACTCAACTGTATCTACTTAACCTTGCCCCTAGATGGTTGAGAGACCACTCAAAATGGTGCGGAAATGGCCCCCATTATGGGGGGTCAGTAATACATTTTTATATCCCAATTCAAGGTTTTTAAGATAATTGTCAAAAACCTGATTTTTCAACATATCGCGCAACTATACCATGACTAATGAATTCATAAGGTTTTCATGCCAAAACCGAAGGAGTTCACCATACACCTTGGATTTTGCTCTACAACATCGCCTGCAGGGATAATTTTTTGGGTTAGCGAATGGTATGTCACAAAAAGAAAATTCAATATTCCCTTTTTCCGTTGCTCAAATGGACAGCCCGTCAAAATTTTGTTTGCCTTTTAGCAAATTGCGTAATATTAGGTGACAACCCCGTGCATTTTGTAAGTGCTGTTTAAACAGTGTATTTGCTCCACAACTTAATCAGTTATGACTTTTGTATCGCACAGAGCTATTGACCACTTGGATTCAACTGGGAATAATCCGCATTTTAATGTTACTGCCTTTCGTTTTTTCATGGGGGGGGGGGTCCAATGCCCCTCGTAAAGTGGAAAAATATATTGTTTGTGGTGCTTTTTTTTTGGGACTTAATTAATGTTTAAGTTAAAAGGTTGCCTCAGTAGCAAGTTAAATGCTGCTGAAGGGTCCTTTAATGATCTAAAAGCACTAACTGCACGCTTGTGACCATAAACAGCAAAAATGAAGACCCCCCCGTATGCATGCAAAGTTACTAAAATAACCTGAACTTGACGGCCCCGCGTGGTGGGAATAGTGACTTCTACGTGTATTTTTTCTTTTGTAGGGCCTAATGGCAAGGGTACAAGCTAAAAGCTTCTGAATGATTCTTTAAATAATCTAAATGCACTAACCTACACATGCCGGTGTGAAAGTATCATGTCCGGCAGGTATCAAGTCTGTGCTCCATAGACGACAACGGAATAAAGCGTGAAACTATGTTGCGTAAGAGCCAACTGAATCGATTGCCCGATTGTTCACCATTGTTCCCGGACTGGTGAGCCGTAGGATCCGACTATATCTCCTGCCACAACCGTTCCCATGAAGCAGCTAAAAATTTCCAGACCCCTAAAAGTTGGCCCCCTTCTGTTGTGGCTCAAATGAAAAAGTCGATATAATTACCCAATTTGTAGGCCGCACTACCATTGGCATAGCCACTGGAGGAGGCAGGTGGAAAGCTCCCCCCCCCCCCAAACACACACACAATAAAAAACGAGAATGGGAGCAAAGGGAAGGAAAGGGGAAAAAAAATCAACGAGGGAAGAAGATAAAAGGGAAAGAGAAAACCGGAGAAGGGAAGAGATAGAGGCGTTTTAAAGGGGAAAACCAGGACCTTACGGGAGCTCCGCCCTAGGACCCCACCCCTCGACATTAAAGACACTATCAGTGATGTTTTAAAAATAATTTGAAATTTTTTGCGAAATAGCTTGAAAGTGGAGGATAGTCTATAGAATTCTCATAAGTTACCTTTTTTATTTTTTTTATTTGTTCATTTGTTTGAAAAGGAAGAAAACGGTGGTGTTCCAAGATACGATTCTCCATTCAATTACGTGTTGGTAAGTAATTGGTCCGCCGGACCGTAAATGACCTAAAATCTCTGATTCGTCCTTATTAGGTTTCCCTTCTGGTCTTATCAATTTTTGCAGGGTAATGGTAGGAATACCGGTACTTGTTACACACAAGCAAAAATCTGCTTTTTGATGATTTTTTCGATTTGCTTGATTTAGCAATCACTGATAGTGTCTGTTAATCAGCCCTCATGCAAGTACAAGAAACCGGGAAATATCTTGATTCTTGTCTTGGCCCCCCCTCCCCCCGAGTCCAGGCGCCTTACAATCCCATGGTACGGGTGAGAGACCGTAATCTATTAACTGTGACTTGTGTGAATAATGCTTATGTACTCAATTCAAATGTGAAGAAACTCTAAATGACAAAACAATTTCCATAATTCTGTATGCTTTAAGAGTGCTCTTTAAGATGCATAAAGTCTCTATCCCTCTATCCATACTACATGGCCCGTCCGTCGTACTTTTCATTTCGGGTAAATTTTAGCGCCTTTGTCATGGGCGGACCACGGGGGGGGGGGGGCACTTATTTGGGGGCATGGAAATCTTGTATTTTGCCTGTTTCAATGGTCACAGGTCATGCAGTTAAGTACTTTTAGAATCATTTAAGACTCTGTCGGCAGTATTAACTCTGCTTTTTTATTAGGTCCTATAAAAATGGACTTTACGATGGGGGGCCATTTTGATTGTACCCCTCCCATTACAACTAAAGGAGTACCATTAAAATCTTGATTATATCCCCAGTTTTGAGATCCAACTGGTCAATAGCCTGTGCAATAACAGTCATATACTAGCTATAACTGATTGAGTTTTGGAGCACTACCGTGTTTATAACGGCACTTAAAAATGCACGGGTTGTCACCTATATTACCCAATTTTGCGCAGGTTACAATTTTTGACGGGCGTCATTTGAGAACGGAAGATATGATTTTCTGTTTCGGGAGCTACCCTTTAGTTATCCTAATGATTTACCCCTGAGGAGAGTTAGAGCAAAATCCAGGGTGTCGGGAACTCGCCTTCCTGTTTTGGCATGAAAACCATATAGAATTCCATTCATATTGTAAGTGGCGCGATACGGTGAAATCAGTTTTTTTGACATTATCTTAAAAACCTTTGACTTTTGGATATAAAAAGTTATTCTGACCCCCATAATGTTGCCATTCCGCACCTTTTGAGTGGTCTCTCACCTTCTAGGTCCACGATTCCTGGTAGATACTGTTAGTCGCCTATCGCTTCAAAGGGGCGTGACGCCCCCAAAAAGGGCGTGGCCATTTCACAGCTTTTCGCGGGCGTCAGTGATTGGGAATTATGTTTTACCAACCAAATATTGTTCCTTGGCCTTCATTCGTGGATTCCTTAAGAGTTTAGCTCTGGACATATAATGCATACAAACCCACCATTAGCTTACTAGAGTACTTGCTCCCTTGATTTTTAATTTTTAGAAAAAAAGCGAAAAAAAATGGTTCTACAATGCAATAAAAATTAAACGCAACCTAACCTGACATTTTGCATTAGCATTTTTCCAAACTAAAAAAATGCATTTTGCAATACCTTTTTTTTCACATTTCTTGTGAGACAAACCTTGGTTATAACCATCCTTAGGGTCCATCCAATGCAATTGGACAGGCCTTATGTCTGCATTTGTTCGTGTGTCTGTCTGCCTTTCTGTGTACAGGATCACTTTGGTTGACACGTTTTCAAATCTTAATGTAACATTTTAGTGCAGTGAGGATCAAGTTCATTACTTGGTTACTTATACATTGCAGAAAGAGGTTTATGTGGAGGAACAATGAGGAGGTTCAAAGGTCATCCAGGGTCCTTAGGGTTCATTATATGCTCTAGTACTTTTGGTGGCTGGCACTTTTAACTACGATTAGCTTTAGGGGTGCCCCTACGGGGCGCACCTATCGCTTGGCTGGATAATTGCAACCGAAATTGGGGATTTCTACGGTACATCACGGATATGGTATAAAATGGGATTCCTTGAGTCCAAACTCAAATTTATTGTAAGCATTGAGTTGAAAACAAATATTGGGCGATACGAAGTCGAGCCTAATATTTTTAACTCATGGCGAGACCAATAATTTAAACCCAAATTTCCAAAAACAAAAAAATGATCCAATTTTATCATTATTATGTTTTGAGGAATTTGATTGTCCATATACTAATACACATTTATTTAAAAGTAGGTACATGTAAAAGGAACCAAATAAAGCTAATAGAAGATCTGATGCTGGAATATGCCGAGCAAATAAAATACAATAGACACTATTTGAAAACCGAGAAACAGCGAAAAGCAGGAACCCACCAAAATGGGGACACCACCGTATCACAGGGAACCATCAAACACCAGGAAACAGCAAAGGCGTGGGACCAGGCCGGCATTCAAATAAAAGCCATCAAACAGGAACCACCAACACTGGGAACCACCCCAACATGGAACCACCAAAAAAAAACCACCCAACCACCCCAATACAATGGGAACCAACAAACACTGGGAACCACAAAAACTTGGAAACACCCCAACACTGGGAACCCACCACACAATGGGAACCACCATACGGGAACACCCAATAAGGAACCACCCCAATACCGGGACAACCCAAACCCTGGGAAACCACCCCAACTGGGAACCACCCAACCCTGGGAAAAATCCAACACTGGGAACCCACCTCCAGTTACACTGGGACCATACAAACACGGGGAAACCATCCAAACACGGGATCCATCCAGACATGGAATCACTACTGTGAACAGCAATAATGGAAAACCAAAAATGGAAGAAGATGAAATCACGACCACCCAAACCACCAAAAAATGACACATCCTTAAATTTGTATAAACCAAGTCAGTAGCATGTGAAGAAAGTAATGAAGTCCAAAGAGTGGTATAAAATTGGGCGCCCAGGTTTTCTGCTGGCATTTGATGACCAAACTCATTTTAGGGTTGTCTATACCAGGTGTATATAGGACGGAAGGAAGATCTCCAAAACATAATAATGTTGTACATATGCGGTTGTTCCCCTATTGTGGAAAATATTGTGAGTTGCTCTCGATTACCTGATTGACCTAAAAAATTAATTTCTTTAGGCAGAGATTTAAGAAGAAGAAGTTCTCCATTTCTCCTTGAGAAATTAATTAGGGAATATTCGAACACTCGTGTCCGGCCTGTAACGCACGACCTCTACAGTGGTAAACACGCCATTCCATGAGGTTTTTAATTATGCAATTAGCGACTTGTTACATGTTGGGTCATCTACTGGTCATACCTCCTGTGCTATAGATGCAACAGGCATCGAAGGTTCTTAACTGTAAACATCTGTGGGACCGTTGGTGATTTGATTCACACTGGCACATGGACAACAACAATCAGCTATAAAAATGAATTTTATTATTTGGGCTGTAAAATTCGGGGCAAATTATTGTTCTCAAAACATGCAAAAATTGGGCAAAATAACAGAAAATGCCCATGCGCGTTGTGTTAATAGTTAATATCTACCCTAGAAGACCTATATTACATTCAGATTCAGATTTAATTTTCATTCAGAACATGTTTAATATGATACAAATACAAAGCGTAGAAATATAATACCCAAGTATTTTAGGCAATAACAAGTTGTGATAATTATTATTCATGTTAGATATGATACGAAAAAGATAGATAATATGACACGTTAACTCATGATAGTGAGAAGTTAAATTATGGTAACAGTATAATCAACAAGCGTATGCACAAAATTAGAAGAGACAATGTAGGAGTAGGCCTATATAAGGGCAAAAATTGCCATTGGTGTTGCAAAACGTCATTTGCCCATATAGTTTACAGAAACGGGTTTTGCATTACGTTTGTAACATTCATTTATCTATACTACTAAAACATGAGATTTGTCTGGTTATGCATTTCCTTATGCTTTGACATATGGGACTGATATTTAGCTTGAAGGTAGGGGAGGACAGTCTGACCTTTGCTAAGGGGGTCGTCAGAATGACCTGAAAGGTCAAAGGTCAACTAGAGGTCAATTTGCATAGAAATGCCCACCAAATTTTAAACTTTTCGTATAGAAGTCCCAAGGACGCAAATAAGGTATTACAATTGATTCGTCATGCGCTGTGTGACGTTGTGCAGTAGCTTTTGAATGGCAATAGGCCCTACCTCATTTGCATCCTTGGGACTTCAATATGAAACGGACTATCTACCCCAAATTCGGTTAAAAGGATGAGCACGGAACAAATCGGATGTCAAAGGTCATGTAGGTTATCCAGCTGGGCAAGAAAGTGAAATCCGAGTGACCATCTAGTTATTTCTAAAAATATGCACAAAAATAAAAATCAGTAACCATGTCCCACTTACCCCACACATCAAAACTCTTTGGGGTAAGCAGACTAATTAATTAGCACATTTGCATATTTGTGATAATTCTTTACAATTTGCTTGATCAAAACATTCATGTTATGGTCGATTATGAAATTATACACTTTTCTCTACTAGTTTTCAGCAAAAATATTAACATTTTTAACAATTGACACCCTTAAGAAGAATTCATTTAATATTGGCACTAGATTGCCTTTGACCTTTTCAGCAAGTCCAAATATATTCAAACATAATACTTATAGGTATGTTCATATACATGTACATACATACATATACATACACACCTACATACATGCTTACATACACAGGTACATACACAGGTACAGCTATATGCAACCTACGTACACAAACATACATGTATTTGCAGGTACATGCATGAATACATGCACAGGTACACATGCAGGTACACCATACGCACAGATATATACACTCTCACACATACACATACATATTCCAAATATTTTATTAGTACTCTGCAATAGGCCTATATATACAAAATACAGAAACTACATGTTCCCTCAATCAAGAACAAATCTGGCAATATGATATCGCATGTGCGACCAATATCAGACAAAATCTACATAAAAATATTCTGCTTTATTTTTTAAACTTGAAAATGGATTTACCTGCGTATGTATGCATTTTCCCTCATATATATGCATTTACCTGCATATGCATGTACCTGTGCATCTATATACACCTGCACCTCTCCCTGTGTATGTGCGCACAAACATGCTTATGCACGCACATACCTGCACATGTGCAGGTACCTGCATTATGTGTCCTGAATATGTATACACGTACCTGTGATGTATGCACGCACTGTTATCTGTGTACGCATGTAAGTATCTGCGTACGTACACCTGTGTGGAATTATTGCTGCATATGTCATGTATGTAGGTACATGCTTATGTCCCTTATGTACCTTACATAAGCAGGTACGTTACCTGCTTATGCAAGTATATATGTGCGTGCATCCCTTTGAGGTAGGGCCTATGTTTGTATGTCCCTGAGTATGAAGGTACGTACGTATGTAAGTATGAATGTGACGTGCGTATGTAGGTATATGCATATGTAGGTATATGCGTGTGCATGTACGTGCAGGTATGTGCACATAGGCTACATATATTGAGGACTGCATATGTCGGGCCTACATTATGTACATACCTTTGCAGGTATTTATGCACCTATGTAGGACCTGTGTATGTAGGAACCTGCATATACAGGGATTGTGTATCAGACACCATCTTTTGAAATTTTCAGAGGAGCATTAAAAAGCTCATCTTGGGTCCTTGAGGCGAGCTGCAGAAGAGCTTTTTAAAAGCTCCCAAATTCTGGCTGGAGACGAGCTTTTACAAAGCATAGAGCTGCACAGCAAGCAGGACCGGCATAATATAACAACTGAGTTGGGACCAGAAGCAGTTAGCTCATGTATTTTCAATTCAGGTGTAGCAATAAGCATTGTTAATTACTGCAATCAAGTTAGTAACAAGTAAAGTTACATACTTAGACTGTCACTCAAGATTTAATCAAATTACCATAATGTAGATGTTATCATTCAAGTGTATCAATTTTCAAGGAATTAATCACCCAGGCCTTGAACCTCGAACATGAGTTTTTTTAATTTTGAAAGGGATCTCTAGACAAGGGAGAGTACATGCACGAACAGTCACACATATCAGTAACAAATGTTGAACCTAAGTCGGCAACAGTCAGTCATATTTAGTCAGAATTATCTTAAAACTAATTGGGAGTAAGCTCACGTTTTCATTAATAATGGCTATTCACGATGCTTGATAACGTATCCATCAACGTGTGTCACTGTCAAGTATGTTCTTACTTGTAATCGGGTGACGCCTTTCCCCGGCACCTTTCATTTCTTTGAACATGTTTCATGCATAGTTTACAAATCAATTTGACCACGAAGGTGGTACCGTCTATCGTTTCTTTCTTGATGTCGAAAATATTATCTAAATTCTACTTCTGTAATGTTTGTAAGACCCCTCAACTTTCGCCCGAGGCGCCATCGTAGCTATCAAAACTCGGCTCAATCAAAACAAAACCATGTGCGATTAACGGTGCGAAGGCTTTAAATTTACGACGTTTACTTCATGTATTATTTACACATAGTCCGTGTTCATTTTTAGTACACCTTCCATGCGGTATTTCCATTGGAGTTCCGATACATTTGTGGAGTTAATATCCGCAGATTTTTGCTCTCGACACCGATTTACCAGCCGTTCACACTATCTGAAAATTGCGTGTACCTGGTAAAGCATAGTGTTCTGTGATCATTTATAATTAAATATTGCCAAAGGAAGTATTTGCTGGGTTGCCGGCTCAAATACGAAGGTAGAAAACTCGCGGCCGGCTTTTAAAACAATATGCCCGATAAATCGCTCGGACTCAAGCATTTTAGATGCGCGACTGCGCGCGATCGCACGCACGCGCCTCAAAAGACAATGTCTGGTGTATGAATTGTATATATGTATGTACCTATATACATAATAACTTCTCCCTACCCGACAATTCCAAAACAGACTCACACCTTGGGCGCCCCTTTCCTTTTTAAAGGATTTTTTATTATGTCGTTCAATTAACTTAGTTTCCGGTTTTTATTAATATTTTCAAAAATATCCGCTTTCCGAAAAAAACACGAAAGAAAAGTTGTTACTCATCATTGGACCCAATACGATCATTGGGTTCCACCTTGAAAACATATTTCTTCCTTTGATTTTTATTCAATTTACACTGATTTTACTTGCCAACTCAACAAACTTTGGTCCAGTTGAATATTGATTTCTGACTCTGAAACTTTGATGACACACCCATTCACGAATTAGGGGCGCTTCAAAAGCTTTCATACGAACAATAGTATTGTTCGTGGCCCTTACTTTACGTTAATTTCATGTGTTTATAATGCATCGTTGAAATACCGATACTTTTATAGAGGCACTGTCTGTTTTATTCATTTGGTTACGGACAAAAGAATCATACAGCTCTCCTGTAATTTCGTCCATTCAAGTTAATGCGTGTGACACCTTGCATATCATCTCGGATTTGATCCTGTTGAGCAAAGTTTGTATTAGTTATTTCAGACCCTTAGCGGACGATATTGATCGTAAATAATATCCCCCGATGACACTTTTGTACACCTACAAAGAGAGGAAATGAACCTTCCAAAAACTTACTTACTAATGGTGGCCAAACCTTTCCTTCGGCTCAATTTTTTTGAAAACGAGGGTAAAATACCCAGATTTCAATAGATTTTAAGGTTTAAAATGTCCCCCTTTCCCTATGTCATGTAAAACGTCTTAGGTCCAAGGATACCAAACAACTTTCTTTTCGTGATTTATTTCGAACGTGCGTATTTTTTGAAATAATTAATAACAATACTACAATTTTTAATTGACGACCGTATTGGGGGGCCAGTGATGGATCAACTTCATACTTTGTAGGCTTATCATTGAGACAAGGGTCTTATGTGGGACAACAGATGGAAGATCAAAGTTCATTAAGGTGTTAATCTTAGGGTCAATTATATTTCGTTCGCTCGAGTTCTTTGATCATATAATCGGACAACCTCTTTGGGACCGCTGTCCCTATTTTTTTATACAGCCTTTTGGTGAGGTAAGATAGATTATGTGCAGAGCATGGTTTGTGTTAGCTCGCATTACTGCATCATGGATGTATTATTTTGCATAAAATTTTAAAGCTGTGAAAAACTGTTGGGTCAGCAGTGACACAAACTTTGCCTTGCCATCCATGTTGGTCAGGCCCGTACGCAGGGGTCGCACCCCCCAAATCACAAAGGTCAAAAGGTCCACTTTTGGTTAATTTTTTGATAAAAAGGTAAAATTTTTTGAGGATTTGTTGTCAAAAAGATGTTCAAAAAGTCCAAAAAGGACCATTTAGCGGGTTAGGTCCACTTTTACGAAAAAGGGTCCACTTTTCAAAGTCCCGCACCCAATAACTCTGGGGACGGCCCTGCTGTTGTCATTGTGAAGAAACAAAAAGTATTGGTTCACATTTCATAATTTGTGCTTGTCTCTATGACATCCCATAAGCAATCACCACATGCACAGGCTGATAGAAATGCTAAAAAAAATCAAGTCAACCCTTATCCCATATTGGGGTCTTGTCGCCTTGTCATAGCACACTATGCGTTTCTGTCTTTGGCAGTGGCGGCGCCAGGGGGGGGGGGGCATGGGGGGGCATTTGCCCCCCCCAAATTTTTTCTTGCCCCCCCAGGTGGCCCCCCCGGCGAAAGAAAAATGAAGGATTTTCGGCAAAAATTCAGTGATTTTGGGGGCCAAAAATAGCGATTTGGGCCAAAATGGTTGGGGGAAAATTTCCAAATTGCATAAAAATATTAAAAAAAAAAAAAAAAAAAATATCACTTTTGCCCCCCCAAGCTTTCACTGTGACCCCCGTTTGCCCCCCCAGAAAAAAAGAAGTTGGTTTTGTCCGCCACTGGTTTTTGGCCAAAGGCGGTTTACCGCTTTCTTGTCATTTTTCCCTTCTTTGGGCTTTCTTCTCATCTCCCACCCAACCGCTAATCTCCATTGCCCACCTCACGGTTCTCTAATCATCCATCCTCGTACATGACCATACCATCGCAGACGAGACTCTTGCACATTCTACCTGATTCCTATTACACCCCACCCTGGCTGATGTTCATCATTCTCATGTGGTAAAAAAGGGAGACCCTATGGTAGTCTGAAGACTTATCTCTGCTGTCTCCCCAATCTTTCTTATGTGTGTTCTTTCACTTGCCCAGGCGTCAGCCAATATAGCAATGCTGGTCTCACATTGGACTTATAAATCAAAGGGGGGGGGGACTCAAGGCATTAAATTCAGGCTTCTTAAACTCAAGGCACTATCAGGTGAGTTTGCTAAATCAGAAGAAAATAAAAAAAAATAAAAAAATCAGATTTGCTCATGTCTGTCACAAGAATGGTATCCTAAACATACTGAAGGTGAAAAAACACAGGACTATGCTTCCAAATAATGTATATCATCATGTCCTGATAAAATTTCAGTCAGCTAGCAATCGCGATTCCAACCTCACCAAATATGGTGTCTCTAATGGTCTCTTAGTTTAAAAATCATATAGTAACAATGTATGGCTACTTTTGGTGGGCATAGGCAAGCCAGCGACACGATCCCTCAGTAATGTTCGACCCCGAAAAAAAAAGGCACGGTTGCCATTGGCCATTTTAAAATTGACAACAAAAATGCCCAAATTCAAAATAATTACCTAGCATCATTGTCTTTCAGCTCAAAATTACCCATGTAGTGCTTCCATGAAATCAACCCAAATTAGTGATGTCATAAGTTTTGTATAAACCATGTGAATGCCCATTTTTTTGGGGGGGTCCTTCTTTAGTTATTGATCTTCAATTGGTCATTTCCCTAGAAAATTATGCACTATTTTTGAAATTAAACCAATGGATTTATAGTTTAAAAGGATGGCGTAAACTGGTGATCAAATTAAAATTTCATGAAATATGCCCACTTTATAGGCCATTGATTTATCAAGTTAGTAATATTTTCTAATGTATGAAAAATGGTTTGAACCAAGGATCTAGCACTTTGTTATGCCGACTCCGATTAACAATGAGGACCATGCACTCCCTTTATAAATTTAGGTTCACATACAGCTTCACGGCCCTTTTGTTATTTAAAAGAATATTTGCCCTCCCTCTTTCGGTTGACAACGATAGGACAATAGACAGAAAAACTTACTGGAGTTATAGCTTTCTATCTCAATCCGCTGGTGGTACCCAGGAGGGCTGACACTGAGCATGACTTCGGGCTTCTTGATGCTCATCTTCATTCCATCACTGCTGAGCTCTTGGTACCAGCCCATTAACCTTCTTTCTTAAATCATTCTCCAAGCTGCAGTGTAATGCAATGTCATCTTATATATCAGCTTCTCTCCTCTTTCTGTCTGGTTTTCAAGGTTTTCTGTAGTCAAGGATGATAATGAAGATCAGTGGGCTTAGTGCTGATCAACCTCTGGTGCTGGCCGACTTCAAAAGCTTGTGTTGTTCTGAAGCATGTTCTCAAACTTGTGGTTGGGTCTTTGTAGAAGGCCATGACCATCTCTATGAGTTCATCTGGCCTGGCGAGCCATACTGCCTAAGTACTGGTCATATTAGCTTCCACAAACAAGTTAAGCTGGCCAATAATTCCAGTATGCGTACCAACCCAAATTCTCGATAATGTATGAGCTGCTTAGGTTTGTGAAAATTGTTTGACATTGTGAATGGTCATTGTATACCACAACCTGTAGGCCTATGTATACCACATACGTGATTAATGCTGAACATATGGCCGGATGCACCCGAAACTGCGGCAGAATAACGATATGTAAACAACGTGTTTGCCCGAGTTCGCCGGTCTGTACCAGGGACATCTTCACTGCCATGTACCAGTTGTTTCGTGTGCGTGTGTGTGGGGAGGGGGGGGGGGGTATGTTTGGCTGTATTGCAAGTGCTATTTCTCCAAGTACAGGAACAGAAATTGGCCTGATATTTCTCACTGATATGTATATGTGAAAATCATTACCATAATTGATAGGGATATTTTATTTAATGTGCATGTGATTTGCCCGACAGCGAGAGAGTAGAGTTGGCCGACAGTGACCATCGTACCTATCCACCCAAATTCCGTTGAACTAGGTGGTCCCATTGGGTTGAGTTGGCCTATTCTATTTGGGTAGGTACACATGCCGAAATTATTAGCCAGCGTGACCCCTTATGCGTCAGTGTGTGTCACTTTGTCTGTGTAGCTCTGTGTGTTAAACCTTTGGTATACACTTTTAGTTAAACTGTTGTCTTGCTTTTTAGTGCAGTGATGGATCAAGTTCATACTTAGTATGCTTATACATTGAGACATGAGGGCTTGTGTGGGGCAACAGATGAAGTCAAAGGTCATTCAGGGGTCATCTAGGATCATATCTTGTACATGTGGTATACAATTTTGGTTAAATGTCTAGCTTTTTAGTGCAGTGATGGATCTTGGTGAGACAGGGGGCTTGTGTGGGGTAACAGATGAAGAGGTCAAAGGTGATTGAGCGGTCACTTAGGGTCATTCTATTGCTGTACACTTATTCTTTGACCACATAAACGGATGACCTATTCGGGACTGCTGTCCCTATTTCTAATTCCTGATGAACCACTGTGCAACATAGAGGAGGAAGCGTGTTCTTCCCACCAATCACATCTCGTAACATGAATGACGTCATTATCAATTCTCACCTGTCTCTTAACTCAAAGCATGCATTAACATTGATTCCCCATGTATACTTCAACTTGCTAGTTCAGTGAAAAACAAAAATGATTACAAGATGATCCATGTGTAGATTTACATGTTCCCAATCTCTCTAGCTCTTTTGTGACTATGGATTCACTATATGAATGCCAGAAATTATTGCAATTTCTGGTTTGGAGACTTGGGAACCAGTGAAAGTTTGGCGAGGTCATGACATTGGTGCCCAATATCGATTGACCTCCATGTGTGATAGTTCTGATGTAAACAAATGAGTGTCAAAATTGCCAAGGCCAATTTTGCACTTTCCATGCTTGTCAAGTGATGTTCAAGGTAAAATAGTTCATAAAATGTTCATAATCCTTTGGTAGTAGTCAGCAAAATATTTCAAAATCATTTGGCAAAATGTTCCACAAAAACTTTCAAAATCCAGTGGTAAACAGTTCTGCAAACTTTCCACAATGTTTGCAAATCCGTTGGTAATGTATAGGGTACTGCAAAAGTCTGAAAATTCAATGCATCATAACACTTTTCTACAAAGTTCAAAATTTTCAAAGAACAAAGCATTGCAACAGTCAGAAATGTTCAAATTACTAATAGTGCTGCAGCACCAACCAGTTCAGGAGAGTGGTACTGGGGCCGGAATAATAACATTTGTCATCATAGCTAAAATTGACCGTAGGGATGTGGAGTTGATGAAAACGGGTGATGACAAAATTAAAAGTGGTGGGCCGTGGCAATTTGCATATGACACCATTTTCCAAAATGGAAGCCATCTTAAAGCCAAAAACACCAAAGAAGACAATTATGGCATAAAAGTTTTTTCTGGGTCAAGGAGTTCAATAAAACTATTCCAGAAACTATAAAATGTTGCATGTGCTGATATTTTCCAAGATGGCTGACATTCTATTGACACAAACCTTACATTTCTTATTATATAGCCTATGAAGATGATTGTGGTGTCAAATTAAAGATTTTCTGGGTCAAGGGAGTTCAATAAAACTATTTGCAAAACTGTCAGATGAATATAAAAGTAATGGAAGTTTTCATACATCAATATTTTCCAAGATGGTCAACATATAAAACGCAAAATCCTTTATACTTCATACTAAACAGCACCTAGGATGACGATTTTGGTGACAAAGTGGATGTTTTTAGGTCAAGTATTTCAACAGTAATATTCTCAAAACTGTCAGATGAGTCATGAGTCATGTTTTTCATGGACTACCAATGTGACACCCAAAATGTGACACCTTGACTACTCTATATATTCACCCAAAACATATATCTGGAATTGCATGGGAATTTTGATATTTAGGCCAGTATTACTTTAATAGAAACTATTATTTGTTTGTTTCAGATATGTCGAGTAAAATGGCTCCGAATTTCGAACAATTCATGGTCATGGTCACGTGCACAACTATTGGTAGTCAATGTTTTGGGATTTTCGTTAATAGGGCCATAAGTTCTAAGGAGGAGTTTCTGAGGATTCTGTGTTGGAATTAATTATCAAGCATCTGAGTTAAAGCGGCACTGGCACATTTTCACAAAATATGAAATTTCTTCAATTTGCTCTCAAATGATAGTCTAGGCCATTGGAAGAATACAGATACAGTTTATACATAAAAATAACATACTCAAAAACAGATAGGACTGTTAATAAGAGGTTAAAGACATCCAAGTAAATTGTAGGCTAACTTTTAAGTTTTCCATAACTTTAATCAACAAATGTGTATATTACATGAATAGCATGGACTCGTACTCATTGATATTAAAACCACAAAGGTCACATACCGGCCGAACAGGGTGCATGCCGTGGTAAACACGCATACGGCGTGTGTTTTCTTGTGTGTTAAACGAAAACGCCATTTCCGTCATCTGCTGAATTAATGTCGCCAGTGACATTAATTATGAAATCGTTCTATTTACCCTAAGGACGCTGATTTGATCTTAATCATTTCAGGTGAGGGCTAATGTATATAAAAGCTTACAACCATGCAAAAATATCGATTTTGAAAAATCTTGAGGGCGCACTATTTTTCAAATGTGCCAGTGTCTCTTTAATATATTTTATCACTTTACCCCATTAAGCCTGACATTGCAGTAAGTTAACACTCTTGGGTACTTGTATTTAAAATATTGGGCTATCTTGGAAAAAAGTGACAAATGCAAATAAACATCACTTTATATTCATCCTATAGTTTTATTGAACTCCTTGACCCAGAAAACACTCATTTTGACACCAAAATCATCTTCTTAGGTTATATAATAAGAATTATACGGTTTTCTTTTACGAGATGTCGGCCTTCTTGAAAAACAGCCGTGTATATAAATTTCTGTGACTCAGACAATTCTGGCAATTGTATATTGAACCTCTTGACCCAGACAACATACATTCCGACACTAAGTCACCATAGTAGTGCTATTCCCTTTAAAATGGCGGCCATTTTGGGAAATGTTGGTTTATGCAAATTGCCATCACTTTTATTTTTGTCTTCACATATTTTCATGAACTACACAACCCAATGATCAATTTTAGCTATGATTGCAAATGTTATTATTCTGGCCCTGGTTGGTAGAAATCTAAGGCCCTTTTTCACCTGATGCTGCAGCACTATAATGTTTTTCAACCAAAAAATCTTAACTCAAATTTAAAAACTAGGCTTAAAGTTTAGTTTTAGTTCATGAAATTATAGTTGATAGTGACATTGCAGTGGTTAAGCACCAATGGATGCATGCTGCTGCACATGCATGCATGTCTGAAAGTGGCTGGGCTAGCTGCATCACGGTTAGGATGTGCATTCATTGTAGCGGCATCATGGTTCAGAACTACGGTTCTCAACTCACCATTAAATTGAATTCTTCCAAGTAAGCACTTTGTGAATTAGAGAGAATTGGACTTTCCTGACCTTCAGTACACATGCTATTGCTAGTGTAAGGATTAGGGCTAGGCCTTAGAAGGGCTTGGGCTACTCGTACTGAGGAGGATGATGACACTGCGGAGGAAGTAGGCCTAATCTGATGTTTGAAGACTGGTGAAGCAGTGACTGGGTGTTTAGTAGATGAGTCTTGGACCAGCGATGGTTTACCGATAGATTCTGACAGAGCATCTGATATTTGTTGCTTTTTGTTATCACTAACACGACCAACGTAACTGCTGATGCTTCCTTCATTTGTGTGACCTGGAACATTGCAAATCTTATGCACTGCAAACCCCTTTCTATTTAAAGTCGGGGACAGAATAAGGCGACCAATTGCGCGTCTGACGTAATTTGACGGTGCAGAACAAATGTCGGCCGTGAACAATGATATGTGAACATTTAAAGCTTATTGAAACAGAAAGTTTACTTACGTGAATTATTGTGTTCGTGTGTGGAAAACCCGACTAAAATTGGGCATGTTTGACATTTTAAATCATATTTTGTTCGAACATGCCCCGCCCATACTACACATTCAAACCAATCATAGTCCGCGCCGCGTTGATTGACATTCGCGCAATTGGTCGGCTAATTCTGTCCCCGGCTATAGTAGGTTTGTGATGAGAGTTTGGAATGCAGACAATGGTTGGTGTAGCGTTGTGAAAGTCCTGCTTTTTTCGATATAGTTGCCATATACTTCCCAAGAATCTTGGTTCCAACCAGAGAATTTTTGTATCATGGGCCATACTGTGGAGCAGTTATCTTGGGAGTTTGGAACAATTCTTGGCATTCTGGGTGTAATTTCTGGATGTATTTCTCGAAAGAGGCAACAGGACATCCGGGTTGCTTTGTTTCATACATCCTGTCACCAGTGACTCTTGACGATAAATTATCTTCTCTGATTTTCTTTGTCATTTCATTGTGACACTGGTATACATATGGTCTTCACTGGCGTATCCAGACCTGCTTTTTGAGGGGAACCCGGGGAGCGGAAGGGCTTCTAACTGCTGAAAATAGGCTAATTTTGCATGTCTTGGCATGAACCCCCAGGGGGCGCGTACCCCAAAAGCACCCCAAGATACGCCACTGGTCTTTCATCTGAATCAGTAGCGATAGCAAAGTGATCTTTCTTAAGTTGACGCAAGTTTTCCCGACCTCTTCTACTGATGTAGAACATGAGCTCGAACCATACCTTATATATTATACTGCAATCCATATGATGTGGATTCATTGAAGACACCTGATTTGTACAGACTGCTCAGATCATTTTAATTCAATTGAGACAGGCCTGTATCCAGGTGAGGGGCAGTGGGGGCGGACCCCACCCATTTCAAAAAGCCCCCAAACCCCTAAAAAGAGCTGAAAAGGGCCAAAAAAGGGTAAAAATAATATTTTTTTGAATGTTTTTTTTTGTCAAAAAAAAGGTTAACATTTTTGCCAAATTTGCCCCCAACCCTTATGTAATTTTTGGGAAAAGTCCCCTTTTGAAAAAAAAATTGCTCCTCTCCTAAAAAAGTCCTGATTACGGGCCTGAATTGAGACATGGTGTTGTTCATCCCCTTTACCAATCTTTTTTAGCCTTACTTGTGCATTGTGCAGCTCTGAAAGCATGATTAGCCTCTGAAAACTCTGGTTCTTTTGCAATATCGGTTATCATTCAAGAGTTGTTCATATGATGATTTATACCTGCCCTAATGTTGACTAAACAGTAATTTATGGAATTCCTACATGCATTTTCTACAGCAGGCTCGGTCCCAGTGACCTTTTCAAAATCACCTCTTAAACCTTTATTCAATAAATTTTAGTAATATCTGATAAATTAGATTAATTATTGATTTCAAAATCCGTCAGGGTTAGTGGATTAACCCCGCTGCAAAACAGTGTAATTTCCAGTGACGGTCATTTAGATTTAAATATTCATGACCAGTAAGAGCGCCCACCTACAGTTAAGTCTTTGGAAAGGACTAGCACTCGGGTTACGCCAGATGTTGATGGCGATTTGAATTCACTGTTGGTGTTATGTTGGAATGTCCTAACTAACTTTCTTAAGATATTAAAATAATATGTGTGTAGTATTTTAAAATTATAATCATTGGCACTTCCATGGTATGATTTTCTTTTTGTTGCATTAGGCGTATGAAAGTCGATGTTATGTTTCCCGTAACCCGCCCGCGTTATGATTTTCTGCCCGCATTTGAGATGCTGAAATCTATAAAAGTTCATTATTTTGTATTTTAAAGAAAATATCAAGGTTTCTTCTTGTGATCACATCTTGTGAATGTGATTTTAGTAGATTTTAAACCAAAGAACCGTTGCAAAACCATTTTTAAATGTATGGTGGCGGTTTGACACAATATATTATAGCACGCTGAAGGTTGGTGAAATTGCTGTTTATTCAAAATTACGCATAATGAAAAATGAAAGAGTTGCCTCATTATGATTTGCAAAAATTGTTACGGGAAACATAACATTGACTTTCATTGGCCTTATGTTTATTGGCATGAAACCACGGTTCAAAAGTAGGCAAGATTTACCAAAATTTGACAGTTTTCACATGTTCCCCCAAGCACATGAACATCAAACGAACAAAAAGTGACGTTATGCATTTGTGCATACACAGCTTAAAGGTCCATGGCCTGATCGCTAATAGCCTCATCCGCAGAAGCCCCAGATTTTACCGGAAGTGGTCAACATTTTGGTATCAGAAGAAAGCTACTATTTTTCTCATTTACCCTGTGAAATCTTAGAGCCAAAGGATGTTTGGTTGGGAAGTTATGAGCAAAAATGTGCCCCAATTTGGTTGACCAATATTAATTTTACACAGTACTCTATGGAGCTTACAAAACCATGTTATTAGCTCTCGCATCAAAACGGATTGAAATATGGCCCGAAACTTACAGATGGGGGTGTTTGGAGTGAAGGCCAATCTATCAAGATGAAAACTTCATATCCTTAAATCGGGCCATCCCCTTTAAAGGCACTATCAGTGATTTGCTAAATCAGAAAATCAATAAAAAAACATCAGAAGTCAGATTTTTGCATGTCTATAACATAAAAGTATGCTAAGATTTCCTACAAGTTATAGGACCAAAAGTAGCTTAATAAGAACAAGGCGGTTATCGAACCACAAAGGTCCCCCGCCCATTGCGATAGTAAATGGAGGAAATAACTTTAAGATCACAGGAAGAATTGTGATTGAAATAAGTGGTTCTCAAACCACTGAGGCTGCTGCCATAGCAGTTGCAATTTGACGGAATCAAATGTTGACTACATTGACCATACAACTATTTGTAGTTATTTGACCTTAGATGACCCTACTTGACCTTGAAATGACCTTCACAATTTTCGGTTTAGAAATGTTGACCACATCCACAAAGTTTCATGACCTACCACATGTTGAGTAAGTTGACCTTGAATAACCCAATGACCTTGAAATGACCTTCAAAATTTTCGGCAATGAATGCATACTACACCCATCAGTTTTCATGACCATACTACCATGTGTATGGATTTGACCTTGGATGACCTGGATGACCCCACATGACCTTGAAATGACCATCAAAATTTTAGGCACTGAATGTTGACCACACCCACCAAGTTCATCATCCTACCACATACTTAGTGATTTGACCTTGGATGACCCGACATGACCCTGAAATGACCTTCAAATTTTTCGGCACTGAATGCTGACCACACCCACCAAGTTTCATCATCCTACCACAATTGACAAGGGCTATAGCAATTTAATTCCATTTGACCTTGAATGACCCCGCATTACCTTGAAATTACCTTCAAATTTTTCGGCACTGAATGTTGACCACAACCACCAAGTTTCATCATCCTACCACAATTTGACAAGGGCTATAGCAATATTATCCCATTTGACCTTGAATGACCCCGCATGACCTTGAAATGACCTTCAAATTTTTCGGCACTGAAAGTTGACCAAACCCACCAAGGTTCATCATCCTGCCACAATTGCAAAAGCTTATAGCAATTTAATCCCATTTTTTTGACCGCATTTGACCTTTGGACCCATGCCACATGCCCCACCTCCAAACTCATCCACCGTCTACTTGGGTGATATCTATGGTGCAAAGATGGACACCCAGACTTGCCTTAGATCAAAAGACATCATGTTTACAAGGCTTTAAGTTATAACAAATATCCTATTTTTGACCAAATTTGACCCTATTTTTTGACCATATTTGACCTTGTGACCCCATGCCACATGCCCATCCTCCGAACTCATCCACCTCTACTTTTTTCTTCTTTTCTCTTCTGCCTTTATTCACACACATATTATCAAACATCAAAAACAGGACACATAAAAATCTGACATCCAGTGAAAGATATCTTTTAAAATCTATCATTCAAAAATCCTTGCTATATATGGGACACCCACCACGCAAAGGGCTAAAATTAGCCTGACCAAATATATGTCTCAAAACAACCCAGCAACGAAGTGAACCCATTAAAAACCCCCTTGCAAAAATCTAAAATGTCCAGCCAAACCAGATGTATTGTGCTCCCTTCATACTTGGAATGATTTGGGTGGGGGGGGGCGGTAATACAACCACCCTAATAATTTATAGTCTGCCAATAAAATGCACCCATAAATTGTTAAGACATATACAGCTGTATATTACAAGTGGTCACCAAAAACGACTAATTCTCAGCCCAAACATCTGGGGCACACACCCGAAGGGCCCCAACACCCAACCTGTTACACGATTCGTACCAGCCTGGCATATAAATCTTACACGGCACTTGATGTTGTTCCATGAATACTACAAAATGCATAGATCACTTTTCCATTTAAATCCAAGAAAAAAAAAAACAGAAATGACCGAAAATCATCCCTATCATATCGTACGAACCTAGCTCGGCTCAATGCGCAGAGCAGTCCAATTATTGCATCTAATGCTGACTTATTGCATCTAATAACCTGACCCTATTGAAAAGACCTCCCATTTATGATAATGACTGGTAATTTATTTTTCTTTGAACATTAACTTCTCCATTTGATGTACATGGTCAATATGTGGGAAAAGTGTTAAATCTAGGAGTGCATTTTTTGTAATTTACACTTATATATGAATTGCTTGGCTGCGTATACATAATTGCATTTCAAGTGGAGGTTACATATTGAAACCCAAAAAAGATGTTTTCCAGACTGTAACTAATGTCACATTGAGTTTTTCATTTTATTCCAATACAACACCTGTATCCCCAAAAGATTTGACAATTCTACAGTGAAAAAAAAGGTCTCAGAGTCTCGCTCATTGCCACACAGAAGTTAGTCATTATAATCTATGCAACCATTTTAAAACAAAAATCATTTGAGCAATAATCCTCTGGAATTTAAAATGAATTCCTAATTTGTTAATCTATTGCGCATTTATAAGCCACGATAAAGATATTGATTGACCAATTTATGATTGTACTTTGAATAAATTTTACCCTTTCTCATAATTCTATTAGGAGGAGTGGCGGTAAATCAGAAACTTGTTTTTTTTTTTTTTTTTAAGCAATTATTTTTAGCGTTACTCCCCAAATATCGCAAACAATTGAGCATACCCGGGACAATCCATGGTGTCAGCATGGCATTGTAAATTTTTTTTAATGCTATCTTTCCATTCTCAAGGAGGGCGTATAAGTTTTATACGGAACAGTTTATATTGCTAGAGAATTTATCCTGCAGCTCTTTAAAATTCACAATTCAAATTATCGACAATTATGTCTTTTTATATACACAATAACCATATCTCCACCAGTGTTTCCAGAAGAAACCCTTTTTACAATTTTAATATAAGAAATTACACCAAATGATCTCATTGAGAATATTGGTCTCATCCGGTTTCCTTTAAAATGAATGGTGGCCCAGCATATTCATTTCACGGTATCTTTTACAAAAGGGTTCTTATATGTTTCTATAAAGAGCTCATTGTCTTGAATTACATTTAATACAGATCACACCAGCCCAAAAAATCCTGTATTATTTTATAACACATTTCCAATTAGGCCTCATTGGATTTATCATAAAACCGCTTGATCCAGGCAATTTTTAAGAACATTACAAAATGATCTACATCCGGCAACTTAAACCTCCCTTTTGAATAGGGAAGGACCATATCATTCTCTTAATCTTACTTAAGCCCATTCCATCCACAAAAAATTATACAAAATACTATCAAGCTCCTTGAAAAATTGCTCTGAAGGGTTTGAAAATACTGGAAAAAGGATATACAAGTTAGACACAGCAAAAGTTTTGTCAAAGTAATCTTACCCAACCGGTTAGATTTCTCATCTTCCACATTTGCAAGGGTTGTCTTTATATCAACAAGTCGCTTTATTGAAGTTACACAATTCAGATGTTTCATACCATGAAAGATATGCATACCCAAATAGAATATGAATCGTTTGACCAATTCAACTGTCTATTTTCACAATGAACAACATTTGCATGTCCATTTCCTCAAACTGCAACCTATAACTCGTGCTTTTATATAATTTATATGCAACGCAGAAACTACTGAAAAATTTATCCAAAGCTCCAATGTTCCTGTAAAAGAATCACTTGTACCATCCAATATATAATGGTGGTCCCATCTGATACTGACAATGTGAATATCATAACTTTTAAATCACCTATAATCAAGAAGACACTTTTTTTATAACCTTTAAATTTTTCCTGATACAGACAACGGATTAGTTGCTTATAAGTTCGACATATCAAAAATATAAGCGACAACCGCAACCTTGAGACGAAGGCTGTTCAATTTTAAAAAATGAGAAGGCATATCCATTATTTAAAATAACGCAACTTTCAGCTCAGTTATATATCATTAATAATCCATCTCTGGAATCCGACCAAAACCAAATTTTACAAGAGTTAGTTATATGCAATTCCAACTAATTTTATCAATGCCTTCTCGAAATTCATACCAAGCAAAAACCAGGAATATTCTCACAAACATCTGTAAAATTTATGATATCTAAAAGTATCTAAAGTTTCGCCATAT
Organism: Ophioderma brevispina; assembly: GCA_023653785.1. NCBI lineage: Eukaryota > Metazoa > Echinodermata > Ophiuroidea > Amphilepidida > Ophiodermatidae > Ophioderma > Ophioderma brevispina. The sequence continues at coordinate 172,690 of JAMKCH010002661.1, read as the reverse complement.
AGCGACCCTTTAAGAAACCGGTCTGATCTTATGAATTATCTCGTCAGGACAAGTTTCTACGGTTTGCCAGCGACTTTGTAATTTTATTTATAATCTACTATGAAGAGTGAAATGGTCTCCATTTCCAGATCCTCAAGGCTTATCCTTTTTCGGCAAGAGTGTAATTATGCCTCTCCTTTGGGAAACTACAGGATCCGTTTCAAAAGAAATCATTAACAATTTCAAAGTGTCTACTTGGGTGACATCTAAACTATGGTGCTAAGATGGCCACCCATACTTGCTTAGATCAAAAGATATTGTGTTTACAAGGCTTTGCCAACTAAAGTTGGCGGGGGACCAACAAATCAGACATTTTCGTCGTAAGTGTTTAATACATACGTTATTAACAGTAACTGAATGGGGGATTCTATTTTTCCATCATTTTTTCAGTGGAAAAAATAATTTATGAGAATTCTACAGACTTATTTCCTTCACTTTTAAGCTATTCCTGCAAATTTCAAATATTTAACTCTTTCGTGTGATCACTGATAGTGCCCTTACCTAGTTTCCATACGCAGCATACGCTGTAGACACATTATAAACTTTTTTTTTGTCATTTAGCAAAAAACATGGCTTAATTTTAGTTTCATTGTAACAAAGCACCCTCCTCTGAATTTAGTCCATATTTTCTTAAGAATAATCCCATACTATAGTAATTTAAGGTTAAACATGAAAGACATGGGCCTTATTAGTCTGGATTATTTCACTAAGGAGAAGGTCTTATGACCGATTGTAATAAATTCTTTCTATGTTTTAATTGGTTAGGCTTGGGGGGAAAAACCATGGGAAGTCACCGGCGACACATCACCCCGTCCCCGCATCCTGCTTGGTCTAGCCTAGTACTAGCTACAATTAGCTAGGCAGACCTTATAGCTGCACTGCTTCTCACCGTCGCATTCCGTCACCAACCGCTGTACACGCAGGCATCATTCCGATGGATTCCCCTCTGAAATTTTGACATGTAAGGGCTTGTGGAAAGAATTACACAACAAAAAAAAGTCTTCCGCGACATGTCGCTGATAAGCATAATGCTAAGCGAAAGTGTTGCGATGCGACGATGCAGCTTAAAACAACACCAGGCCCAACAATTAAACCAGGGCCGTATGATTCTGTAAGTGCCGACGTCCTTGGACCAATCCTTCTATAATGGACTACAAGATCCCTCATACCCAGACCCGCCCACTACACCACCGCGGACGTTACTACCAGTAACCAGTGAGAATTCCTCCTCCAGCATGCAAGTCCCGGAGGTTGCCCATGTCAATGTCACCGGTAAGGCCAGCGTTCCAGTTGACATCACATGATCAGGCTACCACGGTTGAACCTGTGCCAGAACCAGACGCAGAGCAACATCAGGACCAAGCCGGGGATCAGGTTGCCAATCTGGCTGATAGACCTCCCTACCTTTGAAGAATTACAGAAGTTTCTGGAGGATACCACTGCTAGTGCTAGTGCTGGAACATCTGAAAGTGGGACTGGAGGCCTACAAGTAACTTTCAGCAGGGGATAAAGGACCACCACACACAAATCGTGGCAGGTTTGGCCCGAAAGGAGGGCTACACGACAACCTGGATTTCCTCACTGAGGCTGGGAAGGCACCAGATCGACTGAAGTGGGGAAGTTTTGCGCCACTCACATGAAGTTGGGCCAGCTGATTGGGGAAGAGCGCACCCATGAGATAGACATTGAAAATTCCCCCCCCCAAACAGGAATCATGGAAAAGTGCGTGCTTCCAGATGGGAAACATCTCACCCATGCAGAGGAAAGAGTGTACCATCCGCCAGCAGCTGAATATTTTCTTTGAATCGTTGGGATTCTGAACATTTGTTTATTTTCAATTGGACATTTTGTTGGGAATTCCGGTTATTGAACATTTTGCTCTTTGAATATGCAACTTTATACAACCAAGACTGCTTGTTGCCTCGTCACCCTGTCGCCTCATTGCCATGCATCGTTGGATCGTTGTCATGTGGACTTGATTGACCATTGTGAACTATATTGCCATGGAATTTATAAATTGTTATCTCATTTTCTTGTTGTTTATATTTTTGATGTAAAACATTGTGTAGAGTAAGTGTAACTTGCTCCCTCAAAATTGATATGTTTACTTTTGGAAACTTTCCTAAGATCGGCTGTGTTTTTTAAAAGTTTTTTACTTTTTTTATTTTTTTGTTCTTTTGGTTTTTTTTATAAAGATTTTTTATATTCTTTGTGGGTTCGTTTCTTCAACAACAGCTAGCAAGTTATATTTACCCAAATTAGGCACCGCGGACAGGCAAACTCAACAATTAGGCCTTTAAGTTAGGTTGAGTTTAGCAGTGTTAGGGGGTAATTGAATTTTAATGTTTAAATTTTAAATTATTGTACGCCCAATCCAAATTATTTCAGAGATGCTGGTCCAATTCTTGCGAAGTTGATGAAATGTTGTTGTAGGCATTGACCTACTTGTAGTTATGTAAAAAACAAAAAGTGTATTTACTATTTGATGAATTTTTCTATCGTTTAATTCATATTGAGCAGAAAGTTAAATTTTGTTATCCAACTTTTTCGTTTATTCCGTCAGCCATCTCAAATTATATGAAATTGTTTCAAACATTTTCATTTAGATAACTCTTAATTTTTTCTGGAAACATTTTAGGAATATAACTTTGATTATCAGTGCTCTTGTCACTGAAGGGCTACCTTCGCCTTAAAGAAAGTTCTAATAAATAAATAAATTGATTTGGGAACAAATCCGTCTTGAAGTTGGGGAGAGTGAAATGCCTATAGGCCTACGAGCACTCCCCATCACTTCTTTCCTTTGCCTTTGTGATTATTAAATTTACTGGCGGTTGTGATGCTTTGACATACCTAATAAAATGCGACTTCTACTAGGGCTGGCAACAGTTTTGGTTCCGTCGCCAGTTAACGTTTAAAGTTAGACCGACTTTTTCTGTGTTGGTATACACTGCGCATTTTCTGACAGTTTATGAGCTAAATTTCCTTGTTTTTGTTATTTACCAACCAAATTCGTGGCGCTTAATTGCGATAAAATTATCCAAAGGTATTCCCCCTTGACTTTGTTCCTGGTTCATTTTCTCTTTGTGGTAAGTTAAAGCAATATTGGCACATTTTTTGAAAGAGCGCCCCCAATTTTCAAATTTGATATTTTTGCACAGTTACGTTGGTAATTGTCTAGGAAACTATACCTGCGAACGCGAATGCTAAACAAATGCATATTTATCACAAAATAAGCGATTTTGTAATAGAATTGGGGATTCCCAGATTGGACTTAACGGCAGAGCTGGAAATGCTACGTTTATGTCCGTCCATGATGAAATAGTGCCAACCTCGCAGAAAAAATCACCTTAACTTGACTTGCTCCGAAACTATTAAAAAACTAATGGATGAGAGTAGACATGTACATGGCGCTATTTCCCGCTATTTCACATTGGAAGGCCGTTTTTAGCAGCTGTTGATTATTATCAGGATCCCCGATATAATTATTCTAGTACAAAATTCCTTCGTTTGTGACACATAGACATTTTCGAGCTTAACCATTCACAGGTTTGTGTACTAGCCATGGTAAAGCAACTGTGTAAAAAATCTCCAAAATTTTTGAAAAATTGGGGGCGCCCTTCAAAAAAATGTGATTAATATTGCTTTTAAGCGGCAGAAGAGATGAACTTGTGAAGAAGTTCGACGGGGGAGGCATCGCGTCCCCTACCTGCTTTGTTGCCTAAGATCACCTTAGGAGGGTGCTATCACTCTGTCAAAATAATAGCTGTGATAGCCCAGGATGCTCACTTTTCAGTTGGAGCCAGTCCTGTATAGATCTTTTTTCCGTTCTTTCGTGTACCAACATAGTGGACTAAATATTTTCTTATATTCAAATATAGGACCGACCCAAGAAACCGGACCTTTTCATTCTGTATGCTTGAGCTTTGGGTTTCAAATAAACCTGTACTGCCGAGTGGATTTAATTGATCTGTTTGTGCTCCATTTTTTTCTGTTCTTTGTGTTTTACTGTAACATTTTGTTGGTTTTGTCCAAACACGCTACCATTGACCCATACGGGTCCAGTATTACTTTTTCAGTTGGAGCCAATCCGGTATAGACGTCTTTTACGTTCTTTCGTGTACCAACATAGTGGACTAAATATTTTCTTATATTCAAATTTAGTGACCGGACCTTTTCATTTAGAGGAGGTTTTTGTATGCTTGGGGGGGGGGGGGGGGTGCTTTGGGTTTTTCCAATAAACCTGTACTGCCGAGTGGATTTAATTGATCTGTTTGTGCTCCATTTTTTTCTGTTCTTTGTGTTTTACTGTAACATTTTGTTGGTTTTGTCCAAACACGCTACCATTGACCCATACGGGTCCAGTATTACTTTTTCAGTTGGAGCCAATCCGGTATAGACGTCTTTTACGTTCTTTCGTGTACCAACATAGTGGACTAAATATTTTCTTATATTCAAATTTAGTGACCGGACCTTTTCATTTAGAGGAGGTTTTTGTATGCTTGGGCTTTGGGTTTCCAATAAACCTGTACTGCCGAGTGGATTTAATTGATCTGTTTGTGCTCCATTTTTTCTGTTCTTTGTGTTTACGTATTTTTGTTTTTGTCCAAGCACGTTACCACCATTGACCCATACGGGTCCAGCTTACATGTGTAAGTTGATTAAAGTTAACTAAATATTGTGTTGTAAAATGTACAGTCACAAGGAGTTTAATCAGAAGAGTTTATTGAGCAACTAACTTGGAGAGAAGTTGATGACTGAGAAAGCTTGAGTTAATGAAGTTAGCCAAGCATTTTTGGAGGACTTTAGACAAACATGCTATGAGAAACAGTCATCAAAATAGTTTGATTGAAAAATTTGTCCAGGAAGATGTTTGGGATAAATCACATTGGGTTAAGATAGAAGAGATTCTGGAACAGGGCACAAGTTATGCACCGTCAAATTAAAAGAGCTGAAAATACAAAAGGAAAGTAGAGAAAAGGAAATTGAATTTGAAAAAGAAAAAACAAAAAGAAATGAAAATTGAAAAGGAAAAGGACATGGAAAAAAAAAAGAAAATGGAAAATGAAATGAAACAGATTTTTCCAAGCACTTAAAAATCTTAACAATGAGTTGTAATTGTGTTTTGGACATACCAAATTCTTGAACCAATCAATTTGATTAAAATCATATTAAATCAGTATTATCATTATATAAGATCATTTGTGCACAATAAGGCTCATTTGTTTGTGTTTGAAAGGTATTTCTGACCTTGGCATCCATGTGATGCCATAACAGGCTCTTAACCTGTACTGTTCAAAATTCAGATCATTTGTGCACAAGGCTCATTTGTTTGTGTTTGAAGGGTATTTCTGACCTTGGCGTCCACAAGACCTCAAGACCTCATAACAATATTTTCACAGGAAAATATTCATCTAAAATGAAAAGGTCATATGATGAAGGCTGATTTTTTGAGCTGCAGAGCATCAAAGATTTGCATGTTTTCAGCATGCCCACACCTACTTTGAAATTTTACTAGAAGTTAGAATTGCATAGATTCCCAAAAAGCTTCAGAAATTATACAAAAATGGCACAGACAAATTCTTTACCACTCAAATGGTTTGATACTAGTCCAAACATGATTAATTTCAAATTTCATATAAAGACACAACTTAACAATTACATTTATGATTCTCATTTAGGGAAAGGGTCACATTTCGGAAGCCAACACTGTTTTGGCTCTGATGTCGTCTGCTATACCTAGTTTATTTAGTGGTATGGTTCCTATGTCACGATAGCGGAAGGATTGGGAATTCTTATTCAGTGGGCGTGGTTTATCATGTTAACAAGAAATTTGATTGGTTTAGGTCAAAGCTCCGCCCATCCATTACTGGGTAATATATGTATAGTGGTGTATAGTTGAATAATTTGACATGCACAAACGGCAGTTTACACTGCATCATGCATATTGTGTTTGCATGCAAATACAATTTACGCAGTGTTGGCGCACGATGCCGTTATTATTGGCTGCCTAATTTTCAATATGTGAAAATGTGACATATCCTAGTGACAGCAGAATAAATGTAAAGTGCTTTGAGACTTTGTATAAAGTGCTAAACTTGAATTCAAATAAATATGTCACTGCAGCATTGACATTTTAATCTAGATCAGTATAAAGGTAGAATTACTTGAACTAATATTATTTCTGATCTTTCCAACTTTCTCAGTGAAAAATTTTAAAAACTAGGATGCTCATATTTACATTCAAAATCAGGAAGGATCTTTGATGAGACATTTCATATAACCGTAATTTACTAAGGGTCCCAAAAATAGTGCCATATGGCATGAAATGACTTCAATTTCATGTACAAAAATTTGAAGATGAAGTATCAAATTTTGATGGATTATACCTTATCTATCAAAAACTACCACTTTTAGCTTAAATTATTATCATTTACACATAATAAAATGGTTTAATGGTTTGAAACTGGCATTTTTTGCAGTCATTTTTGGGCCAATCTATTGTGTGCCTAATCTATATAAAAGCACTACATGATGTGACAGAAAATATGGATGCCACGAAATCTCTTGTTGCACCTTTAACCCTCGCCACCGAAGGGGGGGGGGGTTATTCCCCCTTCAGTTTTTTTCCCTGACTTGCTAAAAACCCTTTTTTTGGTGGCAAATTATTTAATGTAATTGTCAATTGACATTTTCCGCTCCTTTCATCCAAAAACAAACTTCCACCGTGGGTATAGGTAAGATACAGGGTGATCCCAAAGTGATGGATGGTGGTGGTGGTGGTGGGGGGGGGGGGAACCACCCCCCTTCAGGAGAGAAGTATCAACATGCCCAGTATGACACAGGGATATCACAGACACTTAGTTTTGGTACCAATAGATAGATATGGTCCTCCTCTTTCCATTGATACCAAAATGAGTACCAGCATGCCTAGTATTATGTCAGAATAACATCATAAAGTTCACATGTGAGCAAAACCGTCAATTTCTATAGTACACAGTGTGGAATAGGGGAAAAATTCATGTTTTCACCAAAAAGTTAGGAATATCTGATTGTCACATGGTTTTGGCTCTACTTAATGGGAAATGACTACATTGCAATCTCCGCCAAAAGTGTTGGAACACTTTTATAGGCCTACTTCAGAATGCCCCCTCTGCCCCCTGGACAATAATAATAATAATAATAATCAAGGTTTATTTAATCTCAAATCGTGGCCTGTAGGCCAAATTGCTAGAGACTTTACAACTTAATAATTACTAGACAGAAACAATGCAACTTGGAGGCAGCAGCTTAAACAGCGCCATATTGCAACATTCAAACACACTACACGAAACACACACCGGATGGGTAGTGCAAGCTTTCATGGTTCATTTGCCCATTTCAAATTAACCATGGAGAAAGTGGCATTCAGATTTTAATCAATATCTGTTATACAAATCAAATCCCAAATGGAGTTCCCGAATTAAATCGGATTCGATCCGAGGACCCTTTGCTCCAGAGGTAAGCTTGCTAACCGCTAGACCACGCCACTTCCTCAAAGTGGACAATGTTGAATCCTGAAATTTTGTTCTTGCCACCTACAAGAACCCAACATTGATTGGTGGGGATAGGGAGGGGTGCATGGATAGAGAATGCTCCAAGCCTCCCAACCCAAGTTAACATTATTTCCTATATATCTCTTTAAGAGAAATACGGCAAATAATCGGGGCAAAAAGAGCAGTCGTGTTCCAACACATTTTGGCTAAGATTGTGTCTGCAAAGTGACAAAAAAAAATCATCTAATTTTACATTTGTCCTCATAACTTCTTAATTATGACAGCTATTACAAAGAAATTTCAGGTGCACATAAAATAAACATATTGGCTTACGTCATTGCATGGAAAATGAAATCAGCGGTCAACTTAAGGATTGGTCAATAAAAATGTACTCGTAGCATATTTGGGCTCAAAGTCGTCCATATAGACAGGAAAAGGCTCTGAATTTAATGGGTGTTAATACTAAATTGAAAATATAAATACTAAATGCATAACCAATAAACTTCCACGATGTTACAGGAGCAATATATTACATGTGATTACTCAATATAAGCAAGAAAACTCCAAAACATTCATGGCGCACCTTCTGCATTTGGTATAATGAATATAGGCATGAACTAAACAGTAGTGGAATTCATGTGGAGAGTTGACGACGACGACGATGACAACGACGACAGTGTGCTTTCAGCGGGACAAAGTGTCTTATTTTGTGTTTAAGGTTGGATCATCGGCTATGGCTTCGTGCCCAGATCTCGTTGTAATTCTCATGAAATGTTGGTATTGGTGAAAGAAACATGTGTGCCAAATTTTAATTTTTTCCAAAAAGGCATTTTGGAGATAGGTCACATAATGCATTTTCAAATTCCCATAGACTTTGTACAGGGACTGATTTTGGCAGTATAGAAAATGGGCAATTTTGTGAAAAACTACACATTTATTTCATTTTTTTCTCAACTAATTGATGAGTTATAAGATTGGTGTTTGTTTTTTATGGTTAGAGAAATATCAAATATCCATAGAATTTTTTATTTTTCTGTATGTTATCAAAAACAAAGAACAGGTGGTTGCAACAACACCTTTTTTGGCTGATTATTTCTAGAAATACTGAAGTTTCCACGCACGTCGGAGATTCTGGCCCGAAATCATGCTCCAGGACCATGACCAGTCTTATTATCTCATAAGGCAGCTATTCAATATTTTTCTACTTCAATCCACAACTCTGATGTTTTATGATTCCAATCTCCAACTCTAAAATACAAATAAAATCATAAACTAAATTTTGTTCCTGGAGTGGGATTCGAACCCTCAACCTTTAGATAACAAGACGAGCGCCCACAGACACACGCCACGCAATCCGGGCCGGCAGGAAGTCGTTCTTTTGTAATACTTCAATATAAACATTAACGGCATGAAGCGCACACATAATAATGAATAGCGCCCCTATGAGACGAGTTGAAAATATATGCTCCTGGAGCATGATTTCGGGCCAAAATCTCCAAGAATCAGTTTGTACTTTTCAGAATTTTTCCTAGAAGGAACTACAACTCCCTTAGTGATGAATAAGGTGTCATATGAAAGGAAATCAAATTTAGAAAATTCTCACGTTAGATTTTGCAGATTGGGTGTTTCTATTTGAAATTACAGGTGTTTTTAATTTTCCCTAAATTATTTTTCCCTAAAATCATTTTTCTAAAAAATTAAACACTTGATTTAAAAAAGCCAACATGAGAATTTAGGTATTTTGTTTATACACATATCCCTGGGGTTTCAGTTTAAAAGCACCTTCCATTTAGGCTGGGAAAAATTATTTAGTGAAAAAATTAGGGAATTTTTAAAAAATAAATAAAACACTAAAACAAATCACACTGTCTCGAAACTGCAAAAATAGGTGAATGAAAGTTCAATCCTTACCATAATCAAGTTTGGACTAAATTGATTTAGGGGATTTGATTTTATGGTCATTTTTCTATAAGACCATTTTATCCGATGATCCTACCTTAACAACTTAATATTTATTTCATAAGCGTATATATTTTCAATAAATACAATTTAGAGGACACGTTAACTAGAAAAAAAATGAAAATATTTTTACCTGTTCAATAAGTTCATTATGGGTTTAGTGACTTTATATGATACATAGGGTAAGCTTTACATTTTAAATGAAAATAACCAAATTCCAAATGGCAGGACTTGTTTTCGAACCGCGAAACTCCCGCTTATAAGGCGAGATCTTTGCCTCTAAGCCAATTCGCTCTTTACATATCGACGATGATGATGATGATGATGATACATGATGATGATGACGATGACGATGATGATTGATGATGATGATGATGATGATGATGATGATTGATGATGATGATTGATGATGATGATGATGATGATTGATGATGGCGGCTCTACAAGTTTTACTGAAAACAGATGTAAACAACCCATTGTTACACGTGATGTGATCCTTTATTGACCGATTCGATAATTTCACCTTGTCCATGACATCGATAATTCACGGTAAAATTCTATTTTCAAGAATAAATTATCTCTGAAAATTGTTCTTTAGTTAAAAATCAAATGCTACACCACGGCAAACCATATGAAAAAAGATCATGACTCCTGTCAGTCTCTATTGTTAATATGGTGTATCGTGGCATCATCATTGATTTACGTGTGTAGGATTTGGTTTACCATTCGTCGATTCATTGATTTAAACATATTTTAGATTTGAAACAAATGATCAGTATGTAAGGAACGATTTGGCTTAGAGGCAAAGATCTCGACTTGCAAGCGGTAGGTTCACTTTTCGAAATCAAGTCCTTTCCTTTCAAATTTGGTTATTTTTCATTCAAATTAACCTATGTATCAAATAAAGTGCGTAACCCTATATGAAACATATTTAACATGTTAAAATCCTTTTTTTTTCTAGTTAACGTATCTTCTAAAATTTATTTGTTGTGAATATTTACACTTATGAATATAAATATAAGTTATTAAACACAAATTAAGACACTTTGTACCGTGGAAAGCACAATGGCATATTGCACACAATTGCTGTTAAACCCATGAATGTAGCTTAAAACGCAATGAAAGTATGGCCTATGCTGATTAAAAGTGACCATTCCCTAAAGTAAGGCAGGGGAAGTGTAATTTGATACTCAGAACAAACATCTTATTTGTACCTATATTGTGTACAAGTTTCGTTTCAATATCATTTATCTAATTGAAATGACAGGCAATTAAGTTAAGCATGAAATCCTCTTTCTAATAGTACGTATACAATCTCCACCAAAAGTGTTGGAACACTTTTATAGGCCTACTTCAAAATGCCCCCTCTCTCCCCTGGACAATGTTGAATCCTGAAATTTTGTTCTTGCCACCCTACAAGAACCCAACATTGATTGGTGGGGATAGGGAGGGGTGCATGGATAGAGAATGCACCAAGCCTCCCAACCCAAGTTGACATTTTTTCCTATATATCTCTTTAAGAGAAATACGGCAAATAATCGGGGCAAAAAGAGCAGTCATGTTCCAACACATTTTGGCTAAGATTGTAGTTTTATAGCAGGGGTTCTCAACTATTTTGGCTCGTGGGCCATGGCGGGCTGTATAACCTTCAAAATATTAATGCTCGCGGGCCAGATGCACCCTCTTTTGCTATGTTTGCTGTATATTTCAAAACTGTTCAAGGGCCAACCACCAAAGCTTCGCGGGCCGGATCTGGCCCGCGGCCGCCTGTTGAGAACCCCTGTTTTATAGATTCAGAGTGTTTTATTGCTAAAATAATGTATTTGAGTCAGTAAAATTGCAAAATATCAAATTTCCACCCTATATTCAGTTTTGTTAATACTTTCCTCAACTTATGACGTCATAGTGACATCATAATGGGGATGTTGGTACTTATTTTGATACCAATGGAAAGAAGAAACTCTAAGCTATCCTCTGGCTCTGGTACCAAATTGATACCAAAATTGGCTCAGGTAGATGAGGTTAAGGAAATGTTACAGTAGCTTACAGTGTAATGTGTAATCTTTGACTTTAGAAGAGGAGCACCTTTTCAGAAAAGAATTTCATTTTAGATTCAGTGGTGGTCTTGACATAAATTTTTTTTCGGCTTCTAGAAACTTGGCTCCAAGAAACTCTCCATCCTTTTCAGACATAATTGTCCATTGTGTTCCCAAGCATTGCCATTCCTACGTTGCACTGTAGAGGTAGGGCCGTAGCCAGGGGGGGTGCGGGCGATGGCACCCCTCTAAAAAATGACAAAGGTCCGCTTTTGATGTGAAGGTACGCTTTGCCCATGTTAAGGTGGATGCTGCATGATAGAATTCTTCCTGGAATTTTCTTACAAATTTGATACAGGGGGTTATTTAATTGGTGCTTGATTCAAAATCTGTAATAAAAATAGGGGGGTCACGACTTCGTTTTCGAGATATTACGTTATAAAAAAAAACACATTTGTCGACAAAATTTGTACACAGTTCTATGGGACATGTGATAAAATGATTTTGCTAAAATCAATCACAGCAGAAGAAAACGACTCGAGAATTTTTTAATTTAATATGTCAGGGTCCCAACCACATGCGTCACAAAAATAAAATATAAAAAATGGGGGTGGTCACGGACTTACTTTTTCCCGTTATTCCACCAAATGTGGCACCAAAAAGTGCAAAGTTGGTATTTGGGTTGCACTGTTTCTGCAAACGCGTTTAATTTTCTTACGCCTCCCGCATCACCGAGAGATGCGCAAAGCGTCTCGGTTGCAAAAGAGGAGCGTATCCAGAATGTATATGGCCGATTCCTCCACGCTTGGTTGATTCTACTCGATGATGGGCATGACACGAGGTTATTTCCCCGCCTAATTAAACATCATTATCTCATTTTTGCATTCCTTATTCCTCCGCCATGCCACTTTTTGGCTCTATGTGTTTCTTGTTATCTTGCCCAAAACAGATATTTGCTAGGCTCTTTTTTTTTTCCTTTTCCCTTTTTCCATGTTTTTGCTTGGGTTGTCGTAGTGTTTGCCTCGTTTACCAACCTTTTTTTTGGGGCTTTTTTGTAATGTTGGTTGTTTTTGATTTTACAATTGCTAAACATGAAATAAAAAATCAATATTTTTAGTCGTTTTGTTTTTATACAGTATCAAAGGGGGGCATTCAGGGAGAGGTTAAACCTTGAATGAAAAAGCTAGGCCTTCGTAACCTATTAGTCTCACACTTTGAGTGCCTGATAGCAAGTCCAGTCGTTTACCAGACTTACCACATGATAATATTTAAATCCTACGAATTTGTTTTTTATTGTCGATCTAAAAAATCCAACGAAAGCGGTCAGGGAAATTACCAAAACAAACATTTTCATATTTGTTTAGGGGCTGACCCTCTTTTTTTGGGTGTTTTATGGCATCCCGTTAATTAAGTGCTTTGTCACTATTGGGCTTGTCTGGCCAAAGGGGGTGAAAAGCCCATTTCAAAACAAGTCGTCCGTGCCTGGGCGCTGACAGTTTGAATATTTCAGGAATTAGAATTAATTATTGTGGGTGCTTGTATTACACACCATAATGTCAATTCGCTACAAAACAATCGCCAAAAATATAAGTTGTGGGCTATTGGGTGGTTAAATTTTGTCCTAAACCATCGGCCACACAACGATGAAATGCACAGTCAGTGTCTTGATTTAAATAAACCCGCACTCATGAATACATCTTTTCACCTAATCGGCATTTGCATTATGAGAAAAAAAGAGTATTCTGAGCACAATGATCCACGGTGAACTATTATACCTGGCCACCTCTACCACATAGACATCAATTGTATCACTACCGATAAGTGTATAGGAAAGCGGCACCCACAGTATGGGTGGAAAGAAGCGGAGGCGGCAGTCATTGCTGTATATTTGTTGGACTCAATGCTTTCTTGTGGTCGGCAAAAACATGCGAGACGATGAATCTCTAAAGATGACGTAACGTTAAACGTTTTGCCTCTCTATCTATATAGAACTCTTTTGGTCCTGGTATATCGCCACTGTTATGAATAAAATTGGGTGGAATTTTCAGCATAATCATTTTGATTTTATGGTTCTCTATAGGTACGGCTGAGCTTATTATAATGGCAACAATCATCTCTGAATAACCTGTATCTCAACTTTCACTCACATTTATATCTCTCTGAGGACACATTTCAGGTCATCATGATTGGGTATTCAGTTAAGCGCTCTTTGATCTGACTGCGTTGTACAAATAAATAAACTATTAAAACACAAGGTGTTTATTTCTTGAAACCGTTGACGTTTGAATAAGGAGAACTTCAAAGGATTTAGACAAGCTAAAATCAGTTTTCATTTTATATACATTAATTTGAAACATTGATAGGTATTTGTATCAATCAGTAAATTCAGCGCCCAAACATTAATGTGTAAATAAATGACTAAATAAATTAAAATACAAATAAATAAAATTAGTAAATAAAATAAATAGATAAAATAAATAAATAAATAAGAGCCTCTTATCGTTGACATGCGCGAGTTTTTATTGCATTCGGCTATTTTTACTTGCATTCAGTATACGCCTGTCCCAAAAACTGTACACTCGGACCAGGTATTTTGTGGCAAACTAAAGTACGCATGGATAATGTTTTGGTATGCTCTTAAAGCTTACTAAATAAGCTTTTATTTTTTGGGCCGGGTTTTATTTTTTTTTTTCATTTCAATGCGATATGTCGCAACAAAAAACAATATGCTTCGTCAAAAAAAGAGAGTACAAATTCGGATTGTCCGGAAATTTGCATCGTTAAATTTGTAAGATTTTTTTTTTTTGCTGTGAAAATATTTTAACATACTCAAAGTTGGGTGATGATGTATTATTGATGACCATTGACACATTGAAAGATATTGACACATCCTTCTGAACTCATTATGTCATAAAGTGTGATAGGTCTTTTATGATCCCAGCAACTACTTTGTGTTTTCAAATATAATCAGTTAGTTCACTTTTATTAGCAGAATTTAGCCTTATCATATCACTCAAAATTACAAAAAATGTTTTAAAGAGTTTTAAATCTTAAATTAAAAAAAATAAATCAGACACTTCTCATGGATTGCCGGTCCCTCCCCAAGAAAATCTATGATTTTAAAGGCAGAATAAACAACAAAACACCGAAAGTAACACAAAAAAGACGAAAAATTCTGGAAATAAGCCTACATGGACTGAGTTATGTGAGCAGCATAATTTGGAATTAAAGCACCAGTGGCAGGCCATACAGAATCACGGACAGAACGAACCGCAAAACTCAAGCCAACATTCTATTGTTTAGAAGAGCAGATGTGGTAGATCCAAAGATGAACGTTGCGTAAAACACGGTGGCCAGGAATCTCGAAGCTTTCTTTAAATAGAAAAACCACTGCAAAATCTATTTGTTTCTTTTTAAGATGGAAAGATGCGTGCTATGAAGCCACGTGTATTCATGTTGCATAATGATTCTACGTGTTCTAAGGCAGAAAATCGGACCAGGTTGCTTTTGTACCCTCTTGCCATAATTGATGAAGCATATCTTTTTGTTTTCGATCAGATTGGAATAAAATAAATGGCAAATTAAAAAGCTTATTTCTATTGGCTTTACGAGGAGACCAAACCAAAGAACACATGCATCCTTTTCTTTTTATCAAAAATCGTGTTGAGTGTTAACATTTTGTTGGGGACAGCCTGTATGTCCCAAATTGGAGGTTGGTTAGCATCAACACCTCACAACTGCAAAACAAAAAAAGCATGTTAGGAGGGCTAACAATTTTTCAACAATATAACAATGGCGTTGTACAGGTGTGCATGAAACTACTTTACGCCTCTATTATTGTTTTTATAAGCAAGCGGCTATGGGGACGACCAGGTTAACCCTCGTCAATCAGAAGATTCTGGATGTGTGCGCTTTATTCCGTTAATGGGTTTATTTAGTATTTCCAAAAGACATCTTCTGCCAGCTTGAGTTTCGTGGAGTGCAGGTATAGGCGCTGTTCTGTATCAAAATGTCCTGGGTTCAATTTCCCACTTGACGCAATAATTTCATCTATTATTTTGGGACTATGAGTGCAATGTGAAAAACTTCAAAGTGGCTCTAAACTGCGATTTAAACGGGTAAGTATAGGGTTAACTGGTCGGCCCCTAGCCCGCTTTTAGTGTTTTTGTTTTTTTTTTAGTAGGTCTGTTTGGTCGCTCGACATACCCGCCAATATCGGATTAATGGCGAGAGGTGAGGGGAAGGGAAAAAACAGCGCAAGACACCTTATGTTTTTAAATTTAGCGGCACATGAAAATGAGGCAACTATATACGCAATATTTGCTGCGTGCGCATTCGCAGACGAAACTTCGCGTACATTGTCGCGAGAAAAAAACGACTGATTGTGTTGCTAGGGCTCTAAATCTACTTGGAGATCCTTGCGCGTACTGACCGTAGAAGGGGCTGTGCACACGATCATTGAGCATTCCACCTTAATAGTTCCGTTGTTGTCAATTAAAATTTGGTTTAAGGGTTGTGGTGCAGGGTATATGAAGAATAAGAAGCCTGTTTTAACCATCGCATTATGATTTTGTGTACTATAATGTTGTTTTTTTCAACGGCTCGACAAAATTTTTCTCTCCCCCCCCCCCGAGCCAAAAGTTTTTCTTTTGTAAGCAATAGGTCCGCTTCTGGCAAATCAGCACCCCCCGCATAAATTCATGGCTATGGGCCTGGTAGAGGTTATCTACTTAAAGCAGTGACAATGGAAAAAGGCCACAAGTTTTAAAAAAGAAAAAGAGAAATACTAAAAAGCTGTAAAGAAGAGCAAACGAGGGTATTAAGTGCATCTGCAACGTTGGCAAACTTGGTCCATTTTTTTCAGGAATTCTTTTGTTGAGCACCTTCGTAATATTCATTAAAGGTATCCTTTATTAGACCACATTGTGTGATTTTAAATAAACTCCAAACTGCCTATTATGTAAATGTTTCAAGTTATAATGACAGTTGAGTTTGGCATAGTTATTCCTTATTTCTTATGTCTGAAAAGACCATTTCTTATCATGACTTGAATACTTTTCAAGTTGATCTTGCTCAGTTTTGTTTGCTTGATTGGTTGCTCTTGATTTCTTGTGTTGGTTTCAGGTCAATATTCATGATCTGAGACTGGTCGAGTAACAGATCCCCTGGAACCGGTACATCGGAGAGGCAAAAATTCCTTTGCTAATGAGACTACTATGCTATAGGGGGGGGGGTGAGGGTTGGGGGAGGGGTGTGGTGGGGGGTGCGGGGGGGGGGGCGAGGGGGGGGGAGTGGTGTAGTGAGGGGGGTGGGGGAGGGGGGGGGAGGGCGGGAAGGGCCTGTGGGGGAGGGGGGGGATGTGGGGAATGCGGGTGGAGGGGGGGTGGGAGGGTTGGTGGGGGTGGGGGGGGGGGGAGGTGTTAAGGTGTGGGCAGGCGGTGGGAGTATTGCGGCGCGTGTGGGTGGGGGAAGGGAGGAGAAGGTTGCGGGGGTGGGTGGGGGGAGAAAAGGGGAGGTGTGGTTACGGGTATTGGGGTTGGAGTGTTGAGGGGCGAAGGAGGGGGTTTGTGGGTGTGTTGCGGGGGGTGTTGGGGCGGAGGTGGGGAGTTGTGGGGTGTTGTTTGAGGGGCATGGGGTTTTGCGGCGGGTGTTGGAGGGGGTGGGGTTTTTTGGCGGGGTGGGGAGAGAGGGGGAGTGTTGTAGGGTATGGGGAGGGGGGGTGGGGTGTTGAAGTTGCATTTATTACATGTGAGTGATCCCAACATTCGGCGGGGACATATTTAAGCATCGCGGTACTGAGTTCGCCTTGTTATATCAATAATGCATGTGCTACACACCTGGCAGGCATAGCATTAAAAAACATGTTCAAATAACCAACAGAAAAATGGAAAATCTCCCTAAACACGCATTTGGCATTATGAGCTATACCTTTGTCGAAATAATGGGCGTATACGTCCACGTAGATAAATGCAAAATTAGCATGTCTGCCAGGTTCCCTGTTCCTACCTTTTTTGATCTGGTTATTGGGAGGTCTTTTACTGCTAGTTACAGCAAGAAAACTTTCTGTAGCAATTTTGTCCAGGTGTACCTAGTATTTTTTTCATAGATTTAGGGGGACTACAATGATATTTTCCTAAAATTGGTTTATTGTGGCACTGGAATGTTAAAAGTAATACAAAAAAATTCTTCTCAAAACAATAACAATATGAAGGACTATAAGGTTTTTTCACATTGTTTGCACAAAATAATTGTTACAAAATGATAAATGGATCATGCAGAGAAAACTCTCATGGATCAATGTATGTTTTAAACAGATTTGAAAAGATTTTGATGAGAGCTTCATTGCTAAAAAAGATTGCAACAAAAATCAACTTGATCAGATGAATCTTTCATTGATCAATGTCCTGTTTTAAAACAAATTTGAAACAGATTAAGTATTTTGGATAATAGTTTTTTTGCTTAACAATATTGCACAAATAACACTGTTCTAAAGACACTTTAATATTGTTCTTGCCTTGTTCACAAAGTCAAGTTTCAAAATGTTATAAACGTTAGCTTCTTGAGCTTGGCAAAGAAAGTATTATGTCTGTTGTCTTAGTTTTCATTGAAATCTTCCTTCAACATTAATACTGCAAACATTGCAATCAAATCAATGCTAATCACACAACTTGAAAAGTTGTAAATAAAAGTAGACTCAAAGTTACTACGAATACATCGAAAAATATAACGGCGAATCTAATTTTCTATGTTTGTGTGGTCTATTCACAGTAATTTTTCAACACCTAATTCTTACTGTTTGAGTAATTTAGAATATTAAAGATGATTGGTCAAGCTTAGTTCATTTTCTGATTGAATATTTATACATGAAAGCAACTAATCCACTCCCATGTATTGAATGGAACATTCAAGCATTCAGGTAAACAAGAAACAAACAATGGTAAAAGGTAAAAAGTCCGGAGTGTTTTTACAAAATATTTTAAGAAAATTACAAACCTATTGAATTAAAAAAAAACAACGTGTAAATTTTCTACAATTTGTCATTTTCATTTTTATTTATAGCATGAAAAAGAAAACATAGTGATTCGCCAGACGTAAAGCGGGTCGGTTGCACATAAGTTTTGAATCATTAAAATTCCAGTTTAAAGAAAAGACCATAACGCAAAGTTGACGTAAGCCTAATTTTTCATATAACGACCCGCTCTAAATTCTATGGAGTTGATCAGTCTTTGGTGCACGTGCTGGCCGTCACATTGCAAGGTATAGTACAAAATTGGTCAAGATGCTCACAAAACTTGTCATCATTTCTACAACCAAAATAGGCCCTGCACTGAAATCAGTAGCACAGAATTATTTGGAAATTTATAGGTTACAAAGTATTTGCCAACTTATAAGTTAGTGTCATTGTCGTATTGATTTTTTTCGACGAGGGAGGGCCGATGGCCCCGATCTTCCATTGGTAAGCGGGCGGTAGGCCTTAGTGCAACTTATGGGGGACATCTGATATTGTGTCCCCCACTCCAAAAAATGTGGGGGGCATGTCCCCCTCGTCCCCCACCGATTAACGCCCATGCCTGATACTAGTGATACTCCTCAATGATATGTATATGTGAAAATTATTAACATTAATAAGCTATCGATGAAATTCACTAAAATTGTATGTTACTTTAAAGCGTGTAGATGCCAAATCTTTAAAAAAATTAAGGGGTACAGTATACAATTTTGAGATATAAATGGTTTTAAAAGGGCATGTTTCATCCAAAGTTACTACAGTAGTCTAAGACAAAATTAAAATTTGCACCACATTTCGCATTATAGCGAAAAAACAATTCAATAGAATTTTAAATTTTAAATTATGGCTTTTCATGAGATCTTTTCGAAAATGTAAATGTGGGTGACGGGATTACTTTTCCAGATAAATGGCAAAATATGTCAAAAATACATATATTTTGGCACCGAGCGTTTGTCAAATCCGAGACACCTAAGCACCATTTGGTGCGTAAAATCACGACGATAAAGGGGCGATGTAATGCTAGTTTGTGTTTACCGACCAGGTGCTTCTCTTGTGGCCATAACAAAATGGAAATCTGTTTACTTGTAAAATGCAAATCTGTTCACAGACCATATCCCTAACGTCCTTTTCGGAAAATGACTACCAACCTAACGATCACCGCAAAAAAGGGAGGTAGGGTAGTGTTATTTTTCTTGTTAGATCTAGGGGCAATTTCCCCCTAAAAAAGGCAGGGGTCCACTCTGTGATTTTTGAAAGTGGAAAAAATGCAGTTAGGGACGTTAGGGATATAAGGTCTTGTCCAAATCATTTTTTTTAAGTGTTTACCAAAATAACTTTGTCAAGAAACAAAAACAAAAGTGTGGTAGGTCAAAATGCTTGCCATGGGGGGGGGGGGGTTCATGTTTGTTCACACCCAGTTTTTGTGTCGCCTGTTGCCTGCAGAAAGACACAAAGGGATCACTTTTCTACTGTTGTTGTTGTTGTCTGTTGTGAAAAAGTGTTAACATTTGCCAGTAATATCCACATACTTTGATGGATTTAAACCAAACTTGAGTCATTTGTGCAACATGGGATCCCTCATTTTTAGATGAGGTCAAAGGTCACATACCAAGGTCAAAGGTCATGTGAGGTCAAGTTGTAAAATAGGCTGAAAATGTAAATTTGACCTCATTTGAAAAGTTGAAGTTCAATTGGAACCAAACTTGAGTCATAAGTGCAACATCCATCTTTTGTTTATGAGGTCAAAAGTCACATATCAAGTTCAAAGGTCATGTGAGGCCTATCATTCACAAACCACTACGGCAGGCGACACAAGCGGTCTGAAGACCGATGTATTTTTAATTCATTGTCCTATTAATTGCTCTGAGATTGGTTCAATTTATATTAAGGTAATTTAGTAAATCTATATTATGCATTATTACTCAACTTCATTGATTTATTTCGTGTAAAGTTGTTTGGTTGCATTATTATGTCAATAAATCTCCAAGAAAAAAATTCAATTTCGTAGGGATCTGCCGCACACAGCGTTGAAAGCTTGAGGAACTGAGAACTGGTGGTCAGTGGAAGCAGCATCTAGCAAATGCAAATTTTACATACTTAGCACTTTTGGGGTAAAATTAGAGCAAAAGATCAACATTTCCCAATTTTCAGCTAAGGATCTAAAATTTGGGTAGAATTTATGCACAAAGGTTAAAGAGACATGAGGAGATTTCCAGAAAGAAGCGCCCCCAATTTTTTCGAACCCGGGTTTTTTGCATATTTGGAATGCTTTCCAATGTATTAGATCACACCTGAAGTGAATAAGCCGAATACGCCATCTTTATGTAATAATATGATGATTTAGTACTTTCTGTCGTGCACGACAGAAAGTCAAAGCACGGTGTTCTATGGGGACAATTACGATAGTCAGGCAAGTTCAAAACAAGGTTTGCTCTTTTCTTTTGTACTTGTTTGTCCAATAAACCTTCGGAACGTTCTTGGTAGGTGGTCTAAAATCGATCCTGTGCAATTTGAGAGAAATTTGTATCCTAAAAAAATCTCCTCCTGCCACTTTAAAGAAAATAGGGACAGCAGTCCCAAATAGGTCGTCTGATATATGTAATGGTTCTCAAACCATAGAAGACCACACCCCATATCACTGGACCACACACCACACCCTCACAAGTGTCTATGAGTGTTTTTGTGACATATCTTTCACATCCTTCGCATAGTTGTCTAATTATTATAGGCCTATCTCTGATATTCCTATATGATGCGTCAGGCTTCAAAGACGCTGGTCTCTTCGTTTGTTTGAAGTTGGAAACTGTTCAGTCCTTTTGATTTCTGACATAGCAATTTTTGTGTTGTCTGCAAGAATTGCAGAAGACACATAGGGATTACTCTGGCCATATGTCTGTGTATCTGTGTGTCTGTGTTTGTGTATATGTGATGTGTGTCTGTGGTCAAAATGTTAACCCTTTATATATTGCATGCCGTATGAGTTTCGTAAGGGCTACGATGATGTAACCTGGTGGAAAGGAGGGGTGGCATGTTGGTGACCTCATGTGACCTTGGTGACTTTGTGTGACCTTTGGCCCTTTGTGTGACCTTTGGCCCCATTCACAAACCGTGACGGCAGACGACACTCGTGGTCCGGGGACCGCGATGTATTTTTTAATAAAAGAATGTGTTCTTTTTCCACTCAACTAAACATTTTTGTTATGTCCAAAAGAAAGGGCATATCTTTTGCATTTTCACAACACAATCGCATTTGTACGCACAGAACAAACGTTTTCTCTGCGAAATCTGCTGGTGCGCCATATGCAGATTCAAGCAAGACGCAAGGTAAAATTTGAAGTACGCATGCACAGTAGCTGAGCTAAGTTCTCTGATAATGCAAATACTTTAATATCATTATCAGGCCCGTAACCAGCGGATGGGTGGTGGTGGCGGGCACCCTCCTTAAATTTCATAAAGCCCCCAAACCCCTATATAGAGCTTAAAAAGGCCAAAAAGAGGCAAGAATTAGGATTTTTATGGGTTTTGTCTAAAAAAAAGGTTACAATTTCGGTAAAAAATCCACTTTTGCCAAATTTGTCCCCCCCCCTTTCAATTTTGTGGGAAAGTACCCTTTTGAAAAAATTCGCTCCTCCCATAAAAAATCTTTGTTATGGGCCTGATCATTATCATCATTGTCCAAGTAACACTTATGTGTTGTAATTATCGTCATTTTCATCATCATAACCAGTAATATTGTTGTCATTCTGATTTCTTCATAGAGAGCACATGAGCATTTGTCAATTCTCCCGGGGGGGCCACTTGTATTCAAAGGTGGATATGATGCGTGAACAAGAAAACACATAAAAAGGGTGTTTTTTTTCCAACAGGCGGTGTACACGCGTACATCGTTTAGGGTGTCAAAAACAGCGAAATATGGAAAAAAGGTATGTCTTTTTCTTAACCCTGAAATTGTCATGTTATATCTCATTAAGCAGGGATCAAAATCATCCAAAATTTTGTAATCGGAACTTGGGAAGTAAAGCAAAGCAAGATAATAAAGGGTCTATTTACGATTCAATGCACCGTGTTGAGGGTATCATAAACAGATAAAATACTTGTTTAGGGTATGTTTTAGCTTGTTTTTTAGTCGGTACAAATATGTGTTTAGGGTGCATTTTGAAAGTCCATGTTCACGCATCATATCCACCTTTGAATACAAGTGCCCCCCCCCCCCCCGGGTCAATTCTGCTACAACAAATATATGAATGAAGCATCTCCTTGAGTTGGATGGAACATTTTCTTGTTTGTTTTGGTAGATGAGTTTTTGATATCTTTTAAATTAAAATAGCAAAATTCTGACAAATTTGATGGCATTTTCAAGATATTGTTGTAATTTCTTTTTTTCTGATAGGTTGCCTTTTCCACCCATAATTTTGGCAAAACTATTCCACCATAAGCCGACATGGTCTATTGAAATCCACACACTAAAAGTAAAAGGAAGGCCAGTCTATCCGGGGTAAGCGGTCAAAATTTTTGAATGCTTTTGTGTGAAAAAATTTATATTCTCAACAGCATACATGTAAGAGCAAGGCATCTAATGATCGTTTGGTAATATTCTCATGTAATATGGAAGATAAGAGCAACAATCTTGAACCATAATTCCAGTATATCTGCTGAGTAGACAAGGGCAAATTTTCTTTTCTTCCATTGAATTATATAGGCGCTATCAGTCCACATCGCTAGCCAGAGCAGAACTGAGTGTGGTGCTGAGGTGTCATTTTACACAGTGCTCTCTGGTCTGACTAGGCTCTTTCCTGCCTTCTCATTGGTCCATTCCATGACTGAGCCAGCAATCCATCCCATAATAAGGGGGATATAAGCCACTTCCAGCCCAGCTGGTGAGGTGGAGACCCAGCAGCCAGATTTTCCTAGGCCCCACAAAGGCCAAAGCTAAGTTATCAACTCCGTGGTACCACAAAGATTGTACAACCATGTATAGCTTTGTGGACATGGTGTCCCGCCATAGGCGGACGATTCTCTTTTTTAACATTTTTGCTGCCTTTCTGTTAGTGAGGACTGAAGGCCAGTCTGTCTCGGGTAAGTGGTCGAAATATTTTTGCATGTTTTTCTGTTCATTTTTATATCGAATATAATATAAATGCCTTCAGATCCAATCTTCTCAATTTCACGTTACTCGATACCCCTATACTGTATTTTCTCGATATAGACTTCAGTCATCTTTTTCATTCACTATTTTCTTGAATCTCTCATGCATGATGATAATGGTCTTGCTTGTGTGTATCTAAGCCTTCAAAAGTCTTCGGCATTTTGATCTGGAATTGCTTAGAATTAAAACTAAGCCCATGCATACTTGTAGAATGGCATGAAGGACTTGCTATTGGGAACTCTAGTTAAATCTGTAGATGAAATCAAATGCAAAAAACAGAGCTAGCATAATTGGATATTTTTTTAAAGGGCTAAAATTGGTAGCCAAATTTTAGTTATGTTATTTTTTAGATGCTTGCAAACCTGTGCTTCATTGTTGTTGACATTCAAGACATGATGTAAGTAGTGCAACTAGTCCTTGAATGTCGCAAATCATTTGACTTAACTGATTGGAAGGTTAACCCCCAGTAGGGGTCCTTGTGATTTAACCCAAATAAAAACAATGTATTTGACAAGTTGTTTCTGCATGTAGTATGTTTTGAATACATTGTCAAGCATGTTCTGTTCTACATAAACATAATAATGCATAGGAATTTGGCAGGGTTGTACTATCAATTGAATGCCTTCTGCAGATGAAAGTTGTTAAACAGAATTTACTAAATAGTTAGTGAATAGGTGTATCAGATTAGTGACACTTGGAAAAATAATGAGCTTGCTACGGTCGTGATTGCACAAGGCATCATTAGAAGTCAATGGGCGTTAGGATATTAATAACTTAAATATGACGTGCTGAGCGAAACTGGATAGCTTTTGTCAACAGAGAGTTGAGCTATGCCATAATGTTAGCTAAGTATTGTTTTAATTACTGAACAATTTTGGTTGTAACCACCGCTAGCCAAAAGTACATTTCAGAGGCAATTTGTTTATGCTTGCAAGGGCATCATTTTGAAATTTTATTAGGGGAGAAGTAGGTTTTGGGTTCTACAAATATTTTAAAGTATTTTAAGGATTTTGAAGGCCATGATGATAATAATTAAGTAGTCAATATTTAATTAGTGAAACTATGCAGTAGAGAATGTGAAATTGTGAGAAATTGGGATGGAATATATAGCCTATTCTGGTAATTAATTGTATGCAATGGTCCAAGGCCCAAATTAACATTGGAAGTGCCAGTGTCAGAACATTTCAGATTGTTTGGGTAATTGGGTGTGAGTGATGTACTTTTTGTACTGTAGTAATTATTATTAATATTAGGCTCTGAATAAGTATAGCTTGTACAGTATCATAATTAATTCATGTTTTAATAGCCACAATAGGTCATATAGCTGCCCTTGATTATATAATTCAATTAAACAGGAACTGTACAGGGACAATAAGCAAAAACTTGTTAAGCCCTGCTGTGAAACATGTCTAGATATGCAGGGATAAATTGTAACAGTTGATATTTTGTGATTAGACTTTTTTCCTGCAAATTATCAGTGCTGACATAGTTTGTTATTATCAATGATATCTGTAGCTAGGTGAACAAGATCATTGATGTCTGCTCGGTGACTCCTCCCTGCTGGGTCCAAGGCCTTCCTCTGGTTAAATGCTATGTGATTTAATATTAGGTCTAGTGAAAGCTGGGCGAAAATGAAACCTAGGCATAGTTCAAAGAACGAAAACCACAGTTTTGATGTGAACCACAAAAAGTGAAAAAGGACATGTGGAGAATTGTTTTGATGTAGATGAGAGCTTGGAAGGAGATGGATGTGGGTTTATTATGGTGATTTTTAACTTGGGCGGAAGTGTCACATGAGGTCAATATGTCATTCGAGGTCAATTGAAAGATTATGCTTAACATACATAAACATACTCCACAACTATATTGTTGCCTTTTCTTTTCTAACTTTTGTGCTCAAATAGAAATTGAAAGTTAAGATGGGTTTTACCAAATTAACTAGTTTACTTAATTTTGATTGCTATTAATTGATATTTTTGGTTTTATTAATTTGTACTTTTGATAAAAGTGTTTATTTTAAATGGATATCAATAATTCTGTTAATTTTTAACAATAATTTTTAACAACTTTGATGTATTTCAAGAATTTTAATTAAGTAATCTTAATTAAGGAAGTCCTTTTCAATAATCTGTTGTAAATTTTTAATCATAAGGAATTCTTGTTTAAGAGCATCTTAAGAACTTGGAGTGAGGGGAGGGTGATGATATAATTGCATGAGTAAAGAGGATAATTTGAACACGAGTGATGACATGGCAATTCAACCTAGAACATTAAAGAATGTCGAGATTTGTTGATAGGTGTTTTGCCTCCATGATTGGAGGAAAGCATATTTGCCCCATGACCCTGCCACGAAGGCTGATGAGATTGCAGCATGTTTTGGAGAAAAGAAACCAGTCTTGTGCTATCCTTGAACTACACCTTGCAAGGAAGTTGAGCCAGAGTAAGGGAGACAAGTAGCTCAAATGCAGACATTCAAAAACTGCAGACGTGGCAAAGTAAAGGGAGGTTATGGTTGAATGGGCATAGCAGCTGGGTCCTGCCGACACTCTTGGGAGAAAATAATGGCAATAATAAACCACCAGCTCATGCCATTTTTTTTAACCGGAGCTCAAATTTTGCACAGTTGTTTCAAGCATTCCCACGTTTAGCCTCTGCCTGTCCCAGTTTCTTCTGCTGCTGGGAAAGTGATAAAGCAAATAATAATTTTATGATTACACCCCACCTTGATAGAGCAGGTAGCTGTTTCACAGTTTGCTTGAAGTATAGGTTGGTTTTGACCTGGTCATCTGTTGGTAGCAAAACTTTAGAACTGAGAACTTGGTAACAAGAGAATCCGGTCCAGTTGTGCCCAAACAAATCAAATAGTTATCCGATTAGGCTAGTGTTCAGATAGAAATTAACATCCTGTAGCAGGGTAGGGGTTAATGTCTGTGTTTCTTTGACCTTGCTTCATCTCTCAGAGGAATGAATGCCACATGCCGTTTTTGGCCCCACCAATCAGAAATTTGATTGTGGTTGTTACATCATAGGCTATGTAAAAACCCCATGGTAACACCAAAGCATGGTAACACAGTGCAAGCTTGTATAAGGAAAGGCTAGGCAAGTGTGATAGGGAATTGACACTTTTTTGCAAAAATAGTGAATAAAAACTGTCAACTTCAGAAAAAAACTAATTATGGTGATTGGTAGTTAAATTTTAAAAATGGATGTGTTTGATGGAATTCTTTTTAATCATGAGGTATCTAAACCGGATTAATTGCGAGTGCATGTTCTCAAAATAATGATCAAATAGAAATGAAAATAGTCCTAAATTTAATCTGTGTGTGTGGGACAGTCACTCACAATGGGGGATGCCACATGGACTGGGTCTGAAACTTAACTAGATTTAGCTCAGAAAATACAGTGGGAATATTGAAGATGCACATGTAGTTAAATAATTTGGTGGGACATTTATGTTGTCAAAAGGTTATTTTGGAATTTCTTTATCAATCTCAAGATTGAAATACTTTATTTACCAAGATGCAAGATTAGCCTGTAGCTATCGAGATAATGTTTAAAATTAACCATATTTTTTTTTGTGTGTTAAAAATATCTCTGGCAATAGTATGAAAAGGAAAACAATTTCGACTGCATCTGGTCTTACATTTCCTATTTTGGATAAGTAGAATACACATTAAAAATAGTGCAAGGAAAAAATGTAACATGTTTGGCCCAGTCAGCATTTGCAAGTTCTACAAGTGAAAAAAAAAAGTTTTCTGCATTGTAAGCAGTACTAGCAGGTGGGGTCAAGCTTTGACCTTAACAATTGATTGATAGACATACACTGTGGGAATAACCAAGAGTGGGAGGAGCATCATAGTCAGTGGGTAGCCAATCAGATCTGACAGCACCATTGATCACTACAGGAGACATTCCACCAATCATAACAGCAGATTTGGGACTGGCATAAATGTGTCAATAGCTGGGGTAGTTGCATGGGTTGTAGCAGTTGCACTTGAGCTTTTTTTTTTTCTTGGATTTTTTTTCTTGGTTTATTCTCATTGGATTTTAGTGGACTTGTTTGCTGTGAAGTAATTTAGAGCAAATTGATAACAAAATGGGATCGTGTGTAGCTAAAGCTTTTATCCTGACATTGTAATATGAAGTTATTAAGAAGACCAGTATCCAAAAGCATGGGTGTTAAATTGTCAAAATTTTCTCAAACTTTTTTTTCTGTCTATAGCAGCATGATGATTCATTATCTTTCTCTTTTTCTGCCCTAACCACGCTTTGGCCTTTAAAGCTCACCTTGTACCATGTATACACACACCTTGTAGCTTACACTACTGGTTAGCACTGGCATATGACCCACACAACGGAGAGGGAAAGGACTGTTGAATTCCATGCCTTTGCATGAGCATGCATGCATCTAGATCTTTAGACATGCACAAGTAAAGCCAATGCCATCAACCTAAAATTAGTTACGTAGAATTTAGTAGAGCCACTCTTGATTCCATGAAAACTGCAGAACTACCATTTTCTGCAAATTTAAAACAAACAAAAAATGAAAACCGATGCAATTTTGCTTTTAATTCAAGACGTGAGCATACCAAAGGTTGTGACTGAAAGGCAAAAACAAAACCAGCTTTTAATGTTGCCAACTGATGTGAATTTAACCATGATTGTTGTGAATCGTATGGACTCTGTAGGAGTCTACTAATTGGAAGTCGCATGAAATGTTGACAATGCTGAGTGAAGACATCCACATGATTGTTGAGAATCATATAGACTCCGTAGGAGTCTACTAATTAGAAGTCGCATGAAATGTTGACAATGCTGACGACATTTCTAATTGTGTTCACCTCGTTAATTAGAAGATTAAGATTATAAAGAGCAAATGTTTGAAGTAATTTAAATTAAAGGTAATCTTGCACAATTTGGAGTCTGTGGTGTTGATAAGCGGGTCCATCTGATAATAAAACCTGCCTGGCCAGTTAATTTCATTTGAAAATCAAACATTCTCAGAAATGCCTACATGTTGATTTGGTACTATTCTAAAATTGTACATTTTGTTTTGGGTGAGGTGGGGAGGTAGTCATTCTGTACTTTGCTGGAATCAGGAATTGACTTGAGCTATTTTTAAATAGTTGAAAAACCCATGTGCTTTCCCGACGCTGGATGTCGATAAAGGTCTGCATTGCATCATGGAACATCAATTTGGTTAAATATGATACATCAGTTTGGTTAAATAATTAATGTTGGGTTGATAAGCTATCATGCATGGGTGATTCAAATGACAGTTTAAGTGATCAAGAAAAAATAATTTGGAACTCAAAAATGTTCAAATTTTAAATGTAAACTTAAAAGGATATTTTTAGCCTTTTGACATTAGGCCCGCCGCCCCTTAAATTATTGATCAAATTCTTGGTGCAAATCAAATGTATAGGGCAAAACACCCTTAATTAAATTGTTGTTTAATAGATTTTTTACTACCAAAATTGCTAATTTTACCCAAAATTTCAGACGAAAGTGGAAACGAAGCGAAAACTGTTGACAAGGATGGCAAGTAGTCTGGGTCTTGCGCCTTTGCTGTGCTATCGTAACAATTTTGTTCATGTGAAGAAAATGCGGCCCCCAAGTTTCAGCCTCTCTTTAGACTGATTTCTTTAAGGAAACTGGTCTTGAGAAGTCAGAATTTGTAATGGTTCAAAACTTGATTTCAGTGGTTCAAAGCTCGTCTTCAATTTTGACCATTCCTTGCAAAGACTGATCATGTGAGCCACAGAGATGAGAGGAAACGATGAAATCTGGTTAGCCACTTTTTCAAAACATGAACAGGCAATTGCTAATGCTTCTTCAGCCAAACACCCCCATGTTGCTTGTGTTATATATGTACCCACTATGGGTTCCTATGCCACTTGTATGTAAAGGACCAATTTGATGAATGAAAAATCGTTAATACTGATCGAAAGATTGTTCACTGTTTGGTGCCCATCAGGGAATATTTTTACCAGGAGGGTTAATTTTTTCAAAATTTGATAGAACTGAACATTTGTACTGTGTTAATTGCCGGGGTTAATTGTCAATTCCTGTTCAAATCAGCTGAATCTACTACCCTATGGTTTAAATATTTTGCTTTTAAATTTGTTCTTCTGTCATTGCTTTTGAAAATGTGAAAATAAACAAGCACATGAAAATAATTGTATTTTTTGCCAAGTCTCCATGGAGGTGAACTTTAAAAGGATAATTTTGATTGATTAATGATTTTATTTTCATTAAATTGGTCCAATATTGTACATTTGAAATATTTTCTCCATTGGTGTATTTCTTGCCTAGAAATTTGCATGTTTAACCTTTTAAGCTCTGGTAAATTATGTATAGGTGATAACACCTGTCTCCCAGGTTAGTGGATTCAAGATGGCGTCTGAATGACAAGTCGTTTGAGAAGCCATCTCGAAAGCCACTGACCTAAGACTAGGCTTATTTGGACTCATTTTTCATGCTTATTCCAAATATGGTCATAAAAATGAATAAGTTTGACATTTTGGGGACAAAAATGTTGAAAAATGCTTGATTTCTTGGTGACCATAGTTAGTAGCCTAAGCCATCTCGAAAGCTGCTGACCTAAGACTAGGCTTGTTTGGACTCATTTGAATGCATTTTTCATGCTTATTCCAATTATGGTCAAGAAAATGTATAATTTTGACATTTTTGGGAAAAAAGTTTGAAAAAAGCTTGATTTCTTGGTGACCATAGTGGCCTGCTGGGCTAATCACTGTGACTTCCCTCCTAGTGAACAAAAAGATGAACCTTAGTATAGGAAGGAAGTTGGAAACATTATGTGATTAAGCTTTGTGGAATTGCCCTAAATTAGTGTGAAGAGTATTTAGCAATAATGCTACCTTTACTCTTCACACATTTCATTTTAGAGCTTTGGCTTTTTTATTTTTATTATTAGTTGGAGGAAATATTATCAAATGGTCAAAAGAAGATAATCTTTGTGTTAGTGATGATTTTGAATAACATTTCAAATGAATTGATGGCAATTACAAGAAATAATAAAGATACAATACCGTGACCAAAGATTATCTTCCTGAAACAGCTCTTTGAATTTGTGAAAACAATTCTGTCATCAATGATGGGTGTTTCCATGGTAACACGCTGGTGTTTTGCAATATCAGTGGGCTGTCTATTTGATTTCTGTACATATATAGAATTAATTGTAATATTAACATGCTTTCCTTCCCTGCCTGCAGGCTTTTCTGTTTCTAACATGCTATTTACTGATACTAACATACTAATACAAATGTACTAATTATATTTATCTGCAAGAGAATTGTCTGCCAACTGCAGAGATTTACAGATGAAAGTTAAGTGATAGTGTTATTATTGTGTCCTTATTTGAATAAAAACATTGTTGGTTGGGATATTCAATATCTTTATAAATTCTGGTTGAGCATTCCATCTGTCCATTTCAATTTATTAAAGTTAAAGGGCCGTGGTCTGATCGCAAATAGCCTCGTCCAGGTCCCCAGAACCCCAGATTTCACCGGAAGTGGTTAATATTTTGGTATCGACAGAAAGCTACTATTTTTTCTCATGCCCTGTGAAATCTTAGGGCTAAAAGATGTTTAGTTTGGATGTTATGAGCGAAAAGGTGCCCTATTTTGGTAAGCCAATATTAGGTTTACACTGTACTCTATGGGCTTACAGAATCATATTTTAGCTCTCATATAAAAATCATATTTTAGCTCTCGTATAAATATGTATTATCAGCGCCAAATTTTACGTGGGGTTTGAGATCAAGGTAATTCAATCAGGATGAAACTTCATATAATTAAATTGGAACATGCCTCTTTAAGAAATGGCAAACAAATGGTTTGAAATTTAGATTTCACAGTGCCAAGATTTCTAAAAATGACTTGCATATATGCATCCAAGGTATTATTATTAGGGGTTCAACATAAGGGTGGGGCACCTTTCTCTGATCCATGGGTGAATTCTGTGGTTCTCCAATATAATATTTGAGAGGTTGCGACTTGATGTAGGAATGCCCTGCAGACATGTGACTTGCATGGGCATCTTTCACTGATGGGAAAAGTCTCAAAATGTGTGTGTGGGGGGGGGTCTTTTTGGTATTAATGAAGCATTAAAAGTTGGGTATCTCAGTAGTTTTCCTTCAAAATGTGTAATTTTTATACTCAAGTTGTTTATTGAAATTGCAAGAAAGTCCACTTTTTAGTGATGAGATTTTCGAAAAGTCCAAGAAAAGGACCATTTTATGGGGTTACCAAAAAAGGTCCACTTTTAAGTCCCGCACCCTCAAATCCTGCATACAGCTTTGTACATAGGCTTGCGGTCATTTCGGGGGGGGGGGGGGACTTCACTACAAAATTTCGAATACAACATTGCCTAAAATGCCTTAGAAAAATGATTTTTATTTGGTCGAGGTGGGGAATTGGCAGAACAAAGCATGATAGATATATCGAGGGTTTACTGCAAGAAGACCCCATCTGCAATAGCTGCCGTTTGTCAGTTGTGTTCTTATTAAGTGTTAAAACCTGCAACATCTAACACATGGCAGCTATTGCATACGGTGCCTTTTTGCCCTAAACCCTTGATATCATGTTTTTTTCCCTTGCTGGTGTGACCTTAGACGACCTGATGAAGATTTTGAATTGTGTCTGCATTGAATTTGAAACATTAGCGAGAATTAAGTGCCTGTTTGCATTGCATTGGTAAATGATGCTGCGTGAGTGTGTTAAATGCATGATTTGGGCCTGCTTGCCAGATTAAAAAAATGCTTGCATGCTTTCTTAAAAATATGCATGATTTAATCTTTAATCTCTTTTCTTTCTTGTTTCCGTGGGGATAATAATTGTTTATAATGGATAGATAGCTTGACAGAAGCCTAATTGGATATATTGCTGAATTTATTTTCATTCAAAGCAACTTGTTTGTATTTTACTTGACTAGGAAAGCCTGCTATGTGCATGCTTTCACATGAGGCAATTTTAATATGTTAATAATAGTCATGAATAGTAAATCCTTGTTACCTTGTTAGGGCCATTGCATACTAATAGATATTTGTTTGAATGATAGATTTTCTTGAGTGTTGTCCACATGCAAGTCGAAACCAGAATTGGCATTTTTGAAATTGACATTGCTATCCAAGTGTGCTATTTTTGGAATTTAACAAAATTATAAAAATAATGATCACACGACTGTGACATCTAACTGTGAATTTCTACCTTTGCGTAATTAGATCCTGTCATGGTCACATTTCCCATGATGCAGTTCAAAAAGTCTCACATGCAGTGTGGGTAATATCCATCGACACAGAACGGCATTGTGGTAAATGAGACTGTTGAGGGCATTTGGTTATGTCATTTCCCATTCTCATCATGCACTTTATACTCTTTCTCTCATTGACTTTGTTCCTTTTATGCTGTTAAAATGTTAAGTTTGAATTGCTTTCCCTCCTCCGATAAGACTAGCTTCATTTTGTGCTGATAGAGGGCAGAAGTGATTTCAAGGTAAGCACAAGTTAAAAAGAGCAATTGTATCATTATTATTTATCATTGTACCCCTCATTGCAGGTGTGAGGTGTTACTCGAGGATCATATTTTGAAGCAATCCCATGATGCAATATGATTGGGAAATTTTGATGATCATGTTTACAACCTTACACAGAGCCTAAATTTACAACTTATACGAAAGGCTTAGGCTTTTGTGTTTTGGTAAGACTGGAAAATGTTGTACTTTAGGAATTTGCTAACATGATCTTTAAAGTTCCTTACACACTTGGTATCCCCAAGTACTGATGTGCATTGTTCATTATAGTTTAGGTACATGCATTGCATTATGGGAATGATTTAAATTAACTCTGGGTTTACCATTGCCTAATCTGATTGTGATATGACCTGCTGCCTGCATAAGTACCTATAGTATTATGCATCCCGGCAGGGCTGGAAAAAATGCAGAATTTCCCAGGAATACAATCCAAATTTCCCTTGAAAATTTGCATATAATCTCCTTGTTTGTCATCTGCAAGAGGGCTCATAGAGTTTGCTTTGGGACGTATGTCTGCGGTATTGGTAAACAGGTTAACCCTAAACATAATTGTCCGCTGTTCCACATACTTGAGCACATTTTTGCGGCACTTGGATGTAATGGTACAGTTAGATAATGGTTCTTTAGTTGTCCCTTCAAGAGTGGGGTCAAAGGTCATCTAGTGGCCAGAGGTCATGGCCTGGCTAGATGACTCAAGACCAGACCAATTCACTATCACACCTATGACAGATTCCCACCTGGTAGCAATCTTCCACGTAAGGAATGGGTCACCTTTAGCAGGATTCACACAGGAGTCGGTCATTTCAAAAGCAATGGGGCTGTGACCATCTTCAGCCTGCCAATGTAGCTCTCCAGATCACATTCTCAATGAGTGCCCTACTCTTGTCCAACAGTGGATATACTAACGTGTCAAACCCCAACCAATCAACAGTGAGCTGGCTCCATCAAATTCAACACATTAACTGCTGCCTCATATGCAAGAAGTAGATGGCCCCAAAATGGTCAGAATTATGAAATTGCTTGTAGGTTGAGGCTAGACTTGGAATTGGAAATTAAATGTGACCCAGCCTGTGTAAATGAGGCAGATAGCAGCATTTTTTTCCCATTTTTGTTTTTAAACCCATTCCATTCCTGAAGGGATTAGCTGAAAATTAGGAGATTTTTGGCCCGAAATTATAAGTAATCATAAGTAATCTGGAGAAATATTCTAAGTCAGATTGGAATGCACATGGTCCAGGAGCATATGGCAAATATGCTCCTGGAGCAGCATTTGACTTGGAATATATCTCCACTGCTCCAGGAGCTTATTTACCATGTTCCTGGACCGTTTTGTATTCAAATATGCTCCAGGAGCATATTCAGCATATATTCAAATATGCTCCTGGAGCATATTTGATGTAAAATATTGGTCCAAATTATTTATGCTCCAGGAACATAATCAAATATGCTGGAGCATATTTGACTTGAAATATTTTTCAGATTATTTATGCTCCAGGACTATATGCTCCAGGACCATGGTCCTGTAGCATAATTTCGGGCCCAAATCTCATAGAAGCCGTTACAGGCCTTGGTTTCAACATTTGGGGACTTGTTAAAGGTGCAACGAGAGATTTCAAATAACAGGCATCCCGAAAAAATATGAAAATTCTGATTTTGGCACTGGTGTAAAGCTTTATATCACAAATATCACCATCAGTAAGGATTAAGCTGAGAACTGTTTCTTTGGTACAGAAATTTTGAAATTTCTAATTTCGTATAGGAGCAAATACGAAATTCAGCCTATGTTTTCTATTGAAATATAAGCTTGTAAAAATCACCTTTTGTTTTCACTTTTAAGACATTTCTGTACCAAAATACAAGGTAAGAAATCCTTGGAGTGTCTAACCAATATAAAATCACTACATATGACACCTTACATGGATGTCTCAAAATCTCTCGTTGCACCTTTAAAGGTGCTTGTTCCGATTTATGTGTATTGTGTTCTCTATTTGATATGAGAGCCTAGCACTTGCACATACACCCCATCAAGTACCGTGGGAAACAAACTTGCGGTTTTGACGGTAGACGCAATAATGCGTGTTGCAGAGCCCTATTCAATACTGTGCTAATATTGATGGTTAACCACTAAACGGCGGTTTTTTGTTTATATCTTGGGAATGAGATAGATTTGAGGGCTCAAATTTCAGGACGACGATGAGAAAAATACAGGCCTTTCATCTGATATCAAAATCGATACTACTTCCGGGTAAATCGGAGGGGTCCCAAAGACGATCGGAACACGCGCCTTTAAAGCTATTAATTGCAGTATTTTCAAAACAGAACCAGATCACATGGTTTAACAGACCCATGTCAGTGATGCATGGTGTGCAAATGATTCTTTTATACAAGAACTTGGACTGCAGGACAGGGCTGGAAAAAAATGCCAAAACTCCTGGGAACACAATAAAAATTTCCCTTCAATTCTTATGTATTTCTTTATTTACATGACAAAAATTTCCCTCCAAATAGCAAGATTTCCCAGGAACCAGGTTCCCAGTTTTTCCAGGCTTGCTGCAGGATTACAGGTGTGATGGTGCAGTCTTATCATAGGCCTGGTTTTTGTGTCGCCTTCCTTAAGGCAGGATGACACATGGGGATCACTTTGTCCGCTGTTGTCTGTTGTGAAAAGGGTTAACATTTGCCTGTAATATCTGCATACTTCCGATGGATTTCAACCAAAATTAGTCATAGGTGCAACATGTGATCCCTCATTTGTTGATGAGGTCAAAGGTCACAAACCAAGATTAAAGGTCATGCGAGGTCAGGTTGTAAAATTGACCTGAATTGGAACCAAACTTGGTTTATGGATATTAAATGCAAACTCTCAGTTGTGTATGAGGTCAAAGATCACGTCAAGGTCAAAGGTCATACATGAGGCCTATCATTCGTAAACCGTGATGGCAGGCAACACTAGCGGTCCCTCTTACCACAATATTTTTGATAGAAATAACTTCATTTTTAGGGACACCTGGTTTGTGAAATCTCTCGTTGCACCTTTAAAAAATATGTGATGTGATCAAGCAAAATGAGTCGGAAGTCGCAAATATTGATTTTGACATATAGCCAAACAAAGGAGAAAATGTCTTTTGTTTCTTATTGTTTTGCCATCTTTCAACTGATTATATCTTTGGAACCAATTGGTCAATTTCAATGGGAGTTTCAGCAAAATGTAGCTTTTTAAATGGTGCATACAGTTACATGGAAAAGTAAAAATCGAATCTGACCGACTCAGACTTTATCAATTGTATTTCTAAATTGAATGATGTTTCGATTTATCTTGAAGCCAATGATGAAGTGTAATCAATTACTGATTTTTAAACAAAATATCAATAGAGAGAATGGTGCTTCTAAGTTTCATCAATATAATTAAGAAATAAGGGTTAAGACATACTTGTTTATGCAAGAATGTGTCTCAGGCAAATAAAAACGTGAATGTGCGAGGAAAAGACAAGACCATTATTCAAATGTTTTCACTGCCGAGGAGAACATTATTTGGCATAAACATAGACTTCACCCCGTTATTTCTATTCTATTACCCAGGAGAACAAAAATAACAACCAAAATGGCCTTTTTCTTGCAAAAAAGTGAGTTGTTTACGTCTTTATAGTGTGTGCTAGTGACTTGAAAGTGTAAATAGTACTGTTTGCGCCTCGTATATTAATGGTGTTGCACGCCGAAAAGAATGTGTGCTTTGCACGATTCACTAGTGCGTAATCACGACTCATTATTGCAGAATAATGGGCAGTAAACTAACCAATCAAAGAATGCACCTTTGAATAATGGGCAGCAGAGGTAATAGAATTGAAATTGTTTTCTATCTTGCAACGGTATTAATGGGCATTTCGTCGTAATTTTACAGTGAGTGCGTCGAGCAGTGCAGGGCTGTTGCCTTGCAGTTACAGAGGAACCATCATTCTTCATGGTGAAGAACTGATCTTGGATGAATGCACAACATGCGGATGCGACAACAGTACGGTAAAATGTGACATCAAGAGTTGTCAGCCAACCTTCTGTGAAGAGCCTCTCAGTTACGAAGGGGAATGTTGCGACGTGTGCCCCTACTGTAAGTAAAGTCAGTCGTTAAAATGTTAAGATGCTTGCGATATTATGCAACTGGTTGGCTCAGTTGTTAGACACTGAGTTATGGATCTCAATGCCACACAATGGCCTGCGAATGTGCAGCATGATATCGCTAAATAAAAAGCTGCATACATTCATTACCTTTTAAGGAAAAAAGTGTACTGGTAAAATCCAGCAAATGTTTATTTTCTTGGGAAAACTTGAGTTGTCTTAAAACTTTCTGTATATAATTTTGTCTGGTTAAACTTAATTCGTAAACATTTCAGACTGTTTACGCAATTTTATCGGTTCCTAGCTGTGTAGAGATGATATCACGTGGTATAGTGGCGTACGCGTCAACACAATACGCAGACGCACTGCTCGGTCCAATCGAAGGCGCATCATAACAACGGGGGACTGAAGGATTAAGGCTGACTCAGAGATTTCACGAGGAGGGCGCCCAATTTTCAAACAAATCGTGTCTTTTACATATACATAATGTTTGTCCATATACTAATCACTGTGTAAAATAGTTAAGCTCAAATCAAAGCCTTCATATAGAAATTCACACTTTGTTATAAAATTCCGGATCTGAAATTCTTGTTATACACAATATCCTATGGGACGTGATACTATACATAAATGTTTACTGCATCAAAACGAAAAATCTGATTCATCTCAAACTTTGGAATTGTGCATTTTAGGTTACTTTCCTTAGTTCTAGTTGACTAATTTTAATTATTACAAAAAAGTTCTATATTGAAATTTTCGAGTCAGCCTTTAATAAGCGGGGGTAGTTCATTGTACCATAATTTTAGTAATACGTTACTAATATTCCTTGTTTTAAATGAAGTGTTAAAGAATGAGAATAAAGGTATTTTTTTAGACTGCTGTGTGCATCGTGTCATACCACATGGACGAAAGCACTATTTTAGCCTAAAATAAACGGCTGCGACTACTGTTCTTATAAAATTACAGGGAGTGAAGAAAGAGTATGAGTTGTTTTGGTTTGGTCAGGAAAGAGATTTAGCTTAGTGGAAGGAGGAATTGCTCAATTTGGCTAGATTAAATTGCATTTGGGATCTATTTTAGAATCAAGTTTATATTGTTATTATTCATATCATAGGGATTATAATGACCTATTGATAAACTGATAATATTTTCAATCCCCTTTACTCTTCAGATGTGCCTATATGGGAGATGACCCCTCAGAATCTGGAAGTTGTCCGAGAAGGTGTCACAAATGACTTGGTGATAGACCTGAATCTGCAGATCAACTCTGCTGGTCAAGGTGTTGAAGGCGAGGGTCTGTGGCGAGTTGGTATGTGGGCCAGTGCAAATGATGATGGCTCTGGAGACCGAGTTGGTTATGTGGAGCAGGTAATGTAGACTACTTTGTAGTCCTTATATTGATTGATTCATCAAGTACATTTAGTAGGCATTGGTTATGTGGAGCAGGTAATGTAGACCACTTTGTAGTCCTTATAGTCATTGATTCATCAAGTACATTTAGTAGGCATTGGTTATGTGGAGCAGGTAATGTAGACTACTTTGTAGTCCTTATATTGATTGATTCATCAAGTACATTTAGTAGGCATTGGTTATGTGGAAGCAGGTAATGTAGACCACTTTGTAGTCCTTATAGTGATTGATTCATCAAGTACATTTAGTAGGCATTGGTTATGTGGAGCAGGTAATGTAGACCACTTTGTAGTCCTTATAGTGATTGATTCATCAAGTACATTTAGTATTCCTCCATGAATAAACACAAAACCAAACCAAGTCCAGGGGGCGCACCCGGCGTGCGCCCCTCTATTTTTTCGCAGAGTACAGGGCGCTGCATAGAACGCCGAGCGCATTGTAGATCTATAAAACTGACTTCTTTACGCAGAGGGCGCCCTGTAGATCTCTAAGAATGACAGTACAGGGTGTCAGGCGCCATGTATCTTCGTGTGGAAAAATTTGGCGCCCACTCTATTGAAAAATCCTGGATCCGACCCCGACTAAGTCAGAATGGTAGTGGACATGCAAGCGCTTAATTACAGAGCGATCAAAGACTACAACACAAAAACCTCGTGTGATGGTTTTGTGTACTCTTTCGCAATTTCCTGAATATATAGCCGGACTTAAAACGAAAGGATTTTTTAAGAGATTTTCTTTAAAAAATATTGCATATCTAACCAAAATATGAGTATCAGTATGTACACATTGCTTTTTGCCCTTATTTTTGTTAATAAAATAATTGATTTGCCCTTATTTTTGTTAATAAACTAATTTGACTCAATAAAATAATTGAGTCAAAAGTTACGGCAAGTTGGATGTCATTTAACCCCTAGGGACTACCTGCCTATCTAGGCATCCAAGCATTATTTTGATTGGGTCACTTGCAGGTGATATCACGTAATGTGCAAATCAGAGCTTCTTTTAAAAAAGTGGTATGGTTTACAAGAGATATAGAAGCACTCTCTGATTGGTTACTATAAGGAATATCATGATGCTGTGTCCTGTAATAAGCCAATCGGACGACTGTATCATTGGTGTTAGTGCCCGGGGGTTAAAATACAGAATAGTACAATGCACCCATCGTCACTGTTCCCAACATCAAATGGCAGAAAAAAGGTCAACAGACAACATTGCACCACAGTTATCAAGGTCAAAGGTCATCTTTTCCTTCAAGGCCATTGTAAGAATGCACACATATAAATGCTTCTGAGTAAGGACAGTATTTGTTACATGTTAAAGGACATTCTATACTCGAGTAGTACATGGTTAGAGGCAAAATGTCAGAAAGCGGTCCTTGTTATAGGGCAATTGCCCATATTAACATACATGGCCATCATGGTAACTAAATTAATTACAAATTTTAACAAAATAAATAAGAACTGTACTACACATTTGTATCTGTTGTAGAGGTGAACTCCAGCTTGCACTGTGTTTCTGCTTTCTCATGTCTTTGCCACTGATTTCTTTCCGATCTTGTAGGTCCTTACAGAGGGACAAGCAGCCACTCAGCTCATAAGGCCACCTATATTTGGGGGCTTTGAATTCGACATTCCAGGCATCGAATACACACTGGATGCCACAGGTGCCGAATGCCCACAGATGACCCGCCTCTGTGTGGAGTTTGCCAAGGGCGAGAACCCTGACCCTGTCTATCCACAGCTGCCTTTCACAGTCCTTGGAGTCGAGAGTGTAAATGATGAAACTGAGAATCCATCCAAATTGATTGGCTGCGCTCCATTCCCCAAATGTGAAGGTATGGTATCGCTTAACTTGCCAGAAGTTAAAAATGACTTCCTTCTTGCAGGGTTTTGAAGCAAGTGTGATGAAACTTGGTGATAGTCATTCCCAGGTAAAAATTCCACTTGATCCCAGTTAAGCTGGTGACCATTTTCCAGGATAGAACTAACTGGCTTGAACTGTGTTTACCTAGGTGCAACTGGATCTTAACTGAGTTCAACTGGTCATTAAAAAAAATAGCTGAAAGTTTGCCCATTTTTTGTTATGGAATCAACTGGTTTAACCGGGTTCAACTGGAAATTCAACTGTATTGAAGTGGATTTCAACTGGTTTGAACCCAGTTTAACTAGGTTCAACTGGAATTTTAAATAGAGTAAACCATATAGAGATCATCTGAAGACCAATGTTGAAAATAAAATGTGTTTCTGCCGACGAGTTTCACGCATGGTCACAGTGATCATAATGATGTATTAAAGGGTCAAAGGCTATTTTAAAATCATTTGGGGTCATTCATTGACAATATTAAAGAAATACTTGTTTTTAAGGGACCCCAAGTCAGTAGACTTGATACACCAGGAAGGTTCCTTAGAATATAGCTTCATGTTCTTGATTATATAATATGAACATTGCTATGCAAAGAATGTGAATTGATATTTGGCTCAGTTTTAAAGCAGCTACTTGATCCACCAGCACAAGTTTGCAAATGTTGAGGATGTATAACTTGCTTCAAAACCCTGATTATTCACACGGAAAGTGGTGGCAAATCCTGCCATTTCCAGGTTGACTACACTTTGATTACCACCAAATAGGCGGGCCTCATAACAGTGCGAACTGATATGGAATAAGTGTAGGTGCAAGACATCGCAAGAGGTGCAGCGTGTATACTAGTATTATGCACGGTGCGCACGGTTCTGTGCAAACACTCGAGTACATTTGGTTTACTTTTACGTGCGGAACGATAACAACCGAATAATTCCCGCCTATTTGGTGGTAATCAAAGTATAAATCATGCTACCTTGCCTGAAAATAACCACTTGACATCAAATCTACCCATTTCATTACACAACTTCTGAATGTACTGTTGTTGTAGTTGTTCTTTGTATTCATGGCTTGTATTTCATTGTGTGCTGTCCTGTTTCTATGTCGCACCACTATCTCAAAAGGTACCCTCGTTTTCAATTTGGCTATCGATCATCGCTGTACAGTCAGAGCAGTCTTCTAAAAGTGCATGCCAGCAGTAGTTTCAAAAGATAGTTTATACCTCTTGTATCTTTGTGCATAGCACATCAACATTTTTGCCAATAAGTCGTCTTGAGAATGCAAGAAGGTCGTATGTGCAATAGCTGGAACTTGTCAGAAAATTACCATCAAACATACTATCATGCCAAGTGTTTGGTCAGTGGATCTTGAAATGGTTCTTCAGGCAACACGCCATTTCAAGAGCCACAGACTCCAGGAAGATAAATTAAGTTATTCTAAACATGGCAGCACACAGATGTATCACATGGCAGCTATTGCACATTGCACTCGCGACCTTCTTGCATGACAAAGTATAATTGACCCGACTTCCCAATGTTGGTGCTGTCGATTTGTCAACATTTCAACTTGAAGCTTTGCCGAACTCAAGCTTTGGAGCATCGGGTCATCGATTTGATTAGGTGGCACTTGGGAAGGACTATCCAAATTGTTACAATTATGATTAAAGAAACCCGAGCATAAAACAGGTTTTAGATGCAACCCCATCTGTACTGAACAGAACCTCTTTATGGAATGGTGGAATGAAGTCTTGTGTTCTTGGACTACAAAAATAAAATGCTAAAAATGAAATCATTTGATGGGAAAATGCAAGGAGGTCAAATGTCAAGAAGCCAAAAAAGGCAGGTGCTTAGATATTTGATATCATTTGCTCACACCCTTCTTGTGTTCTAAAAACATGTTGTGAGCGAAAGTGTATCTTTGGCACAAGATGTTAAAAATTGCACTAAATTTTCAAATGATGTCATTGTTTTCCTGAACCAGCCCTAAACATTTTGTGCACGCAAGGATTTATTTCCTTTTTGGACTTGAATAATCCCCAAACTCATACTCTTAATCAAATACCTTTTACAAGACGTACGCGTGCAACATGCATCCCATCCTCGTCACTGTTGTAACATTCTACCGATGTTAATTGAATAAGATGAGGCAATGTTAATAAGCACTCAAATGACTCAGAATACGTTCATATCGTTATTATTCAGACGAGTAAAGTTTCACAAACAAACGCGCTATTAATGGTATTCCACAAGGCTGACATACTGCAATATGACGATACTTTAAGGGTGCGCAACACTACATTGGGACTTGGCAGTAGATCACACGATCACATTTACGCATATCACGCTTAAAGTACGCTTATCTTGTAAAAAGTCCTTTGACAAAGAGTATAGCAACTATTTTGGTGAAGAAATAATCAAATTCACAATTCATTAAAATTGAATTTCACTCCGGTTTTTTTAAACATGAAATATCCTTCCATGAATTCGAGCTATGTTCTTTTGATTTGCCCCGTATCTACCTGTGCCACAAGTTAAATAATCATCTGAAGAGGAGATTTTTAGCAGACGAGATGGGATGGTATCAACTTAACATGCAATTTCTAAAAAATGGGAAAAATGCCGTTTTAGATGTCAAATTTGCATTTTCTTACATTGGCCAATACATTAATTGAATATTTTTGCATGTTCTTGTATCCATGCTTGCTTGTGGGTTTTTTGCATTTTTTTCAAACATATTACATAAATCATCTTTTGTGTGTTCATTCATGCATGACAATATCATTTCCATTTGCAAGTGTATGCTTCCATCGCCTATTTGAAATTGGTATGCATCAATTTTAACCACCTCATCATTTGTCGCATAATACGAGCCGCTGAATAAGTGTTGCATTCCAAAATCATGCACATATCGCTCATCTTTCACCAACCAGTCTTCCGCACAAGCACCCCAAGCATCCGTTAGATTCATGACCACACGCATATGGTAAGTAAATCATTCTAGTTTTGCTCTTTATTGAAGTTGAGTAAATATTTTTTGCTTGATTTATTATCCATTGGTGTGCAAGAATTCAGTGTGCTTTGAGATAATTCATTCATTTGTTCAATATTTATTGAATGCATAATGCATCTCACTTCTGACTCGTACATTCTTTCAGAAGATTTGCTTGCTTTCGATGCATGTGATGATTTTTCCAGTTTTGCTCTCTCTTCTTCTTCAGGTGTTACCGTCAGTGGCCTCTCAGCAGGATACAGTGCAAGGGAACTCACTGCAGGAAAGAAGGACCAAGTGTCAATCGATGCCACTGCACAATTCACCGACACGAGCATCGACCTCTCCGGAAGTGGCCTGTGGAGACTCGCCATGTATGGTGCCCAAAATGAAGATGGCTCTGGTGGACAGTTCCAGCGTGTGGAGCATACTCTGAGCAGCTCACAGCAATCGCAGGCACTCTCTGGTGGCCAGCCTATCACCTTCAGTGGGCGCCCAGGCGCGATTGACTTGGCAGGCATTGGATGCAACGAGTTCAACTACATCTGCTACGATTTCATGCAAGGAGAGGAGCCCTAGCCCATCCTCCCGGTTCAGTACCCTGCAAATTATGAGTACGAAATTCACAGTGTGTATGACAAATGTGAAGCCGGTGATGGTATATCAGTTAAAATTGCCCAGTAGGAGCCGTTAAATTAGGGGGAAAGGGCAATGTAGTGGTCATTTGTAGATTGAAAAATTGTGTCCTATTTTACAAATATTTTAAATTTCTTCTGGCCAATGATACATTATGATCTCATAAATTAGCCTACATCCATTTTTTGTCCGCCTGAACTTTGTTCCTGGCCAAGACTATAAGTATCACTTTTCTCTATGTCTGTCTGTCTGTCTGTCTGTCTAAAACTAATTTTACTGCCCAATTTGCAATATTGTAAGTTGAAAAACTACATATCACATTGATATTGGGATTGCTCATTTTTTGTCCCAAAAC
Organism: Ophioderma brevispina; assembly: GCA_023653785.1. NCBI lineage: Eukaryota > Metazoa > Echinodermata > Ophiuroidea > Amphilepidida > Ophiodermatidae > Ophioderma > Ophioderma brevispina. Next base: position 128,061 of record JAMKCH010002661.1, on the reverse strand, counting down.
TTTGAATTGCATTTTTGATTTCAAAATTGTACAAAAACGTTGTACAAAAGCAGTTAAAAGTGTAATTGAGATTCTCTTTCCACATTAAAAAAATGTGTTGCGCATCAGAATTTTGAAACCCTACTGTAGAATGACAATTTGTAGCCTGTTTTGTGATAAAATAGATCCAGATGTACTCTTTCTTTTGATTGACCAGTAGATTCACAACAATGCCTGTTTATCTATATGTTTTGATGTATGTTTTTCATAACTTTTGTACTTTTGTGTATATGTTGTGTGTTATCTGTAATCATTAAATTTAAATGTTTCATTAACAAACTCCTTGTCAATTTCATTGAAAAAGAAACAAGATTAGGCACGTAAAAAGTGGTGTTGGCTGCTATCTTGTCCCATGAAGCTCTGTTAATATACTTTTATTCAAAAAGTTGTTAATTAGTGCATAAGGCCACTATTTGTCAGAAGTATCTTGAAGACTTGGCAAAGGGTTAAAAATCAAAGCTAGGTTTAGAGTTGGCTTTTCATGAATTGCACGAAATTGCTGAAAGTGAACATGCTCAAGGGGCACACTGAGCCAGTGGGTTGGCTGACGCGTGTCTAAGACAGCTGTTTTGAAAGTCTGATTTGATTATAACAAAACAAAATACACAAACAAACGGTCCTTAAAAACGGCAATCTTCTGCTTTTGTGCACTTTTGTGATAACAGACAACTTGAGTTTGTAACACTATTATTATAATGAATACTAAGGCAAGGGCATCAATCATAATGATCAACCTGCGATTGTGAAACAAAAGACCTTCAGTTTCATGTTCCTTTTCTGATACATCTGGTAATATTTTGAAGTAGAAATTGCACTGCATGGAACACCAACGTCAGTTACCATATTTTTCCCTTTAAAGGGAACTTCTTAACAGTGCACAATGCCAAATCATATTTGTGTATTACTATCTGTCTAATTGCTGTACAAAGTGTTGTGCCTGTTTTACCAACACATGAAATTTTAGTCTGCTTAATGAAATTGTTCCATGCTATCAGTGTTAAATATACATATTATCAAACAATGTAATTGTGTAGCACATTGATATTTCTAACATTGGGAAGTAGTATATTTGGATATCAATTGGCTATAGAAGTCATTCTAACGTTTTATTTGTCAAGCAAATTTTTGCATCTGACCCAACAAATCAGAAAACTGTACTAGCGACCTTTGGTTAGGACAGTCTCATTTATGCACGCGGGAATGTCACTATCACTAGTGGTGCAAGTAGAGTATGTATATCACTGACCATGGCCATGCATGGAAATATGAGACTCTTGAACTCAACAGAGAGTATCAGTAACAGCTGAGAAGTGTAAACAATGGATGGGCTGTATACACACAATAAGAACTGAGTACCACTGCATGAGGGTTTGGTCAATTCAGGATTAATCTTCTGCCTGGCAGAAGAAAAATATCCACGATGACAAAGTTTGACAACTGATTTGGATTATTTATTCCACAAAATACATTCTGTAAGTTTTACAAAATTTCATTGTGGGCAAATATGATTTTTCTTTAAAATCTAGTTTTACAAGGCTTTCTATGGAAAATGGGTATATAGAGGGCGCTTTAACATAGAAATCACGACCTTTGTAAGCCTATATGGCAAGATTCCTGCAATGGAACTACCAGATTTTTGCAGAGATAATACCGCTTGCATGTCCCTACTTAAATCAGTTGTCAAAATTGTGTCGTCCCTGCTTAAAATTGTTCTACAAATAAAAGAGACAATTTACATGGGGTCAAACAGCTGTGAAAGGTCATGGGTTAGAGTCCTGCTGCAGACAATCTGTTGTTCACTTGGGCAAGGCACTTTACGTTGCTTGCCTCCACCCAGGTGCAAAATGGGGAGCTGTTGGGAGTATCGGTCAATGAGTGCTGCCTAAAGGCACGAGTATGCTTTTTGCATTTGTATGGCAGCTGACCTGTTCTCGTGGTAGCGGAGTAAATGTAAAGTGCTTTGATACATTGTGAAAAGGTGCCATGTAAATGCCAACATTTATTTATCAAGGTAGGGGAAAATAAGAAGGTAGGCATAATGCTGTAGGATTGGGTTCACTTTGTAGTTATGAAATGGTCAAATGTCAATAGTTTTGTGATTAAGATCAGCTTTAATCTTTATATTTCAATAATTCAGGCATAACAATTCAACGAACTGATGCCAACCTGAGGAGTGGATCCGTCGTTGATGGTCGTGCAGAGAATGCCTACTCAATTGGCTACTCTGCACTTGGTCAAGGCATCAACATCGAAGGCAGTGGACTTTGGCAGCTCACTGCTTATGGAAGTGCCAGTGCCGATGGTTCTGGTGAAAAGCTTAACCCTACCACAGATACATTTACAGCACAACAGGCTGCGACTAAATTTGTAGGAGGTCAGACCATGAACTACGGAAATGTCGACTTCAACTACGACATGACGGGCCAGACCTGTGAAACAGTGCAGTTCATCTGTTTGGAACTGGGCAAGGGTCCAGAGTCCACGGCATATTTTGAGATGAGTGCTGACCCAGAGGATGCTGTCCGCAGCTGTGTACCTGCTGAATGCGAAGGTGAGTTAGATTTTACTTAATTTTGATTCGCGTTTTAGGCGAGTTAGTTATTCTTGATCCAATCTTGATTTGAATCCGAGTGATGCCAATGCAGCTGAAGATTTAAAAAATATCAAGAATCACAGATCACTTTCTTGTTTTGACATGCTGTTGATCAGTTCATCCAGTACTTCTATTACATAGATTATTCCGGTGAGTTTGATAGAAGGGATAGGTGTACCATTCATGGGGACTGACCTAAAATAGCGGTATGATATGGTGCATGTGTGACAGTCAAGAACCCAGTTCATGCCTCTTCTACCTTTTTTAGACACCCCTTTTGGATTAGGCTCGACTTTTTGAAAACCTATACTTCCTCGCAAGTTTCCCCCCAAAATTTTGTAATTATTAGCACCATAGATAAAGTTTGGGGATTCTTCAGCTCCACAACCTTTAATTTGCACCAGCATTTGGATCCCAACACCAGAAAATTGTGGTCCAAAATAAGGTTCCAAAAAAAGCAGAACCCAGTTCATGCCTCTTCTACCTTTTTTAGACACCCCTTTTGGATTAGGCTCGACTTCTTAAAAACCTATACTTTCCTCGCAAGTTTTCCCCCAATTTTTGTAATTATTAGCGCCATAGATAAAGTTTGGGGATTCTTCAACTCCACAACCTTTAATTTGCACCAGCATTTGGATCCCAACACCAGAAAATTGTGGTCCAAAATAAGGTTCCAAAAAATGCAACTTTCAAAGTCATTTTTAGTTCTCAAGCCCTCTCTTTGGGTGATTTGTGCTGCATGGGCCTGTTCAACCTCCACCCAGGTGTAGCAGTAGTTAGTTGCAGCTTCAGTCAAAGATGGAATTAGTAAACCAATTCCACTTCCTACATAATCTTTTCAATTGGAATAAGACACTAATTTAATGAGCACAGAGGCACTCCTGAAATTAGCTTAAAACTGCAAATAAATAGTTTCATTAAGGTGTTGTGCTTACAGTGCCTTAGAATCAAGAGTTTCATTGCAATGTATGGGATTTTGAGACAATGTGAAAGAGCTGTAAATAATTTCTGTGCCATTTTATTTGTGAATCTTGCAATACCTTAGATATAGATTAGGGTACATTGATAAACACTGATTTGACATCAATCTCATTTTTTGATAACAATCATCTACGATATTAGGGGTCCTACAAATGGGTTGCCAAATTCACAAGGCTGTCGCCGTGTCGCGATTTAAGCGAACTTGGAGTGTCGCGGTTCCTCGCCCCAGCTTCACGTGTCCCGCGTGTCGACTCCTTATATTTGTGCCATCGGATGTCGACCATTTATTGGCATCGCATGGTGTTGGATTGTTCTGCCTACAAATGGGTCCAGGAAAATAACGCATTTTAGAGAGCGCTATTGACGATTTGTTTTGGCCACGCTCTGTTTTTTTTTAGAGTATGATAAATTATCACTTAATTTACTTCCAATTGAAGCGAAAGATGAAATCAGTTATAATCCGTTGCGATAAGATCCCGGGATAACATTAACTTTATCAATCGTCACATGTCCATCAGCGAACATACGTTTTAAGTACGTACAGTACACCCTCTGTTTTAGGAATTCCTCTTGCATCGCCGTCTTAAAAAAAACCGTTGTGCATGCATGATAATTAATCATCGCCAGTCGTTGGAGCTATTTTGGGGTACCTTTGATAATGTCTTATAATTTAGAGTCCTAAGCCTTAGCGTTGTGTAACATGGTGGTAAAGGACGAGCAACGAACAAATTTGCGAATGTGCACCTGGTCGATGTATGCAAGGCTAAGCACGAACATAATTCTACAACATTCACTGTCGTTTTTAACAATTAAAGTTTTGTTTTTTTTTCAAATTCAGTGTATCATTTTCAGCGTCTGAAAAATACGTCGAAATAAAATTGATATTATTAGAAATTTTTAGCATAGACATGGTAAATACTGTTTCAATGCACAAGTGCGCGGATTGATTTTGTTTTGCTATTGCATTTGTTGGGCCGTAGACGCTTTCTGCTGTCATTTTCATGCTATGCATTAAGAGGTGTAATGAAGTTATCGAGTAAGACCAACCCGACATTCGCAATGAGTGTATTGTTGACACAAATTTTGCAGCGGAGGGGGATTCCCCGAAGATTTTGCATCAATATTTATCGGTCGCAGGGATTTCCCAACAATCCCTCTCACACGATCACAAGAGGTAATACAAGTTGGTAAATAAACGTACTCAAAAACAGGAGTCGACTCTAAATCCTCTATTTTTGTTTGGTCTATTCACGTATTTTAATGCACATAATTATTATTGACTTTAAGTAAATATCCACGATTAAAGAATGATTGTACAAAACTTATTCTCATCAGGCTGGTTTAACCCGTGATTGATGGACATCCAAGCATTCTAATTTATTAGATTAACAAAAACACACGGGTAAATAATTTTAAAAATAAGTCCAAATTATTTTTTAAAAATCCTTTAAAAAATACAAAACCTCAATATTTACAGTCTTGTTCTATATCAAGATAATGTGTTTTAATTGATCAAATTGTCATTTCAATGATGACAAGAGAAATCATGCATGGCGGACGGCCGGCGCGGCTGCTGTGAAGCTGCCGGCATGGGAAGTTGATACAACATTAATCAATCATTTACAGAGATGAATTATAACCCGATTATTAAAAAAACATTATAACACATATTACTACATGAAACTGTCCTTGAGAAAGTAGTAAACACGAAAGACGTACGCTCAGGCCGCCCGGGAAGATCGCTTTTTGGAAGGTATTTTTCGTACGTCCTCGCTTGTAAGAAGTTGTTTACCACAAGTTTGGGTGTCGCTGTCAAAGCATACGTAGTGAATGAAGTCACGTCGGTTTTTAATTTCCCCCAAAAGTCGCGTGCGAACGATAACAGTACTTTTTGGAAAATGTCCGTGCGCAATCGATAGAGACTGCGTGTCGGAAGTTCCGCATATAGAAGCCCGTGTCGCGCTTGCCGCGCGTGTCATTTGTTACCATGTAACCCCGATTTGAAATCGGTCATATTTCTTTAGGGTTTTAGCCAATTGTGACGATGAAGATATTTCTGCAGTATTACTAGACTCCAAGAATGTATTTGTAGTTACATACTCCAAGTAAACATGGTAATTGTTGACTTGGACTTGATTATCCCTTACTTGCTGATACGTGTTCCTCTGCCCTGCCAGCAAGACTTAACTGAGGACATAAGGACATTTGGCAGGTTAAAACTTTTTGCACAATCGATATTGTACACTGTACCATGACTTGTATCTGGTAGCTTTTTGAGTGTAATTCGAGATATTATTGTAATGGTGTAATATCTATGATAAAATATTTATGTACTAAGTGGAACTGTCTGTCTTTTTAGTTGTATTCTATGCTTGAAATCTTGGGTAAACATGCAGATCTTCTGTTAGTATGATTGGCTCTCCCATTTGGTAATATTTGCAGTTGTAGAAGTGTTCTTGTGTTCTGTGAAGAGTGTTATTTCCGTCGTATGTTGATTGTCCGATGATTACAGTAGCAAAAATTAGTAGTACTAGTCTGTTATAAAGCCTGTTGTCAAGTAGAATACTTTATGTTTTTGTGTATTTTATATCCGTGTAAAGAAAAACACTTTACTAGTTTGTATAGTGTGTTCAATATAAGATGAAACATGACCTTTGATAAAGTACATTGAGATAACACTAGAGAAGACCAAGGTCATAATGTAACCTGAGGGTAAATATACTATAGTAGCTATAGTGTATTTGGCCACAACTTGAACATCTTCCCTAAAAATGTGTACAATATATGTGACAACAGAATGGGGTCATGTTTCACCTTACACTGAATAGGGTATAGTGTCTTGCATTTGAACCCAATGAGTACTATCTGCCTATTGGGCGTTTCCATAAGGTGACACCCTTTTCTGACATACTTTTTTGACACCCTATGAATTCGGAAACCTTAACGGACCTTAACGGAATAAACCACACGGTTATGTGGTTTATTCCGTTAAGGTTTCCGAATTCATAGGGTGTCAGAAAAGTATGTCAGAAAAGGGTGTCACCATATGGAAACACCCCTGCCTATTGGTCACAAAGGAACTAACAACATTTTGAGCCATTCAGCAACATGGTAAAATGGCATTAGGGCTGATGAGAGCTAGAGCTTTAATGTTTGTAAGCTGCATTTCAACTGGTTATTGAAATGAATACACAATGTCATTAGCCAATCACAAATGCTGTTACATGAAATGCAACCAGAAATGCTGTATGAAATGCAGGTAGTGCTCAGGGGGCTAACTACTGTAGACTGTTTGATCCATAGCTCATTAGAAACCCCAATATGCTCATTACCAAGACAAAGTTTGAAGACCATAGAGGTTTTGCTTTGAGATGAATTTCAAGCGATATTCAGGGTCAAATTGGACCCTCTGATATCAATGACCTATTAGTAAAATGTGTCATGGAGATGAGTATACTAGACTAGTATTTTACAGTGAAACCTGCCGGGTGGTAGTATCTGTCTGTGATTGTAAATGTTACGCATTCCTATGCTTCCCCTGTCACTGTGTAGGTGTGATTGCTAGAAACTTTGAATGGGATTACGCAGTTCAAGGTGCCGTTGTGCCTGGCAAAGAGACCCCACTCTCAGTTAAAGCTAGCCTCGACACAGCACGTGGTAGCCGCGCATTGGCTGGCGAGGGCTTGTGGCGCATGGGCATGTTTGGAAGCAAGAACAGAGATGGCTCTGGTGAGAGAAGTGGCTACAAGGAACAGATCTTGAGTGAAGCAAATCAGGCTACTGGTATGGAAGGGAATGGGGCTTCTATGCAGATTCCAGACATACAGACCGACTTTGATGTAGGAACCATTGGATGCTCAGACTTTGAATACATCTGCGCAGAGTTCACAAAAGGATCAGAACCAGACCCAGACTTCAAGTTTGAGATCCAAGGACGAAGACCAGAAGAAGGGACAACGTTCACAAGCTGTAAAAAGCAGGAATGCCTTGCAAGTGAGTACACATGTAGGAATACACAAAAAATGTTCATCCAATTCAACTTGTACTGGAATGATTGGTGTGGACACAGTTTGAAGTAATAAAAATAATGTCATTCAAGTAAAGAATTGTTGTTAATTTTAAGGAAGAACATTTTGATTGAATCGTCCTATCTGGAATTCAGTTAATTATTTTGTTTGCATTGAAGATGAATGAAATTTTAGCAATCTGAAAGTAAGTGTCAGAAAGCATGCATTCAAGAGAAGTTGATATTTAGCTTGTAGTGGGACCAGCAAATCCCTCTCATCATAGACTGTTTGAAGAGTGCAATATATCACATTGTTTTGTAAAATAAAATACCTTTCAAATGACCTGGCACAACTGGAGAACCTCTTAAATTGTCTTGTTAGTGTGTCCATGTGCCTGTCCTATGTTAAATGTTAATTTTTGTGAATGTGTGAATTGTTTTGTGTCTAAATTAGGAAAAAGAACAAAGATACAATAATATATTGATGTTTTCTAATCATGAAAGTCCAGTCCATCAAGAGAAAAATGCTTGAGTGATTTAGTTCTACTGCATGCAATTTTTCCTTTAGATAAGGTTATCCTCTTAATTGTTAATTTTAAATCAATATTTACAACTTGTGAAATAACTCAAATCTCTGTTTTTTTTGCATCTTTTGATGATTATTTATATCAGAGGCAATATTCACCGGTTTGGAAGCCTCAATCCTTGGTGAAGGGCCCATTATTGAAGAGATGCAAGATAACCCCTTGGAGATGGATCTAAGTGGCATTGTTGGAGCAGGATCAACCCTCATCGAAGGCGACAATTTGTGGACAATGGGCGTGTTTGCTAGCTCGAGTGCAACTGGCGGTGGCACCAAGCTGGGATATCAGGAGCAAGTGCTGTCCGAAGCAATGCAGGGGCAGAGCCTGAACCCACCAGCCAATCTAGATTTCTCACAAGTTCCAGTGAACTTTGACATGAGAGGCATTTCCTGTGAAGACGCGCGCTACCTCTGTGCCAAGCTCAGCAAAAACGAAGCAGCCACTCCCAACTACGAATTTAAGGCTGACCCAAGTGAACGTGTCCTTACCAGATGCATTGACATCCAAGATCGTTGTGAAGGTAAGGATTGCCTTGGCAACTTGCAATGCTCGTGCTAGGGCATTTTGCTTCTCATAATGGGCCCTTCAACCTGGATCGATGCCTCTCCTTAGCGTGCTTTCATTAACGTATTGGTTTTTTATATGTATGTGTGTAAGTATGCTGAATTTTGTGCTCTGCATGCAAGCATGTACTTTTAAAAGTCCCAGAGCATCGAGAACTGTGATATTTGGGAGGAAAAGACGGGACATCATGAATAAAACGGAAATCAAATCATTAGAGCTTATAGAATGCTCTTATTGTAGCCCAAATAAGCTGTTCGTCAAACAAGTTCATCAAACAATTGAAAACATATTTGCTCCTAAAGATGAATTGAATAATAGCTAATAATAAAAATAGTGCTCAAGTTTGGCAGCATATCCATAACTTCATCCCTGATATTTAAAAGAATTGGTCAGGTAAAATAATACAAGACTTTTTAATTATTTTACACCTTAACTAAACACTTCAATTGATTTGAAGACTAACAATTGAAGTAGAAGTGGATGTCCATCCTCTTGAACTAAGTCATTTTGTTTTGTTTGTTTTCTATTTTGATTGAATTTTAGGTGTAACCGTGACAACTCTAGACTGGGATAGAGAAGTTGGTACCATCAGCTATGGTATGCCAGCAGACGTCAACCTCAATGTGAACGTGGGAACCTCAGATACCAGTCGTGATGTAGAGGGACAAGGGCTGTGGAGACTCGGCATGTATGGAAGTCGAAACGAAGAGGGAACAGGCGAGAAGAGGGCATACGTCAGCCAGGTTTTGGATCCTTTCAGCGCTTCTCAATCTCTTGAAGGTGGAATGGATCTGGCCTTCAATGACCTTGAAGCACCATTCCGTATGGATGAGCTTGGCTGTTCCGAATTCAAATTCCTGTGTTTGGAATTCACCAAAGGTTACGGTGCTGATCCCGACTTCAAATTCAAAGTAGAAGGGGGCGGCGACCGCATCGTCAAGTGCAAACCTGAAGAATGTCGAGGTGAGACTATGAAAAGTGTGACCTCCCTGCCTTCATCCAACAAAATAACAAAGGTGGCACTGCCGTGTGCTTTTAATAATGGCTGTTGCAACAGACCAGTCTTGTTCTCGGCACCAGCACACTTTCAGGACGCCAGTAGAACCTGCAAATGCTGCACACCTAGAGCTCTGTACCAGTCACTAATTCAATAACGACTAGTGTGCTGTCAAATTCCTTTGGCTTGGCCAGTTGGCCCTAATCCTGAGCAGGATTTTTACCTTTGTGTGTAATAATTGAATGTTTTGTAGTGGTGCTTTTGGGGTTGTATGTTTGTTGCTTTTAACAGTTTCAAGACCCGCAGTAAGTAAAACAAGTAACATTAAGTAAACCATGTAAAAAATGTGGGTAGAAATGCGAATTGAAAGAGCTACCAGCTTGGCACCCTTTGCTATCTCATGAACTTGAGACAAATGTAGCATTAATATTTTTTTAGGAAGAGCACAGTAACGTGTAGATTAGAGCCTAAACAATTCCTGCTAAAACTAACTGTGTGTTACATCTCCCTAGTAGGAAAGGGGCTGCGGTTGTACTAATCTATGCAGGTTTGGGAGAATTCATGTACACTGTCATTTTTGTGTTACGAGATGTACATGTAAGAGGAAGTTAGAAGCATCGCAATTTAAAATATTTGTGATGATCAGCCTCGCTAATGTATGACACTAGTAGCCTGTTGACTAAATATGGCACACATTGTAATCACCTAAGGTGTTTAGTTACAGAAGGAACATAACTTTTCCCGCCACCATTTTGCTTTTCATCCATCAAAAGCGACAGTTCTGTGGTAACAAATGTGGTGCACCTATAGTTAAATTAGTACTAGTGGCCAGAAATTCCCTTGCCATGTTTGTGTTGTGGCATACATGCTGTTATTGACCATATTGTGATTAACAAGCAATGATGACATTGCATTTGGCTTTGCCATTACGTTAATCTAAATGCTTTTCCTCAAAAGTTGTGTTCCATCTTGTAACAAACTAGCAAGTCACAGTAGGCACTGAGCTTAACATAACTATGTATTGTATGTTATTTAAACAAAAATATGTCACTGCGAGCTACAGATAGTCGCAAGGTGAGTATTACCATCAGTTTACTTTAAAAATAACGCTGTAGTTTTTGGAAATAAACCTTGGACAGTCTGTACGCCAGGCGTTACATGTGAACGTACATCACAGAAAGGTACACATGACACGTCCTGGAGGATTGGCCAATCTCACTTGCCATGCGCTTGTCTCCAGCGGTCCGGTGCTAATGCATACGACACATGCTAGCACATGTTCGATTCTGTTCAAGATTTAATTCCGGCCACTGTAGTTGATCAATTGTGGCTCAGTCAGACGCATTCAGACCGATATGGCGGCAATTTTGACCATTTTGTTATTACCACCATTTTGTACAGCAGTAAAGCTTTTATAAGGTGAAATCCCCATATCCCTTGCACATATCGCTTGCGTACTTGATTGCAAAGTCATGGGCCATTGTGTTGTCTGTCATCATATTTTTGCTCTCGTGTCAATTTCGTTATTGCCAATATTGGTCTGAGCGATTTGCTTCAAATGTTCATTCATACTTCACTGCAGTGCAGTGCACTTCCCAGAGAAAATGAAAACCATCTCTGATGCAACACAGCAGCAGCAGCACAATGCAATTTGAACTGTTGTTGCTGCATTGAGTCAGAGATGGTTTTGATCCATTTTCACTGCATTGCAATGAGGTATGAATGGACCTGAAGAATAATCTTGAAAAGAAATCCCTAAAGTGTTTTAATATGGTGAAAATTTTGTATGCAATATAGACATAGAAGGAATGCATAAGCTCATGTAAGGGCTAATAACTTGAATTGTAGGTACGGTACTATTTTCACCCCAGGAGAAGAGTTTTTGGTTTTAGCCTTATATCCTGGAGAGAAAAGTACATGTGTTTTTTTTTTTCTTTCAAGATTAATCTTTGAGCAAGTGGAGCAGATTGGGTATCAATTAGAAATAGTTGAGTTACAAGGTAGAGTAGTAGATGTTAGTAGGACAGTTACAACCAACCAACTTCTTGGATGATGGTCAACTAAGTTTTAGCTAGAATGGTCAACTTTGTTTTAGTTAGATCGGTAGCCAATAAGATTCTTTAAGTTTAAATAGCAGTAGTGTTTAGTAGATTTTGGCATGGGAGTTGTGCGGTACTTTAAAATCTAAGAACTATTTTGTGGTCCTAAATGTGATAAATTAGCAGAAGGCGCTTATATTGAATAACCCATTTAAATTATTTTATCTATTCTTTTCATATACTTTTGTCTATTCACTTGATTGTATTCCCCTCCAACTTATCAATTCGCCTTGCTTGGAAATCCCCCATTCCTAGGTGTGTTTGTGACTTCAACGGAGTCATCACCTGACTCGGTTATGCTGTATGAAGGCAACCCCAGCAATTACATCACCTATGACAGCAATGCACAGACAACAGAGGCTAGTGGCCCTGTGGTTGGTCTCAATATGTGGAACATGGCTATGTATGGTAGCGAGCGTCCAAACGGTGAAGGTCCACAGCACGGACGACAAGAGCAGGTCGGTAATGTTGTCCTTTCCATTCAGATATTCTCGGTCTCGCATATCACAGCTTTAAATAGACCAGGGGTCCGTTCCCCAAACTTGCGAGTAACTCTACGTGTATACTAACTCATGTGCATGTCCTACCAGTTGCACAGTGCTTTTGACAAATTGGTCCACTCGGGCATAACATAGTTTGCACGTAGATTTACGACTGAGTTTCGGGAACGGACTCCATATCGCATTCAGTGGTTGCAAATGCAGGAAATGCTATGAGAAATCTCAAAATCCTAGGCAACTCTGGCAAATGTAATGTTAATAACTACTCTACTGTGTTCAGTATAAGATGAAATATGACCTTGGATAAAGTACATTGAGATAACACAAGATGGCATAGGTCATAATGCAATCCTAGGGTAAATATACTATAGTAGCTACAGTGTATTTTGTAACAACTTGGAGCTTTTCCTCTGACAAATTGCGTAGAATATAAGTGGCAAAAGAATGGGGTCATGTTCCACCTTACACTGGACCGGGTATAGCTAGTGAAAAATGGCTTATTTCTGATCTATCCATGCATCTTTGGTCTTTCACTGTAGACTCTGTCTCCCTACCACTCAAGTATTCCTCTTCGCGAGCCAGGGCAGATGCTGGAGTTCAGTGATGTCGCCACCAACTTTGACATGACTGGCCTGACATGCAAACAAGTGAAACATTTGTGTACAGAGCTGAGCAGAAGTGACGGTAGCTCTGTTGACTTTGAACTGACTGGAGTGCCCGATGAAACCGTGTTGAAATCTTGTTTCCCTGTACCCAAGGATGGCTGCAAAGGCAAGTAATATTTATTCAAATTAGGCCGGGGGAGGACTTTTGTAAGTGTGATTATCGTTTTCTGGTAAACAAGGTAATTCTGCGTGCAAGTGTATGCAAGGATGATGACTATTTGCCAGCAAGTTCATCAAATTAAAATGGCCGTTAGTGCTCTAGTCTTTTAGCTAGCGCAATCTCTATGTGAAATCATTGCAAATACCAAGAGTCTTATTTTCCTTGAATGAGCACACCATTGAAATAAATTAATATTGCCCTGCTAAGTCAAAAAAGATTGACGATAATGATACTGCATGCTCCTCTTCGATTTGAGGAGTTATTAGGAGCATTGCTAATGATATTATTTCACTCCACATTGTAGGTGTTGTCATCACGGATATGGACTGGGATATGGAAGTAGGAGAAGTACGATCTAACAGACCTGATGCACTCACCTTCGAAGTCGATGTAGACTCCCTCCCAGGCAGCGGCAGTGTTGATGGCTCTGGCTTGTGGAGACTTGGTCTGTATGGATCAACCAACCCCCAGGGATCAGGAGCAAAGAAACTAGGCCTCCAAAGAAATATCCTCAACATGGACGAGGCAGGCAAGGCACTACGAGCTGGAGAGACCATGACTTTCCCATACGTCGAAGCCGAATTTGATCTTACTCAAATTGGCTGTGAAGAAGAATTCCAATATCTATGTCTTGAACTGGCCAAAGGACAGCGAGCTAATCCAGACTTCATGTTTGAAGTTCAAAATGGCGGAGATGAGATCGTTAGATGCAAGCGACAAGAATGCCGCAAAGGTGAGAAAGAAATTACAGACATTGTTGCCTCTCGTAACCCAAACAGCTCGATGACACAGCTGTTTAAAAGTCTCATTTATTATGACAAAACCAAAATAAAACAAAGAATATTAATAGCAACAGAGTTTAGACAACTGATTTGTATTATTTATTCTAGCTAGCTACATCCTAAATTTTATGAAGTTTCATCGGGCAAATATTATTTTTCTTAAAAATATAGTTTTACACGTCTTTCTATGGAAAATGGCAGTATAACATGGAAATCATGCCCTTTGCAGGACTGTATGGCAAGATTCCCACAGTGGATTTTTCTGATTTTTGCTGAGGTATAGCTCTTGCATGTCCCTACTTATATCAGTTGTCAAATTGTGTCGCCATTGCTTAAAATGTGTCGCCATTGCTTAAAATTGTTCTAAACATAAAGACAAATTTGCACAAGGTCAAACAGCTGTGATGAATGAAGCTTCCAAAAGTCTTTCTTGTAAAGGATTCCCTTCATACACCCATAGGAAGCACTTTGAGTTTGTTTGAACCGGATGAATTTACTCCTTTTGGGTGTTGCCGTTTTCTCTGAACAGGTGTAAGACTTAATGGTTTGGATGTACAAAACATGGCCCAAGGACAGTCGCTTCTTGAGGGATCAAGGACCAACCGACTTCTGTTTGACATGGAAGGCCTCGCAACACGTGACAGTGGCGGCGCATCAGGAGATGGCTTATGGGACATGAGTGTCTGGGCTAGTGCTGATGAAGAATGTATGGGACCAAGAATGAACGAGCAAACACGCAACACCCTATCAAGATACCAACAAAACAAAGATGTTAGACCTGGTGAAAATGTCAACTTTGGACCCGTGGACATGAACTTTGACATGACTGGATTGACTTGTAATGATGTACGGTACATGTGTGTGGAACTGAAGAAGGGAAGCAGACCAGAACCCGACTTTGAATTTACACCCGTACCAAATAGTGACGTCATGAAGAAATCATTCCGACATAAATGTGAAGGTTTGTATTTTTACAAGTTCCATATTGTGTGTCGATCAATAATATTGTCTTGGTGTTGGCCATGGGGTTTAGGCTTGAAATGAGCAGGATCCATGATGAGGATATAACTGGAAGAGCATAAATTGAAAACATGCATGTGGAAAATGTTATAATATAAATCTTGTGATACCAGTTCCAGTCTCACCCTGTCAAATTCTCTCATGTTTTACTCTTCACAGGTGTTATAATTGATGGTACAAGAATGGACCTGGGCGGCCGTGGTGAAATCCCCGTTGATGGCGACCAGATCGAATTTGATGTGACAGTTAATGCCAACCCCAACGGTGCTGATGTACGTGGTAGCAATCTCTGGAACATGGAGGCCTTCCTTGCAAACGACCCTCAAGGCAAGGGCTCGCGAAACACCCTGGAACGACAGGTTCTGACATCTGCAGATGCCAGTCGGGATCTGATGGCAGGTGGCAAGTTGCGATTCCCCAATCTGGCAGCAAGGGTTTCGCAAGATGATATCAACTGTGAGGAGGGCACATACATTTGTGTTGAGCTATCACAGGGACAGGCTGCACAACCACAGTTCACAATGCAGCCCCGTGAGGGAGCTGGAGACGCTCCATACATTGATTGTGAAAAATTAAAATGTGCCAAACCACGTACGTATTATATGCAAAAAAAATGTTTATAATGTTAATTACATGCCAGATATTAAGCGCTGTTAACAAAGAGCGATTTCTAATCCTTGATAAACCTCTCTTTGCAAAGTTTGGAATGGGTTTATTGCAGGAATCAAAATTTGGAGAACGAGCTAAATTGACGGTTTAGTGAAAAACAATTTTGCAATTGCTTATGTCAGTTAAGGGAACATTTACGATTTGTTGCTATAGTCGGAGACTGAATTGGGCAACCAATTATGTGCACGTCTCCCATTTGTCAATCGGCATGCACAGACTGTAATTAGTTTGAATGTAGTGTTTAGGCAGGGAACGTTCGATGAAAATATGATTTTTAAATGTTAAAAATGCTCCATTTAAAGGAGTAACATTCCACCCTATCCTCGGCCTCGACCCATTTGGTATCATTGCAGACTAGTTTGGCTGAACTTGATCGCAATATGATGCTGTAAGCCTTAATATGGCTTGTTTACGGTAACCGGAAAACATCTGTACAGTATTCTATGGGCTGTTGTCAAACAGCCAATTGCTGCTCGTGTTAAAATGGTATATCGGTTCAAATTAAAGTTTGGAATTAAGGTATGTTCGTGATTGGCTTTCCTATGAAACAAGAAGTATATATTTGCAGTTATCCAGTGGGTCACCTTTAAATTTTCGCACGTGAACAGAATAATTTCCACAAGTAAACTTTCTGGTTTTGCCCAATTCTGTCCCTCTCTACAGAAATCCGCAATTGCATACAGAAGTTTCACTTGTAGTTGCATACTGAAGTGTTGGCATTTTAAAAAAATGTTAAAATTCTAACGCATGTTCTTTCTTCTTTATCAGCTCCACATTTACTACTCTTGATAGCGTGCAACTTGCTAGTTTGTTTCACTTTCAATTTTATATTTTTATAACACTTCTCCAAACAACTGTCAACACGTTTATAATTGATCTGAAAATCTAATGTCATTAAGGTCTTTGGACCAAAAGGTCAATTGTCCAAAGGTCAAATGTCTATTTTGATTACAAAACTTGGAGTGCTATGATGTTAATATCTTTGTATGGTGGAGAACTGTATACATCTCATTTCCCAGCATTTTTAGCAATTCAAAACAAGAAAGACAAAAAAATGTTGGAATTGGGACAAGTTTTTGGACTAAATTTTTTTACAGGTTTAATTAACATCAGCTGTTGATTTTTGACAGTTGTTTGAATCATCTTGGCAGCCTCTATTTTCAAACTTTGATGAAGGTAGTATAGTATGCAATGGCCCTATTTATGTTCTAATTGCGTTCCATGCATATATCCCACTTTACTCTTTCAACAAACTTAAGTTTTTGTCAAGCAATCTGCCATGGGCATTTTGATCTCCTTCTCGTGCTCCGAAACATGGTCGAGGTGAATCTCTACCGGAAGTTGTCTTTGCATGTTCTAACTTACTTAAAACTCAATTTAACATTCTGAATTCTAATATTGCAAGTTCTCATTTTAATCTTTTGAAACTGACTTGTACTAACACTTCTTAATGGCAATTCTTAAATCTTCTGTTTTTCGATTTTGAAAAAAAACAAAAAACATGTGAAAACATTAAATAACAAAATTTTGGACCAACGAATTTTTTAAATACTTTTTCCTCCTTTGTACACAAAATTTGCCTCTGTTTTGCGTAACCACTGGAAAACAGCACCAAAGCGGTAAGTGAATAACTCGAAACTTAAGGAAAAAACTATACCAAATAAACATTATATATTAGGGCGTATTTAATAGAATTGGTGAAAAAATCTTAGGTTACTTTGTGCATAATATACCATTAGATGTGACGTCAATGTTTATCAACTGAGGTAAGGGATCGGCCTGTCAATGTGTTGGAACAAACCACTAAGTGATTACCATGGTTGCCTTGGATAAATTGAAATGTGCCGGATTTTTAAAAACACAGAACCTGAACAAAACATGATGCACATGCATACTGCCACACCAGAGAGTGTATTGAGTCCATCCCGCAATGCACCAGTTTGGTCAATTTCATCTCAATAAGGTTCATGTGAACCACAAAAAATCCATTTTAACACCTAAAAACCTTGACTTTTACACTCATTTTGACCCACAAAGCACAAGTACTTGGGTAATTTTTAGCTGATCATGAAATGTCTTATGGTTCTTAAACTTTTTATCCCCAAGTACGAACTGTGTGTAGTACAGAACAGTATGGCCACATGCAATGCATATGGATTGTTCAAAACACCCTCTGACTCCCAGAAAATCATGTGACATGTCACCTCATCTATAGGTGGACGAGTTGCTAAGGCAATTATTTTCACCAAAATCATCATTTTAATAGCAAACAAAGTCGACTTGTTTTGAATGGTCTGTATATCTGTAGCTGATAAACTTTAATATCAATGGGATTTTGTTTCATGAAGGGAAAAAACGAGAACCAAAAAGTGAAACACTAATCTCACTAAATTTCACAGAATAATGCTGAAATGCACAGTCTTCATGATAGCATCGGAAAAGTGTTGTACCCATAACTCTAACCCTAAATCTGAACCTAGAAATTTGCACTTGGTTTGTGTCACTAAATGTAACATTAATTTTCAACAGAAGAAGCAACCGCACTGAAATTTGTTGCTTAAGATTTTCATTGTTTTTCATTTAATGCGTAAGATTAGATTTTGGTTATTTTTTAAAGTGAGATTTCGGAGTGATAGGCTCATATAATTTCCTCTGTAAGGCAGATAATCGCCCTGAAAATAGCATTGAAAAAGTTGATGCCCTTGGAAAATTCTCAAGTATGACATTTTAATTTTGATAAAATAAAATCAGTAGGAGCATGTTTTCAGTGTTGCTTTGTAAACGCCTAAAATAATGCATTTTGGTAGTATATTTTCAATACCTCGCAAGTTTTAGAATTAATATTTTCTCCGTTCAAACGGACGTGTTGGGATAAAAAAAACCCTTTTTGTATTATTTTCCTTTTATTTAATGAACTGGTCAAGTACCACAAAAAGAATTTGCTATCATTGGCATTAACGTAAAGCATTAATATAAGTGATTTCACATTTTCAGTACAAGTAAATAATTCAATAACTTGGTGCTATGTTTCTTAAAATTTAGCGGCAAGGGGTAAAGGTCAGAAAGGAGAACCCGGAGAACCGTTAAGATTTGCCGTAAGTAGGTTTAAGAAAAGTGAATGTTGTGTGTTATGTTGAAGTTAACTGTTCAATATCGTTGTGTACCTCTTGTTAGGCACCCGGACCTAAAGGTTCAAAGGGTGAACCAGGCGAGCTACCTAGGTGGGAAGTGAGTATGATGTTTATTACTGCCAAAACAGATGCGACAGTGGCTGTTTCTATCATCAGCGCTCATCATCCTCTGCCATGCTCTAGCATCTGATGCTTGACAATTTTGTAGCAGTCATGCAGTCTGCCAATCATGCTGGTCTTGAATCGTGCAAATTGCTTGAATATGTTGGCATTTGCCACCAGATAGAGATCTTTCAGGCATCTCAACTATCAGCTCTGTTCTTCTAAAGTTAATTCTGCTTCAACAGCTTATCTCACCTTGGCTTGCCCTCATCTATCTGCCACTAAATTGACACAGTTATGACCTTAGATTCAGGTTTATGCAAATGTATATTGCCTAACTTTACACCTCTTCAAAAGGTATCGGGATGCATGTAAAGTTAGGCATCATGCCACTTATACATCTGCATCTGCATAAACCTGAAATCTGAAGGTCATAAGTGTTGTATTTTATCATGTAGATTTCAGGTTTATGCAAATGTATATTACCTAACTTTACACCTCTTCGGGATGCATGTAAAGTTAGGCATCATGCCACTTATACATCTGCATCTGCATAAACCGGAAATCTTAAGGTCCTAAGTGTTGTTATATTTATCATATGCAACAAAGTAATCTGAGTGAGATTTTATACGAATTTGTATCACTGCTTCATCATTTTCCCTGCAAAAGGATTTAGGAAATCCTTGCACAGCATCACATTTCAAGTTTGAAGCATTTGACTTTGCACTCTCTGCAATTTTTAATTTGAGCTTGTTTATTATATTTTGAATGGCCTGAGCAGAGCTTTTCTTATTCATGGAACTGCCATACTTGAGAATAATATGCAGTGTGCCCTCATCTATCTGCCACTTAATTGACACAGTTATGACCTTAGATTTTAGGTTTATGCAGATGCAATGTATATTACCTAACTTTACATGTCTTCAAAAGGTATCAGGATGCTTGTAAAGTTAGGCATTATGCCACTTATACGCTCGTACGTCTGCATCTGCATAAACCTGAAATCTGAAAGTCATAAGTGTTGTTGTATTTTATCATGTGCAATCAAAGTAATCTAAGCAAGATTTTATATGAATGTGTTTCATTGCTTCATCATTGTCCTTGCAAAAGGATATAGGAAATCCTTGCACAGCATCACATCTTTTTCATTTTGTCATGCAAGGCTAGCTTCAAGCATTTGACTTGGCACTCTCTGTAGTCTTTTAATTTTAGCTCTTGTATATTATGAATGGCCTGAGCAGAGTTAGTCTTATTCATAGAACTGCCATACTCGAGAATAATATGCAGTGTAGTATCAGATACAAAATTTTGACTTTGTAGTGTCATGATATTTGTACAGATTGTGATAGTTTTTTTTTCCAATTCTGTCTTCTGCTTCCCCTCCTCCATGACTGCTGCTTACATTTGAGGTTAAACCACCCAACACCCAATATCTTTGACCCCCTGGGCACTACCACCTATCATACAATCTGTCTGATTGGCTCATTACAGGATATAACATCATAAAGCCCTCTGAGTAACCAATCAAAATAGTGCTGCTATATCTCTGTTTAATCCATTGGTCATTATGTGATATTACCTGCCAAGTAACCAATCAAAAAGTGCTTAGATGCGGATAGACAGGCAGGTAGTGCCTAGGGGGTTTATGCTTTGAGACATGGATTTCCACAATTGCAAACTTAAACTTTTGAACAACCCAATGATGACAATAACTTGAATTCCCACAATTGCTGACATTTGTTCATTTTACTTTGTTTGGTCTCGAGTTTGAGGGTGATGTCACAACGCATTTTTGCATTTGCTCTAGCGTTTCGATTGTGCCGCCTTTTGTTTGCGTGCGTGCGTGCGTGCGTAAATGCTACATTTCAAAGGTCGGCATGTGTGAGTCTAGGGTGGTGTAAACCTACTCGCGCAGTGATGTCACCCTCAAACTTAAGATCGAACACCGAGTATAGATTGGGTCGCATTCCTTCATTGCATCATATCATGTACCTCTTGCCCCTTAACCCTTCCAACCTTGCTTGATTCTGTATAGGTTGTAAGACATTAGTCAATGGCTTTCAAAATGGCTTCCCAAATGACCTGCAGTCTACTGAGAAGCCATCTCAATGGCCACTGATCTTATCATGCAAATTCTGAAAATGGTCATGAAAATGCTCGCAATTTTGAAATTTTAAGGGAAGAGGGACTTTGTCAATTGGAGGGTTCATAATTGACCTCTGAGTGACAAAAATGACTCACAGGGCCCAACGAGTTCATCAAAAGATTGTATACTTAGTATGGATCATTGACGTGGCTTTTGCATTGGTTAATGTATATCTTAGACAGTTGTAGCTCTAATCAGAGGGATACAGTGGTGGTGATGGGGCACAAATTCTCTACAGAATCGAGCTTTTCACCCTCCCCACTTGCCACCTTGGGATAATAAAAAATGTTTTTTTAATCTTACATTTGCATCATTATCATCATCTTCTTCAGTCAAGACTAATTTTTTGTACAAATACCATTCTCCTTTTGACAGGATTTCCCTCCCGGTGAAAGAGGACCATCAGGCAGAGCGGGACCCATGGTAAGTAGGCCAAGTAGGTATAGAAAATATTGTGTATGAAGGTTGTAAGCAAAAGAATTCCCATCAAATATACCATTATGCAAAGTTTTTGGTAAGTGGCTCTTGAAATGGTTCTTGACTTGACACAGTTGCTTGAAAACCATTTCTAGAGCCACTGACTTGAGGAAGGATAAATTAAGAGTTATCCTAATACATGGCAAAAGACAGATGTATCACATAGCAGTACACAGATGTATCACATGGCAGCTATTGCGTTTATGTCCTTCATATGACGATTTATGATGTATTGCCATTAGTTAACATTTATGTTGCCAAAAATATATGGTATGAAAAGATATTTCCTTACATGCCACACCCACTGATAATTTCAAGAAATCTAGATGAGAAATAACTTGTTGCTTTTAATGTGTTTCAGGGAAATAGAGGACCAACCGGTTACAAGGGACCACCAGGACCAAGGGGAGGAAAGGTAAGCTTTTGCTCTAGAAAATATTTGTCTAAAAGGGATCGCTTCTCTAGAGAGTGAGAAAGGGTGTACCCAAAATGAGCTTTTTCTGAAATGCTAAAATGAAACTTATAGAATTAAAAATGGATAGGGCCATGGAAGATCTTAAGATTGGATTTGTTTTTAGTGTAATTCCAAATGACTATACAGAAGATCATTAGCTATACATATCAGGTGCTGTTGGGCAGCCTTGTTCATCATGCTAGCATGTGTGGTAGCCATTTTTAGCATGCTAGCATGTGTGGTAGCCATTTTCAGCATGCTAGCATGTGTGGTAGCCATTTTCAGCATGCTAGCATGTGTGGTAGCCATTTTCAGCATGCTAGCATGTGTGGTAGCCATTTTCAACATGCTGGCATGTGTGGTAGTCATTTTCAGCATGCTACGTGTCACAAATACAACTTTTTGCATTGTATAATCTTTAAGTGATGATGGCCTCTATGCACAAACAATGCTTGTAAACTAATGATTCTTTATGTAGACTATGCAGGCCAGAGGTTTAAATCTGATAATGCTCAGATATCATCTTGAGTAACATTGGTCTAATTGGATAGAAACTATGCTATTCTGTGAAAAGTATTTCATGAACTGATCTTTGACCACTCTCATGTTAACTCTGCTGGAAACTAACTTTTGCAGATAACAGCAGTGCAAGTTCATCACCATTAAGATTTGGTATTCTTCAATTGCAAATTAATAGTACACCAATGTTCATGCGAGAAAAAGTCCATGCATTAATTATTGTGTGTTTTAAATATCCTAGGGTCCAGATGGCAGAGATGGAAAGAACGGATTGCCAGGACGAGTGGGTGCACCAGGACGAGCAGGACCACCAGGAGAAGTAAGTTGGTGTTGTTATGCACTACGAGTTAAAATATACTCATCCACCAAGGACATAGTTTAGTGTGTTGTACTTGTACATACATTGACATGAACTGACCTTGTGTGATCTGAGTATCATATATCATACCCAAAAAAACTAGGGGGTGTATTTTCTAAATACACTGGTGAATGGAAGGTGAATGGAAGGTACTGAACTGTGCCACTCATAGTGTAATGCAACTCAACATTCAAAGGGGGAAATAACAAAACAAAAATGGTTAAAACAATTTCAAAATGGTAGCAAAATTAATGTAAAGTGCTTTGATGTAATGGAAAAGTGCTATATAAATACTACATTTCATTTCATTTGGTTGATTCTGCAAATCGAAACCCATTTTAACAGGTTTTGCTTAAGTAGTTGTGTATCAAACTACTGTTGTTGTTGTAGCAACATGGATCCTCAAAAATTTGAGGTGTAATTTTTCAAAATCTTGCAAGAACGTTTTACACATGGTTTGCTTATATCTTTTTTTAGGTTGTAATGGCACCACAGAGAAGTAAAGGACCCGCTTTCAGACCACAGCCAGTCTTACAATTAGGCCCACCAGGAGCACCAGGTCACCCAGGTCCATCAGGAGCTCCAGTAAGTTCATTTTCTTGTCTTTCCATATCATACTTAAAGGGTGATGGCCCGATTTAAGTATATGAAGTTTTCATCTTGATAGAATGGACTTCACCCCAAAACCCCATCTGGAAAGTTTCGCGCCGATATTTCAATCCGTTTTGATGTGAGGGCTAAAAACATGATTTTGTAAGCCCCTTAGAGTACTGTGTAAAATTAATATTGGTCGAACAAAATGGGGCACATTTTCGTTAATAACTTACAAACTAAATATCTTTTAGCGCTAAGATTTCACAGTGTAAATGAGAAAAATAGTAGCTTTCTTCTGATACCAAAATTTTGACCACTTCCGGTAAAATCTGGGGTCCCTGGGGACGAGGCTGTTAGCGATCGGACCATAGACCTTTAATCATGGGGAAACTGGACTGCCTAGTCATACTAGCCTTTGCTTATCTAACTTCGGTATGGGAGAACTTCACTGCATAGTCTCATCCACAGATTTTCAATTATATTAGTACTAGCAAAACATATTGTTAACCCCTTTCAATCCTGGTAAATTCTGTTTTGGTCATAACATATAAGGCATCTCAAAAAACTCTAGAGTGACTTTAATCATCAGCCAAGGCCCAGAGGGTTAAGACTAAATACCTGCTCTTAGGCCATTGAGACTCCTTATTTTACTTAAAAAAGTGAGAAGCCTGTTCTGAAGCACCCTCTGGAAATTGTCGGGACCTAATAGTTGCATTAAAAACCACATAGTTATATTAAAAACCCTTCAATAGATTTTCTATAGTATTGACCCATGACCGGATGTAGTTGGATTTCAAAGAACGTGGCAGGAAGACATGGCACTATTTTGAATAAAACATCAAGGATAACCTATCGGCCCATTTTCATATGGTTTCATTTCATGGCTTGTTCCTACACTGAATGTCTAGTTTTAAAAAAAATGCCAGGAATTAAGCTTAAAAATACTGCCTTTATAATAGAAATCGTGCCTTGGAAGATTATATCCTTGTGACCCTTCAATTTATATTTTTTATATTTTTGATGCATGTACATTTTTTACTTTGTCTTTTTCAGGGTCTATATGGTATGAGAGGTCCACCAGGAGATTCCGGTCGACCAGGACCTCCTGGACCACCTGGCGGCCCTGGATCACGTGGCTCACCAGGAGAGGATGGAAACAATGGCAGGAACGGAAACCGAGGCGCTCCAGGACCAAGTGGACAGAATGGTGCACGAGGCCCATCAGGTAGACCTGGCAGGGGTGGTGCAGCTGGACACAAAGGATTCAGAGTAAGTAGATTTTTGACTTAATTTCTTTGGGAAGAGGACACCAACTGGAATCGCCAGCTGTCTTGATTTCCATGCGTGTGGGAGCATATGTGTGTGTGCGCTTGTGAGCATGCGTGCGTGTTTGCATGTGCAATTTTAATGTCCTTGTAAGTTTCCCAACTTCTGTGATATTTGGACAGAATTAGGCTACATGACTATATCATAATTTATAGGCCTAGGAAGACTGTCAGGGAAATGAGGTCTATGAGGTCAAAAGTCGGGCATATATGAGGTCTAAGCCAGATTGAGGTCCAATTTACTAGTATACTGCATCCATATGTTATTTTCTCTCAATTGCGCGTCTAAGTCACGACCATACGCAAGCCAATTTACGCCCTCGGCTAGCAACAAGTTGAACAACAACAGCTAATTTTAGATCAACCAATCACGGTCGCGTGCAACGATCCAAACAGGCGCGTATGTGAGTGCGTACACTGCAGCACACGCGTTGGCAACGGCAAAACCCCGCGAAAAGGAGAAAATAAACTCCTGGACAGAGTATAGTACCAATTAAGTTGTTTTGATATAATAAATTGTGTTTTCTATGGCATTTTTAATATATTAATCCTTTAATTTTAAAATGCAGCCTAGTTGGCCCACTAAGAACGTGACTTTGAGTGAACATTTCTTGCAAGTAATTGGTCATTGCCCTGATACTTCCTTGTAGGGTCTACGAGGTGTTACTGGTGCCCGTGGCGACAGAGGTATCCAAGGAGAATCCGGCAGCAGAGGTAGAGCAGGAGCAGCTGGTGCAGTCGGAGTCAGGGTAAGTTAAAGAGCGCCCTCAAGATTTTTCAAAACTGACATTTTTGCATGGTTGTAAAGCTTTTATATACATTAGCCCTCACCTGAAATGATTAAGACCAAATCAGCATCCTTATGGGTAAACAAACCGATTTTATAAGTAATGTCGCCGTCGACATTAATTCAGCAGACGACGGAAATGGCGTTTAACGCAAGAAAATGTATGTCGTATGCATGTTTCCCACGGCATGAACGTTGTTTGACCGGTCTGTGACCTTTGTGGTTTTAATATCATTGATATTCATGTAATACACATTAAGTAATGGAAAACTTAAGTTAGCCTACAAATTACCTGGATGTCTTTAACCTCTTATTAGCGTCCCTATTTGTTTTTTGAGTATGTGTAAAATGTATCTCTATTCTTCCAATGGCCAAGACTATTGTTTGAGAGCAAATTGAAGAAATTTCACATTTGGTGAAAATGTGCTAGTGCCGCTTTAATAAGTCTATTATTAGTGTCGTTCGTTGAAGTACAAGGTTGCAATGGTGATGGAACATGTTGCATAAATTAACCCTTCAAATCAAATTGGAGTGGCTATTGCATTGCTACTTATCTTGATTTGGACAGGATCACATGCTCCCGGTTTCAAAATAAAATGGAACTCTTTTAATGTAGAAAATGGGAAAAGCAGCATTACACATAGCTTATAACATGGAGTTATTTTAAAGCAAACATGCGTTACAAACAGACCAGCACACATAATTTAAAAGTTCAACCATAAACTTTTAATACATGAATGCCTATCTTGTACCTTCACGCAATAATGCCAGAATGGTATATAATGCCCACAAAATTACCAAGTGAAGAAACACAAGACAAATTAAGTAGATGTCGTGTCATGACCTTTGACACGACATCCCCCAATGGGGGCGCTAGTCCGTTGTAACTACTGTTATAGTAAACTATTATTATTTATAGATTACTATAATAATTCCATGCTTATAGTTGGAATTATAGTACCATTATAGTATACAGTTGTCAATTTTTTTTTAAATATAAGCAATTTGTGCTAATAATAGTGTGGTTAGCAGTATGTTTAGTAAAAATACAATCTTGGCAAATTAAAAAAAAATACAAATTGAACTGACAAGTTTTCAGCCCGGATTAAAAGGAGTTAAACAATGGGAGAATTGAATTTGTGACATATAGGGTGGCAGTTTGTTACATTTGATAGGTTAAGTGATGAACATAATCCTGTGCTTCGTAAGTACAAAGGGTTCTGCTAGGCTGACCAGGAAGTCGTAGAAATCCAAGGGAGCTGGAAGGCAGATTGTGTGAAGGAGTGTTCAGTGTTGGTATTCCCCTTGCACACTGATTTTGTAAACATTCAATAGTTTAAAAAAACCCTTGTCTATTTCAAGTTTGTTCAATTTGAAAAAATATGACTGATTTTTCCTTTCTTTCTTTGAATACCAGGGACCAGCAGGTATTGTAGGCGAGTCTGGCAACCGTGGATCACGTGGTCCATCTGTAAGTATCATTTCTTATTAAAATTACTTTTTTGAGTCTTGTTCTCAAGGAAAATGAGTACTTTATTGTTATTGATATCAAGTTTAAAGGTGCAATGAGAGATTTCACATATCGGGTGACTCTAAAAAATTGAAAGCCCAATTTTTGTACTGTTGTAAAGCTTTCCATCACAATACCCCATCTGAAAGGATTACGCTAAGAATTATTTCTTTAATACAAACATTGTGAAATTTCTAATTTCATATTGGAGCAAATACAAAAATTCGGCCTATGATTTTTATGAAATTTAAGCAATTCAAAATCACCTTTTGTTTTCACTTTTAATACATTTTTGTAGCCAAAACAAGGCAAGAAATCTACCGAGTGTCTTCTCTATATGAAATTGCTACATGTGACATAATTTATGGATGGCTTAAAATCTCTTGATGCACCTTGAAAGCAAATGAGGATAACCTTTGATCATCTACAATATTTAAATGTTGATGACATATTCAACAACTCACCGTATCCCCATGTACAGAAGCGTACCATTGTTGATTCATTATCAATCCACAGTTCATATGCAAATTGGTGTGTCGCGCCCGGTGCAGTGCGTTTACGCGTACGCTTAAGTGGGCGCACTGTTCATCATGTTTAGAACTCTTGAGTACGCTAAAGGGCCCAGCTGCAAACTGCAAAGCAACAAGCATGCCAAAACTACCGTTTTGCTTTAGATTTTGCTAAAATATATTTACGAGGAAAGATTTCTGTTGAACTGGGAACATTGTAGTATTGTAGTGAGGATAATTATGTTCTTCTACACGCGATATAAAGCCGCCCGAGCGGGATAAAAATACGCAGATGCATGGATGCATCGTTGTTGATTTGTGATGAACCACTCTGTAACATGTTTGAATCCTAAATGTTTATGTTAAAAGTATGTAATGACTGTTGGTTGTCATTATGACATTCTTATATCGTGCACGATGACCATACCAATTCACAAATTGAATAATTAATCAAATTAATTTTCTTTTTACAGGGAGAAAGGGGAGCCACCGGACCCACTGGCGAGATTGGAGGAGCAGTAAGTTGTTTTCAATTGTTACTTTAAGAAAATCCAATTCAGTGTATGTGTTTGTAGCAGAATTCTGCACCTTTGTTCAGTTAGTTTCAATTAGCTGTTAGAGCTGTTGTCACATGAATTTTTTATGGCGACGTGTTGATATAATTTTGTGACGAGGCTGACTCTTTTCAGTTGAAGTAGTTATTGGAGCTGTCGGAACATGATTTTTTTTTTTGGCGACATGTTGATATAATTTTATGACAGGCTCAACTTAAAATGTTTAATAAATTTTGTTCAGGGTCATTTAATCAAAAGACTGAATCCTATTACTGTACTACAAGTTGAATGTTTTGACTAAATCATGAACAGGGCAGTAGTTTTACCCACATCAATGGCGGATTCAGGATTTGAAAAATGTCAAAATTACCGGGGGGGCTGAAAGGCTGTAACTGGTCCAAAATAGCTCAAAATGGGCTGATTTTGCGAGAATTTACAGAATTACCGGGAGGCGTGCGCCCCCTCCACCCCCTCCCTGGATCCGCGCCTGCACATGATCTGGTCAACTCCACACAAGGTGCTCTTCACGGATAATAAGTAGAGAGAAATGTCCTTAAAGATGCAAAATACTATATTTTTGACCCCTGAAGGAAAGAATAGTTAAGAATTGATCAGTTTGCATAGATCATGTTTATTTTTAATAGTTTACAAGATGTGGTTTAAAGCAACAATTATGTCAACATAAGGCACATTGGTGACAGCAATAATAGTTGTGTAGTTGGGAAATTGAATACAGTTGAGTCATTTAAGATTTCATTTGGTTCATTGTTGTCCTTTAAGGTTTGATTTGGTTCAGTTTGGGTTGAAGACTTCATTTAAATCAGTTTGGTCATTGAAGATTAGTTCATTTGGTCATTTAATATTTCCTATATAATGAGGCCTTTTAGGGGTTTTTGTGGCAAATCATTAGCATGTCAAGCCCATGGGTGGGAAGCTTTGGATGGTCGAGTCCCCACCTCCCTTGGTGCTTTGCCAAAAAGGTGTAAAATTGCCTTATTTTGGATATGAATTAGTGCTCAGTACATCATTAAATGGAGGGGGTGATCCAATTTAATTCTATAAAGTTTATCTTGACTAGATGATCTTGAACCCCAAACTCCATCTGTAAAGTTTTGCACAGGTATTCCAATCCATTTTGATGTGAAAGCTAAAATCATGATTTTGTAAGCCCTGTAGAGTACCATTTAAAGTCAATATTGGTGGACCAAAATGGAGCACCGCTTGTAATGTCCAAACCAAATATCTTTTAGCCTTCAGACTTGACTGCGCAAATTAGGTAAAATCCAGGGTTCTGGGGATGAGGTTAATTAGCGATCAGGCCATGGACCTTTGATCCCAACATTCTAACAAATCAAAATAAAAAAAAAACTGTGGTACATGTTTGTTCTTAGCTGAAATTTTCTCTATTTTTCCTCCTTTAGGGACCACAAGGAAGCCAGGGACCAGTAGGACGCACTGGATTCGGAGGAGCCAAGGTAACTTGTGTCAGCTTGATGGGAAATGAACTAACCAATAGTATTTGTCCATTTAGAATCTATACTTGCCCTTAGAAAGACTAAATCAATATCTTTCATTGGGAATCTATTCTTCCTATGGAAGACGAAATCGGTATCTTTTCATTTGGAATCTATACCCCATGTAGAAGACTGAATCAATATCTTCCATTAGGAATCTGTACTCCCCATTTAGAAGACTGAATCAGTATCTTCCATTTGAAATATATGCTCCCCTGTGGAAGACTGAATCAGTATCTTCCATATGGAATATGTGCTCCCCTGTGGAAAACTGAATCATTATCTTCCATTTGTGACCATCCATGACGAACCCAGTGTAGTCGCCAATGCCAATCCACAGATATGGTACAATAAGCTCACCAGAATTCAATAGGAAACAAAGGATTTTCAAGAGGATTATAGACTATTTGAGTATCTGTTTATCAAGCAATTATCAGGTGTGATATATCATTTTAAAGCTTAATTTCTGTAGATTTTTAACTAACTTGAAATCTAAAAATATTGAAATTGCGACTTTACACTGGGTTCGTCGTGGATGGTCACATTTGGAAATATACGCTCCCCTGTGGAAAATTGAATCAGTGTCTTCCATTTGAAATATATGCTCCTGTATGGAAGGCTGAATCAGTATCTTCCATATGGAATATATGCTCCCATGTGGAAGACTGAATCAGTATCTTCCATATGGAATATATGCTCCCCTGTGGAAAACTGAATCATTTTCTTCCATTTGGAATATACGTTCCCCTGTGGAAAACTGAATCGGTATCTTCCATTTGAAATATATGCTCCCCTGTGGAAGACTGAATCAGTATCTTCCATATGGAATACGCTCCCTCTGGAAGACTGAATTAGCATCTTCCATTTTTTAAATCTATACTTCCCCTTTGGAAGTTGAATCAGTATCTTACATTTTGAATCTATTTTCCCTGTATTTGGTCTGTATAACTTTCAAAGGCTATTTGAAATGTTTAAAAATTGAAATGATGAAAAAGTATTTTTATATTTAAGTAGAAAAATGGTAATCTGTTGGGCGAGACAGTTGACATTGTAAGGGTCGGCCCTTTAATAAATTGGCTTCAACATTGATGCAAATCGAGGAAAATTCCTAGAGATTTTTTCACAAAGAGCCAAGTTCTTTCATCCATGTGCATTGTTGCTGCAACCTGGCCACACTAGACTGGCCAAGTTCCAATGTGCATTCTGGTTAGAAAAGTGTCCAATTATTGAAAGAGCCAAGTTTTGTTGTTGTTGCTCAAAATGTAGAAGGAAAAAAACATTCTGACTGACCAACCAACTAAAAATATGCAATATTTTGAAACTAAGATTTGATATTAACCATCTTAACCCCTCCTCTCATCTTACCCCCCTCCCCCTTGTCTTACAGGGCGATGCTGGCCCCACTGGAGACATGGGTGAAACAGGAATCCAGGGAGAACCCGGAGAGAACGGTGCACGAGGTGCAGCCGGTGCTGCCGGCCAAACGGTACAACTTTTTTCCTTAATTTTGTCTTGCTGTCGATCTCCAAGAAATTGTTGTTATATAAACAGTGATGAAAATCTGTTTGTTAATTGTGATGGTGCATTACCCCACCTTAATGGATTTTATTTCGATTTGGTGTAATTTTATAACCTTTAACTTATTTTCCCTATTTAATGCAGATCTCAATCATGTTTAGAATCTGTTTAGAATCTGTCTCATTTTTGTGATAATGTGACTCGTAAATTCCCAAAATTAAAAATTTGCCTTATTTTGAACTGAAGTTAATATGCAATTGACTGCTAGAAAAAAAATATTCAAGCCAAACTGAAATTGGAGAAAACCAAAAGTTAATCAATTTTGCATTTTTCACTTTGTAGGGAATTGCTGGACAGCCAGGAACAGCCGGTGGACTCGGTGACGCAGTAAGTATTTTTGATTCCAATTTTAAAAACGACAATTAATTTTCAGAAGAAAAGAAATTTGAAGAAAAATGCAAATTAGAAATCCTAGGAACTCCTACTCCTTTTAGAAAGCCCTATCTGTACTTGAAAGTGAAATTTTGAGGTAGGGTCAATTTTATTCAAAAAGGCCCCCCAAAAGTAGGGTTTGACTGCATTTTGCTACCAAGGTATCCAGATTGAGAGACCAGCAAAAGACCATAGTCTACAAGTACAATTTGAGCACCCTCAACTCGAAATTAAAATGCTTTTTTACAATCAAATCCATAGACAAATCGAGAAACCCTTTATGTGTTGATGGCAGAGAATTAGATTAGGATGCCCGTCCAAGGAATGGTTCTGAAATCTCTTGACCATTTGCTCTGAATCTTTGTTCAGAAGTCTTGCTGTATTTGTGAATTGCATTCAACAAAATCACATTCAGTATGAACTTTGGGCTAGAAAATGTATTTCAGCTTTTTTTTTAATTCACTGCTTTGAGAAATAAAATATTGTTCTTAATATAATATGTCTATGAGTTGCTGTTTGCTTTTGTTGGAGCAACTTGGATTTTAACATGTGAACCTCTATCCTTTTTATTCTTTCTCAGGGTCCAGTAGGAGCGCCAGGTGCTCAAGGCTTACCAGGACGAAGAGGCCCAGCTGTGAGTATTTCATTTTGTTTCGTCTACTTTTTTAAAGTTAAAGGTGCAACAGAGATTTTGAGGCACCCAGATATTGTGTCATAATAGTAATTTCATTCAGACTAGACAGTCAATATATTTCTTGCCTTGCATTTGGCTACAAGAGAGAAAAAGGGTGATTTTGATTTGCCTATAATTTCAATATAAAACATAGGCTGAATTTCGTATTTGCTCCTATACGAAATTAGAAATTTCATAATGTTTGTACCAAAGAAACATTTCTCAGCTCAATCCTTTAGATGGGAATATTTTTGATGGAAAGCTGTACATCAGGGCAAAAATTAGTACTTTCTATTTTTTAGGGACACCTGATATGTGAAATCACTTGTTGCACCTTTAAAGACACTTTTTGCTGCATATAGAAATATTTGGATAGCCACTATGCACTATATAAACCATGATTGCACAGCCAGATTCTTACAGTGTAACCCACTACTTGTGCCCCCCCCCCTTCAGCCATTATCAATGCAGTCCCTACACCTGAGGACTCGAGTACCTCTGTAGCTACTCACAAGTACCTTGACATGTACTTTGTTGCCATCTGCTTGGCAGAGACAACTTTGGCCCATAGAGGTTGCCAAACATTGCATGTTTTTTTTCAGAACACATTTGATTAAAATGTTAAAGAGATAGAATTACTTGAACAATAACAATGAGGTTGGGGGTCATTTGCTTGAAAGTGCCTACAAGGATACTCCCTCTGTGTATGTGAACTGTGGTTTAAAATGCTCTGTGTGGATGAATACAGCCACTTTTGTGACCTGCAGGTGAGTACTCCATGGTTACTCAAGTGGTACTTCAAAGGTACTCCAATGAAGAATCTGGTTGTGCATTTTTAAAATCCAAAGCATTATGGAAAAAAGATATGCCATGGTCCCTCCCAATGAATTAAATTTAAGTCTGATCGATGCGATGCCATTATTTTCAGTGGAAGAACTAGAATGTAGGCTGAATTCTAATAATTGGCTTGTGCCGTGGTCTATTAAATCAGATTTTATTCAAATTCATAACTCAAGTTAATCTTTTTATCTAATTTTGCAATCATTATAGATTAAATAAAACATGTCAATATAACGGGCACATTCAACGTTGAACAGTACGACAGGAGTGTATAAACTTGAAAAAATCAAATACATTGAATTAACAGTGTGTAATACATTGTAAGTTGTTACAAACTTAGACCAGTTGTGAATTATACAAAGTTAGACCAGTTTTAAGTGTCAAATTTAGACTGAACAGGAACCGTTGAAATCAGTTTTCAGAGGTGGTGGTGTTACCGTAATCAATCAGTATAGTCTGAAAGAAAACAATTTGAATTGAGTTTGTCTAGCATAGAGCTGCAACATACCTGTTAACTGAGACAGTGTTTTGAATCAATCCCACAATGCATTGCATTTACCCTATACTGTACTATCCACATATCATACTTGGGGATAAAAAGTGTTCCAAAAGTTAAAGAACCACAAGACATTTCATGATCATGCAAAAATTCCCTAAGTACTAGCACCTTGTGGCCTAAAATGAGTGTTCAAGTCAGGGTTTTCATGTGTTAAGAATAGGATTTTTGTGGGATCACATGACTATTGAGGTTGAAATTTCCCAAAACTGGTGCATTGTGGCATTAACTCGATACACCCTCTGACTGAGACCACAAGCTTCAGTTTCAGTAATCAATGTACTTTGTTTATTACACCAGGAATACAGCAGTGAGCTGTGTGTATGGTCAATGCTAAGCAAGGTTTTGCATATGGGAGTTTCCCAACTATCTACTGTTTGAATGAAATTCATTCTAGAAATACTAATTGTGTCACTTTTTTTCACATGACATTACAGGGTATCACAGGCCCAGAGTGGCAAGAGGTGGTGTCGAGATCAGGTTTTAAAAAAAAAAAAACCACAAAACATTGTACAGTCTGATTTCCTTTGTTGGACAGCAATCGAACATCCATACACATGCAACAACGCACAGACAAGGACAGGCAAGGGCAGCGCCATGGGTTGAAAGGGGTGGCTGCCCCACTAACAGTTTCAATATTAGAAAAAAAATCAGGGTTTTAAGCAATACATTAAAAATTAAAATTGTGGGTTTCTAACCTATACGAGTTAATCATATAGGTTGGTATTCTCAAAAGAGTCTAACTAAAGACCAGGGTTTAAGACAGTGTTAGTCCCTACATGAGTGGACCTTTTTCCTTTCAAAATATTTTGCAAGCTATTCGGCCATCCAACAAGAACTTTCTCACCAATTATATAGCACCATATTTAGAGTACGTTGGAAGGAAAAAAAGGTCCACTCATGTACGACTAACCTGCTCAAGTTCCAACCATGAATCTCCTAAAGTCTCAAGTTCCAACCATAAGTCTCCTTGAAAAATCTCAAGTTCCAATCATGAATCTCCTTCAAAAGTCTCAAGTTCCAATCATGATCTCCTTCAAAAGTCTCAAGTGCCAACCATGAATCTCCTTCAAAAGTCTCAAGTTCCAACCATGAATCTCCTTCAAAAGTCTCAAGTTTCAACCATGAAGCTCCTTCAAAAGTCTCAAGTTCCAACCATTAATCTCTTTCAAAAGCCAACCATGAATCTCTTTCAAAAGTCTCAAGTTTCAACCATGAATCTCCTTCAAAAGTCTCAAGTTCCAACCATGAATCTCCTTCAAGTCTCACTATATCCTTTTCACAGGGAATGCAAGGACGCCCAGGACAAACAGGTCAACAGGGAATACAAGGTGAACGAGGAGAATATGGAGCAGCTGGACCACGAGGAAGCCGCGGCAGAACTGGAGAAAGAGTAAGAATGAGAGATTCTTAAAACATACTTTATAAGTAAAGTGATTTCTGAAAATATTTAAAAAAATATGAATTTCATCATTATATTAATCTATTATAATTAAGTCGAGTTTAATCTTGATTATTTGTATACAGAATTAAATGTCTTATCTTTATGTGGTGTGTTTCTGATAGAACATTGGTATTGAAGGAGTTTGTTAAATAATACAAATATTTTTTACCTTTCATCAAGGGAGAGGATGGCCTTGCAGGACCTGCTGGTGCACGAGGAGCAGCTGGAGAGAGGGTAGGTATTGTGCGAGGGATTAACTATGATTTTTGGGGTAATGTGGTCTTTTTAGTGTATTTCTTATCATTGTAGACTCTGCGTCTTTCTAAAGGAAAAAAACACCCTCCTTGTGATCCACATATTCAATGGGGAATTAGTCTTGGTTGACAATAAAAAGAACTCCAAACATGGGATCCAATTTAGGACACATGCAATTGTTTACCAATGCTAAAAGACCACTATAAGGACACAGCACTGAAAGCACTTGAAGCATGTATTTCAAGAGCTGTGTTCTTATAGTCGTCCTTAAAGAATTGGAGAACAATGTATCTTAACAATGTATATTAGACAAGTGTAAATGCATCTTATGTATGTTATGGTGCTGTCGCCACACGTTGGTGTTAAGTATAACTTGGATAACAGGAAAAAAAGGTAAATTTGTGGATGCGAACTTGTGAAATGTGTAGGCCCATGCATCTAATATTCGTATGTTACCTCCATGCTCAAAACATGACTGGCATCACACCCAGCGAAATGAAACCATGCATGACTGCCCAGATATAACTTGGATAACAGAAAAAAATAAAGGAATAAATGGGAAACGGAAAGGAAAGAAAACAAAGGAATAGTTCAACCCGGTAAATAAATGTTTAAATTTATTTACTGGGGTGAACTAATAGGCTGTGTGCGTTGCGCGTATGTTCACGAATGTTCCCCTTTGTTGCTGAACCTGCTATATAGCTACCTGATGTCGAGTCACCACACCGCGCTGTTGTAGAAGTTACGGTGACGATGAACAAGATGAATTGTCAATGAGGAAGTGCCACTTAATCTAATAAATCCTTATGAATGGAATCGTTAATGAGATAATTAGTTCGGTCGCCAAAGAATTTGGTCTTGCGAGGGAATGCCGAAGGCAGTGTTACTGTTAAAGGTGGTTGTTCCGATTTATGTGTATTGTGTTCTCTACTTGATATGAGAGCCTGGCACTTGCACATACACCCCATCAAGTACCATGGGAAACAACTTGCGGTTTTGTTGGTAGACGCAATAATGCTTGTTGCAAAGCCCTATTCAATACTGTGCGGTTTTTTGTTTATATCTTGGGAATGAAATGGATTCGAGGGCTCAAATTTCAGGACGACAATGAGAAAAATACGGCCTTTCATCTGATATCAAAATCGATACTACTTCCGGGTAAATCAGGGGGGTCCCAAAGAAGATCGGAACACAACCCTTTAAGTTGTATACCAAAAAAGACAGATTTGCATTTGTTCAGAACTGATTACAGGACTCTAGTATCAAAAGGAATACTGCTACAAATGTTGCAATTCAAATCAGTCGTCAAAGTGGTCCAGATTTAAATGACAAAAAAGGTTCAAATTAGCTTCAAAGATAAGTGAAAATGTATTTTTTCCCCGGATTTTTGCAAATGCTTTGACACATTTTCACCAGTTGATATTGGTGTTTTTATCTGCCCTGTAAACCTAATAAGCATAAGCAAAGAGTTTCCTGTCTGCAATTGGCTTCAAATAAAATTGCCAATCTAACATCTATCTTTCTCTCATCTCTTCCTCTCACCTTTCCAGGGTCCAGGAGGTCTTGGTGGCCGACCAGGAGGCAGCGGAGCAGCCGGAATTAGAGTAAGTACAAAGTCTTGCACCATTGGCACAGTTCTAATATTCCCATTTTAGGACTATTTCAGTTCCAGAGACCATACTTTTCATACCCAAAGCCATATTCTACCAAATTTAGTTATTGATATCAAAATAAGGCAAAAAAGTTTGTTTCCAGTATAGGTAGTCCAAAAATCTAAACGCAAAATGTGCTTTCTTGTTTTGTATTATTTTTTGAAAAAGATTTTCCCCAGAAGTAGCTCAAATCGACCAAAACAGTTGCAAATCATATTTGACTGTCAAATTATTAGTTGATAAATCAAAAATATTAATTTCAGGTCTCTAATGACTTCCCAAGTTTTTTTTATGATGTTGATTATAAACTTCTGAATTAATTTGACTCTCTGCAGGGTAACACTGGGGAGGCAGGACCATCTGGACCAGCAGGAGCAACTGGAGATGATGTAAGTAAATTTTTTTGCTAATTACTACGAGAATGGTCATCTTTTGCTAGAAGCTATGCACGAGCGATGTGAAAGACCTAGGGGACTAATCCATCCCCAGTTTCAAAGTGAGCCATGTAGGAGCATCCGTATCATGGATACACGCGGTCCCAGATCAGCTTACTCGTACAGCTGAATAAATCCTGACACCACCACAAGCCATTACCAATGACTTGTGGATACGCAAAGAAGATGGAGAGAAGGTGGATATGGTGTAGACAGTACCAGAATAGACACCCAGCTACATGTAGCTATTCTGCAGTTGCTACGTTGATTGTGGACGAAATGAGGGCGCTTTACACTTGGTCTATGTTTAGCATTTTGTGATAATTTTTGAGGGAATTTATTCAGAAATTTGAATCGGGCATCGTCAACCCCCCCCTCCCCATTTTCCTGCACATTTAATAAAAATGCAGATATATGCCAAAAATAAAATTGGCCATGAGAAATGCCGGTATGTGCTTAGAGCAGGTGTAACCATGTAGCTTCCCTGCGACGGTGCAGATGGCCGCTGTGTGTACACTCTATATCTATGCGGCAAAAAACACGAAATCCTGGCCAGTGTCGAGTGTACGTGTAGTGAGTAGGTAATCCGTGTCTACTCGGGTGGTAGCTGTGTGGCTGCTACCACAAAGAAATTGGATGTGTAGCCAGATGCCAAGATTATATCAGTAACTAAAATCTTTGCTCATTTGCCAGGGCTCAAAATAAGATTTATTTTATTTAAATGTACTGCAATCATTAATAGTGCAATAAAGGTCTGTCGAGTTGATTTTTTTTTCTCTGTGCGTGCCATGAAAAAATGATCAGCAATGATTCGAGGGATCGATCGAGCATTGGCCATATTTTGAGACATTAAAATCAATAAATCTGTATATAACCCATTTGTACATAATGCTGATTAAGCAATGCATAACTTCGCATTTTCAAAATATAAAGATAAGTATAAATAACAATCCATTATATTTCTTGTTACACGTTAACAGGGTGGAGCAATGCGTACAAATAACAATCCATGTTATTTCTTGTTGCATGTTTACAGGGTGAAGCCATGCGTACAAATAACAATCCATTATATTTCTTGTTACACGTTAACAGGGTGGAGCAATGCGTACAAATAACAATCCATGTTATTTCTTGTTACATATTTATAGGGTGAACCAGGCCGTGCAGGAACACCAGGCAGACCAGGAGACCGAGTAAGTGTCTTTGCCAATAAACCCGATAGAACAGATATGTGCTAGAATTATCCAATTTGGCTCTGATACTGGATTAAATGTGGTTGGAATTCCTCATTTTTTTTTTTTTGCTTAAGTTGGAAATAAAAGCTTTGGCTATTAGGTGTTGAGTTTGACCTTATTTTCATTCCGTTAAATTGTAAATAATGCCCACTCTCCAAGAGCCGCATGCAAAATGAAGGTAAAATTTTATTTGATGCAGTAAATTTAAATTAAAATATTTGTCAGGGGAGGGCGGCCAAGAAATCCAAATTTCAGACGTCGCCATTGGTTAACACGTAAAAGCGAAATCTTGACGAAAAATTCTGAATTTTTTATGTGTTGTCAAGGAATATTTTCTTATTCCAAAACCGTTGGAGTTGAAGAATCAACTCCACTGGAAGCGTTATTTCTGATTTTTTTTGTGTCATGGGAACACCCATGACCGACCCACATCAAAGCACCCAAATTGGTTTGTGGTTTGCACTCAGTATTGCTGTAATTTCTTTTGACATTTTTGGTGAGTTGCTATAATGAATAAGGCTTGGCCGACACCACCTGGTATTTATCCTACCTCTTCTGGAAATGAATTTGAACCAATTTCAAAATGCTAATCTGAATGTAAATCTTATTTTTTTGTATGTTTTCAGGGACCAGAAGGTCCATCTGGCACTCCAGGAAATGATGGCAAGCCAGGCCCACCAGTAAGTAATAATAATCATTTGAATATTTTTAACACACTACATATCCACGTAAACGTGCTCAAGGTGCTGTGCATGCGGCAGCCATGAAAGGCACTCGGCACATCAGAGAAACCACAATATCAGAACAGATTTATGCCAAGAAACTTGATTTAAGAAGCAGGAGGAAACCGGAATACCTGGAGAAAACCTGCGGAGTATGGATCGCGAAACCAAATTCATTAATTTTCATCAATATGTGTTTTAAGGCTTCTATATAGCTGCCGAATTCATTTTAATAGTGAAATTCCCAGTAATAAAAAAACATGCGCTTCAAAGTTGTAGTTGAGTGAGAGAATATGTAAAGAAGTCATCCATTTTCAATTGGTCAAATAATTTAGGAAGAAAACCTTATAAAGTACAAATGCGACAAACCATTGAATACAGATAAAGTATCACACTTCAGAATCCTACCCCCCAGTGACATCACGAGATATATTACTGAAGTAAGTAGTCATAGGCTGGTATTCTGAAAGGGAGACTAACTTTAGACTTGGGTTTAAACCAGAGTTAGTCCTACAAGAGTGGACCTTTTTTCCTTTCAAAATACTGTGAAAGTTAAATGTAACTGGTGAGAAAATTCCTTATGGATGGGCCAGAATGGCCCATCCATAAGGAATTTTCTCACCTGTTACAGTATATTTTCAGAGTGTGTTGAAAGATAAAAGATCTCCTCTTGTAGGACTAACCCTGGTTTTAACCCAGGACTAAAGTTAGTCTCCCTTTCAGAATACGACCCATAGTGGCTAATCCAAGTTTTTTCCTGTTTGATCATATTTGACAGGGCTCATCTGGAAATGAAGGCCGACCTGGACCTCCAGGACCAACTGAAGTTTCTTTTTTCTATTTAACCTACTTAGATAAGATAAAACATAACATATAAACTTTGACACAAAATGTAGAATTGGGCTTAAGCTCTGTGTCAGCAAGCAAATTGGGATTGAGATCAAGACTTAAGATTGGATTAGGACTTGAAGGTGTCTGTCTTCATGATCCAGCACCCTTCATTGTGTTGCGCCTGATTAGAGTCATGGAGAAGAAAAATGTAAACTTTAAAATTTCAGTGTATTATGTCGGTTGCGTTTTGAAGGTATTGCAAAGATGTTTGTATCACAGTGCCCATTAGTCCCCCTGTGTTGTAATTTATGTCTGTTTTGACACGCAAGATTAGGCGACACTTACTTGGGCCTATGGGGTCATTAGATGATGTAAAAATTTCACTTGCAGTTGAGGCAAGTCTGAGGGACAAGACTGTGGATTACAAAATGGCCCCTTTTGCTAGGGGTAAATTTTGAGGTAGAAACAATGGGTAGGGCCCGCAGGGTTGTTAATCTTGCTTCAACAAATGGAATTCATGTGAAAATTGGCAGATTGAAATCTTCATGTCTTGGAATGTTACGAAGTTGAAGAAAAAAGCTTAGTTTAGCAACTTGTATGATGTTGGTTATTTTTGTATATTTTGTAGAACACATGCAAACCTCTGGCTTTTTTGGGAAAGGTCATGTACATTGTAAATCACACTGCTCCCTGCAAAGATAATACCAGGAATAAACAGTGGACGGCAGCGCCAGACCTCTTTTTCGGGGGGTGGGGGGGGCAAACGGGGGCAAAAGTGAAATTTTTTGGGGGGGGGGGGCAAAAAAGTGAAATTCCCATAGATTCCTGGAGAATACCAATTCCAGGAATTCCACTCCTCTAGTTAGAGATTGGTTTCTAGAACGGATCAATACCTTAAATAACCAATCCTGTGGTGGTTTTCTTTCTTGGTCAGGGACTTCTTGGAGCTCCAGGAAACAGCGGACCACCAGGCCCCACTGGAGCAGCCTGAGTGGATTATTGTTTGAATTATTAAATGATTGCACCAATACTATTAGGACTCCATTTATCTCTTAAGAACCAATTTTAGGCATCGGCAACAGAATTTGACAACTGATATAAAGTAGGGACACGCAAGCACTCTTAAAAATCAAGCCTTTGATCACGTTTTGCCATAGAATGTTGTCTTGGAAATTAAAAAAGTATGCATGCAGTTGCATAAGGTAATCAACTCCTTGACGTGACTGGCGAATAATTTTACGATTGTAGGAAAAAAGGACTTAAGTAACTTTTCAATTTGTGCCAGCCATGCATGTAGCCAATTTGAAATGCACAAGACCACTATATAAGCGTGTTTCTATTGAAGATCCTCATTTTTCTGATAAATCTCTAAACTCAACATAAACTTGCCAGCAAAAGGTCGTAAACTGAGGTCAACGCAAAGCATTGGTGGATTGACCTTTTCGACAAAAATATGGCGGTGGGACCTGCGATAGGAGGATTGATGTCGATTTTTTTGACAATATTACATTCCAAATTCAGAGCCAAGTGATAGGTTAGATGGGTTTGGTTAAATTAAATGTTGGTGAATGTCAGAGAAGGGTCTTCGAAGGACATGGAGTTGTAAAGCGGTGGGGGCAATGTACGTAAGATGAGGAGGCACCGAGAAATCCCCCCCCCCTGGCCATCATCTCTCTAGTCTAATTCATCCACACGGAGGGCCTATCGTTTGATCGAATCACGCGGTATTATCAATTTCAATTTCCACACACTGCACGCGCACTGTGCGGAATGGAGTGGTTTCTATGGGTGTTTACCGGTAAGTGACACCTCTATTTTCCTTCCTCGAGAAGGAAAATTTGCTGAGGTTGATTTACCAGAAAATAGTGAGGGAGCGTCGTTTCTATTGAGCACATTTAATCCCTTATCCATCTCTTGAGTGGGTAAATGGCCAAATAGAAACACACCTATATAGTAATAGAAGATCAGAGTGATATTTTCAATATTTGTTGTCGTATTTCTGGGTGCTGAGGGTGGTATTTTAGCCGTGGAAGGACCAGGAAAGGAAACGCAGCCCAAGAGGACCAGCGGTGAGTGTGTATCAAGGGCACAGTGTAAAGACAGTGATAAAAAATTTCAGAATAATTTCAAGTTGGGAAATGGAAGGAATTTTTGGATGTTCTTTTTTGAGGAACACTTTTACATGGTTTTATTTTGATTTATTGCATTCAGAGCATACAAGGGGAAGTTATGTTAATAGTGAATATCTCAATATAAAAAACACAGTCTATGCTTTCATTCCATACGAGACAAAGAATATGTCGAGTTACAAAGAACTAATTTTGAGTACCCCAAAGTGGTTATTTTCAAGATAGTTTGAAAGATATTTTACCGAACTCTGTATGGAGTTTTAAACAAACCAGGGTCCGTTGCCGACACTCGGTCATTAAATCTACGTGCATACTATGTATGCCGAGTGGCCAATTTGTCCAGGCACTGCGTAACTGCTGTGAAAAGATCTGTGAATGTTGAATACATGTGAGTTAGTATTAACGTTAGTGTAGGCAACGAGTTGGGGGGAAAGGCCCCAGGGTCTTGGTTTAGAGGAATGTAATTGTATTGTGTAAAAAAAAAAAATACAAATTATTAGTATTTTTCTGACACTATCCAATAAAACAAATGCAACTCTGCATGGAATATTGATCTGATTATCAGTAATGGAATATGGACTAGTGTAATTACCCCGTTTCACTTAGAATAAATGTTGAGAAACCAGGTGTGATAGGCTGGTCCCAGGGCTGTGTGCAGGATTTTTTGGGGGGTGTGGGTTTCGAAAGAGGGGACTTTTATTGTAAAAGTGGACCTAACCCCCTAAAATAGTCCTTTTTGGAGTTTTTAAAACATCTCATCAACAAAAAGGTAACTTTCTTGTCAAAGTTCCACTAAATATTGAACCATTTTATTTAAAAAAATCACCCGAAGTGGACCTTTTGTCTCCTTTTTGTGGAATTTAGGGCACATGTCCCCATCAGGGGAATCTTCCAAGTTTCAACTTGAAGTATTTTTAAACAAATTGAATGCGATTTTAAATTAACACATGTTCTGGAAGAAGTGGGCAGCAAGGTTTAACTCTGGGGAAAAGGGGATTGTGGGATTTTCTCCATGCTGCCCCCTTTTGTTCAAACCTTTATTCTGACACCGTATTTGTAATTTTGATGATCACTGTAGGGTGAAGAAGGCAAAGAAGGCATGCTGGACAACAAGGTGCAGCTGGTGCTCCAGGTGCTCGAGGTGACTCCGGACCACAAGGAGGGGAGGACCTCCAGGATCAATTGTAAGTTACCATGGCAACTAATTACAAGTTTTCATCGTCGCACATACCTATAGGTTTGATTGGGATGTGATTTCTTCAAAAAAGAGGGGAAAATGTTTTGAACGTGCTTAAAATTGAAGAGATGGATGGAAATATAGCATGATCTCAACTTGCTTGTTCAGATGCATAGATCTGTTATGTTCAGTGCTGTATATTTAATGCTAAGTAAGACAGAAAGCATCTAGAGATTTTTTTGAGCAGACACAGACATCCTATTATAAGTCCTTAATTATCCTTGGAGAAGCCAGTATAATGTAAATTTAATAAAATCCATGTGCACCTGTCCGGACTTGAACTGGCATGCCCCATGTTACCAGAACAATATTGTAACCACCTGAGCTACCAGAGCTCACCAGAACATCATTCAAACCACCCGAGTAAAAAATACATATTATTTCAATTAGATTGTATTTATACAGGTGATATTGTAGTCCTGTGATTTTTTTTAAAACACATTTAGTGTAGTCTATTTATAAGTGTTTATTATAAATTACGATATTTTACATATAATTTGATGGAAATAAATTGATCAAAAAATGTTGCTGCAGCCTTTTCAATAAAATTGCCAGGGAAATAAGTTTTATATTGATTAGATACAGATAAAAACAATAAGCCTCGCACACTTTGTGATCAATGTATTGGTCTGTCGAAGCTATGCACCACTTAATGACTTTTGGTATTCCATAACCCTCCGCGCAAGTACTAATTAACTACATTACCTGTATTAGCATATTTATTGTTTCTAATTTTGTTGTTCTTCTCTCTTCAAGGGTCCACTTGGTCGTCAAGGTTTGACTGGTGCACGAGGTGCACGAGGCGGCAAAGGTCCATCAGGATCAGCCGGAGGACCAGGTCTACCAGGTCCAGATGTAAGTACCTTTAAATGCGATTCTTCAGGAAAACTTGGGGCAGTTAGGTTGGAGTTATAATAATGGAGAAAAAACTTGGGAATAATCTAGCGTTAAAATAGCCTTGGTTTGGAGGTGCTTTGGGAAATTGCCCTGCTTTTATACAATGTGCCCCTGAAACTAAATTTTACCGTCAATCGAGGAATGTTGACATTGTCAATGCATAGAA
Source organism: Ophioderma brevispina (assembly GCA_023653785.1). Lineage (NCBI taxonomy): Eukaryota > Metazoa > Echinodermata > Ophiuroidea > Amphilepidida > Ophiodermatidae > Ophioderma > Ophioderma brevispina. Next base: position 83,401 of record JAMKCH010002661.1, on the reverse strand, counting down.
ACAATGGTCAATGCATAGAAACAATGGACAATCAACATTTGTGTCCCATGAACTCATGTGCAGACGAAGTCAGTGTAAAAAGAATCGCCATTTCACATTCATAATGGTACACAATCAGTGCAAGTTATTTAATAAAAAAAATATGCAAATATGTACCACAATCAAATGGCTAGGTCAATGTTAATACATTGCAAGAATAAGCAATAAAGTTGTAATCTCTTTCTTATGTCTGGTAGGGTGAAACTGGACCTGCTGGTGCTATAGGTCTACGAGGTCCTGCCGGTGAAGATGGTCCAGAGGGCTCTGATGGACGCGAGGGTGGCCGAGGTGATGATGTAAGTAAAATTATGTTTACTTCTGTTTTCCTTTGATATAATATTAATTTGTTAAATTAAAATATAGGTATAGAGATATAGGTTGGGTGAAAATCAAAACTGCAACATATCAGAAATGACGTGAAAAACATGCCATGACAAATGGACATAATGAGCTGAGCAATAGTAAATGGAGCTCCCATGGGGTAGAGATGTAGGTTGCAGTGCTGCAGAAGTGGGTCCTCTCCTGATCTCATTTTCCAATTACGGCAAATTGTAAAGCAACTATAAAGAGCCGATTTTTAAAAAATGTACATTTGTCAGACCCATTGATTGTGTTTCATATTCGATTTTCTCTTTTAGGGTGTTAAAGGTCCAGTTGGTGATGCTGGTGCTCGTGGTATTCCTGGTCTTCCAGTAAGTAATCTCTTAATTTTGTATTCCCAAAAGTGAAAAATAATAGACAACAGTCTGGCTATGGTGAAGTGTCTGTGTTCTAGTCTCTTGGCCTTTTTTTGTTCATCTCCGTGTTTTTTTCCGTTTCAGTTTTGTATTGTACATGCATCTGCATGAATTTTTAGATTTGGGATGTAGTTTTTTCTTCAGCACTTGACAAGAATTTTGAGCCAAGATGGCCTTAATCTTAGCTTCAGCTGATAAATGCAGTAGCACACAATTCTTTTAGAGTACACTTGTGTGCATTTTCACTTGTTAAAAAAGACACACAATGCTATTGAGGCATACACCACAGTGTCTGCTTTTTGGAATTTAGACATGTACAGGGATAGTGGGGCTACAATCGTGTAAATTGTGAGGAGTGGCAAACACACGATAAGAACACTTGTGCCACGTTAGCGGTTGAATTACCACTTATTTAAGCAGACTCTGGCCCAAAAGTGATGTTGATGCATACCTAAGAGACTCTATGAGCGAGTAGTAAACATGTGTGAAAATAAACAACTGACCAGTTACAGAGAACACCACGATAAATTGACAAACTACGATCAAGTTGGGCAAACACAACTACATGAGACTGAAAATTAGACCCACAAGCAAAAATGGAATAAAGAGCATAATAGAAAAAGATAGTCAGCCAACGTATACCAGTGCTGATAATAAGACATCTTCATTTGTATACATTGCGCATGTTTATAAATATGGTTGGTTTTTAAGATGAGCAGCATCGTTTTCTCGCATCTTCTACACCTTTCTTATTTGTGTCTGATATATTTGTAGATATATCTTAAAGGTGTTTCTATTCTTCTCCCCCGCAACAGGGACAACCAGGAACTGTCGGACCTGGTGGCGCTACTGGTGGAGCTGGAGAGAGGGTAATCACTGAAATTCTTATTTTTATTTGATACCACAATATGCATTAATTAGAGGGAAGGGGAGCTACCAAGATTTGTCCCGATTGGATAATAATAATGAAATAAATAAGTAAAATATTGAATTTTTGAGAATTGCAGTTCATAATGAGTACAAAATAGTTGGGGGCTTATTTTGTTATTGTTGTTGTTGTGTTCTATACAGTTCATAATGACTACAAAATAGTTTGGGGTTTATTTTGTTATTGTTGTTGAGTTCAATAGAGCACAAACCAAATACTCTTCAGTAATAACATGGTTAAAATTATATTGGCTCTAACAGGGAGAACAAGGAGCACCTGGAGCAGAGGGCGAAGATGGACGACCAGGAGAAAGGGTAAGCTTTATTACTTGATTTAACATAATCCCTAATAACGGGGTCAATTTCGGTGCGAGGGAGTTTGTACCCATAGTATTGCCAAGTTGAGATAACGTCATCCAACTGTTGTCCCGGAGCACAATATATTTTCTCATTTCATAGGACAGATTTTCATATTATCTTTTTTGGAATAGATTTATACTCTGCAAACCATGTTCCAGGGCCACATCTAAATGAATCCCTCATAGGGCAGCAAGTTAGTATGCCCATCTTACTTGGAATAGATTGGTAAAACTTCTACATCAATGTCTGTAACCCATGTACCAGGACCATATCTACATGAGTCACCTCATAGGGCAGCTATTCATTATTACTTGCTATTGTACTTGGAATAGATTGATAAAACTTGTACATCAATGTCTGTAACCCATGTACCAGGACCATATATGTAACATGAGTCACCTCATAGGGCAGCTATTCAATATTACTGTCTACTTTGAAAGTTGAAAAAATGGTTACATCAATTTACACAAAAACAGGTTTAACATACTTAGGGATGACACTATGAGATAAAGTGGAGCAGAGTTATTTGTCTCTCGCTCAATTATGCCATTATGCCCATCTGAATCCATCTTGTTTTCCTGCCTATAAGAATCCATTAATTGCCTCTTACGCCACTGTGGGGGCAGACTGCCCCCTCTGAAAAAAAAGGGAAAATTGGGAAATCAAAGAGCTATTTATGTTAATCAGCCCTTTTTCGGACTCTTTTGCTCTGCGACCGGGATATTTTTGCTTGCGATCGGGACATTGGTTGCACTTACTGGGAAATTTTGCCCTCGAACCACCGAGCTGGCTACGGCCTGCCTCTCAAGGCCAGTTCTTGTAAGAATAGCTATGAATAGTGGTATGGTTTATTCATAAATATAGAAGCACTCTTTTGATTGGGCCATTTCATGTTGTGTCCGTAATGAACCAGTCAGAGAGATTGTGTCATAGGCATGATTGCACAGGGGGTCAAATATACATTTTGTTGGTATTTTTGATATATTTTGTGTCATTCAGTAACTGACGCAAAAATTGTGAGATAGAAGTGGGTTTGTAATCCTTTGGTTTATTTGTCCCAGATATGGCCATGCATGTGCATGCATGCCGTGTGTGTGCATGCATGAAGTGTGCGTGCGTGTGCACGCGTGTGTCATTAAAACAAAGCCATGACTGTTGAGAGCTTTTAGAAAGTTAGACTTCAGAAGCACCGGGAATACAGGCATTACACCCAATTGTTTAGGTAATCGAAACAATGCGATATTTGTCCAACTTAATGCCATTCCATTTCTCTTTCAGGGACCATCAGGTGCAATGGGACCATCTGGACAGCAAGGCCCACGTGGACCATCTGTAAGTTATAAAGCATTCTCCAAGGCCTAATACCTTCTGGTAATTTCTTCATTCAATCCAGTGTTGTTGTAAGTGTCCGTACGGACAGTAATGACTAAAATATCCGTTTTGTCATTATTTGGTTGCTTTTTGTTTTATAACAGGTATGTTAGGATACTGTACTTTATTACAAAGGTTGATTTCAGCACTTGCACTATGATTAAGCAGGATACCTGTACCTGTTATACAAAGGTTGATTTCAGCACTTGCACTATGATTAAGCAGGATGTGTCTCAAGATAGACCACCCTTTTCAAACTGGCGTCCCCACTATCTTTTGTTGTCAGCTGTTTGTATACCCATTACCCACTGACCCCTTTATAAAATCTTCAGATACTCAATGACCCCATTTTCTCTTCCTGCTACCTCTTTTTTTAACAACGTGGAATAAAAGTATCCACTTTTAAAGAATTTTGGCACCTAAGTTCAAAATTGTTGCGAGCTACGTGCACATTTTGAACAATTTATAATTTCATGGCAACAATTTTATAATTTCATGGCAACAATTTTATAATTTCATGGCAATTTGAACTCTGGATAGAGACACTTCCTATTTGAACTTCAGATTGTTGCCTCAATGCCCCCCTGAAAGTTTAATACTGAATTACCCTATTTTTATTCAGGTTGTTTAACAAATACCCCCTATTTCTTTTAGGTACATTTTTTTTTATCTGAAAGGTCCCTACTTTTACCTGGACTGGCACATGCCTGTCACTAAAGATAGGGAGTGCCCCCCCTGGGTTTTGGCACACAAAACTGAAAGTAATCATATCTTAGAGAGTTTACATCTGATTACTAAAAAATGTAAACTAAAATAATCCTTAGGGGTCACTGTATTCCCCCAAAGTGTACGGTACTCCCATATTTTTTTCCATAGAGAGGAGCTAACCCCCTTAATTTGTTCTTTGGACCTTTTTCAATGCCTCATTATCAAAAAACACATGGGGTTGATTTCCTTACTAACATAGTTGCATACAAAAAAAGTGAGAAGTGCGTCGCATTGTGCAGTATAATGTTTAAAATGAGATCTGTTATTTGCTTTGTAGGCGGATGCAGGCCCACCAGGAAGGAACGGTGTACCAGGACCTAATGGAGAAAGAGTGAGTAATTTTGGCCAAGTCTTTTTTATTGCTTTACGAGTAATGAAATGGGGGAAAAAGATACCGGATGAACTTGTTATTAAGGCCACAGTTGATTGAATTATTAATTCAGGTTTGGAACAGAGACAAAACAGATAACCTCATTGTTCAGGCTGCAGAATTGATTAAATTAGTATCTTTAGAACAGATTAACCCTTAAAATTGACCAATCGGTTATTAGTGACTAATGTTAAAAGTATCATTGGTATTCCTATTGATCGATTTGATAGTGTGCTAAGGCTGTCGATTTCCGTTAATTGTCTAAATGTTTAAACGAAAATTTTTGACCGTTTAAACGGACGCCTAGTAAGATATTTACCTCACTGCCAGTCGGCATCAAGGAAGGCATATAGCCCATCGGAATGCGGTTAGCTTGCTTTACATGCGTTCATACTTCATTCTATTAAAAAAAGGTTGCTAACTGTGAATACAAGGTGTCAGTTTTATTTATACAATAAATAATCAACATATTTTACTTAAAAAATTTATTTAAAAGTTGAATTTCACAGTAAAGTTTCACCACATCGGCAATCGTGCGTGTTGATGTCAACATCTTGATTTTTGGCAGCCATCGCGCGATAGTACAGCGTGTGTGATTGGCTACTTCGGCAAGCCCTACTTCGGCAAGCTGTCACCCGGAAGTAAGTGGCAAAGCCTTGCCGCGGCGAATACTCCAAAAATTGTGCCCGATTTCTATTAATTTAGACGTTTTTAACTTGTTATTGCATCAAAAAATTGTGACAGATGGTACTTTATAAAGAATTTTGTACTCCTTTTGCGATTTAGTGATGGAAAATGTGGCTTTCTTTATTGGATTTTGCGAACTTTCGGTATGAAAGGTAAACTTCTCGTTTAACCGTTTTGCAATATTACTCTCCGTTTAAACGGCCGGCTAGCGTTTAAACGTTTAGAATGGACAGCCTTATAGTGTGCGGAAGAGAGTTCCATTATCTTTAGATTAGTGACTAATGTTAAAAGTATCATTGGTATTCCTATTGATCGATTTGATAGTGTCGGAATAGAGTTCCATGCCTTGATCGCAGTGAGTTGGAAAGTTTTGCTGCCAAATTGTCCCTGAACCTTAGAAACTACAAAATTAAAGTGGCTATCCCTGGTATTATTAGTGCTATATATAAAATAAAGAATAAATGGTTATTTCGTTATACGAACAATGATTGCTTGATTGATTCACTAACATATGCATTTTGCTTCTTATAGGGGAAGCCGTGCTGCTGGAAATGCCGGACAATCAGACCTCCAGGTTGCCGAAGAAGTTTATTTTCATAATTTTTTAAAATGCTGCGCTTATTTTAAAATGAATTCTCCTTTTCAATAAGATGTGTCAATATCGTAAGAGGCAGTGTGTGAATTTTTATTCATGTGTGGTGTGGACCCCAAATGTCGGCCATAATATTGGTGCAGCTCCCAATTGCGAAGGATATCTCCACTTCTTGATGGTGTTTTACATGCAAAATTGTTAATTTTATTTACATGAAAACAACGATCGAAAACAAACATGTTACAAAGGAAAAGGAATTATTTCGTGTAAAACTCCAGGATACATGAGCGGTTCAATTGATGGTGGGAGCCAACTATCATTGAATCACCATTTTTTTTCAAGTCATAAAACACGACTTCCAAGTAAGAAAAGAGATCATTTGATGAGATTTTTTATTTCAAATGGAAATGATTATTATGCACATGACTTAAGATTCCTAAGTGAAGTGTATGTTTCTTATTTAGCATCAAGGTGATATTTGTGAGAACTGCTTTGATGGGCATAAAAAGGTTAAACTTCAAATTTTTGATGATCAGAGCCCAGATAGCACCCTGACACTAATTTTGTGAACTTGAATTTTATAAGAATAGAAATCATATCTTTGAGCAGTATTTTCCTAATTGGGATGTGCTGGATCAAGTAACACAATAATGGGAATATGATAATTTGCGGGATGATTCAGTATTCTGCCACCACATTCCTTCAACATGCAGTTTATTCCATTGAGGTTGCAAATTCTGGTTGCTGGCACAATACAAAATTCTTTCTTATTGACTATAAGATCCTATCAAAGCTGATGTCTAGTTTGAATGATTCTTTTGTAGGGACCACGGTTCGCGTGTTTGGTCCTTTGGGCGATAAGGGACCCACGTGGTGGACCAGGAGATCAAGGTCCAGAAGGCGGTGTTGGCAGACTAGGACGAACAGGAGCTCCAGTAAGTACAAACTGCTGGTTTTTCCTCTCATTTCACACCATGTCAAAATGACTTAAACCCCTAACACCCCCAAAACTCCTGACTGGGCTAAAATGCATCCAAGTCTAAAAGAGATGTGATAACATCGTATACAAATGCACATCTTTGGGCATGAAATCGCAACTCCCTCGTGGCTTGTCACCCTGCTCATGGGAGTGGGGCAACCGGGGAGTTCCGGTTCGAATCCCACCCGAGATGTCAATCTTATTTAGCTAACTACCCCTTACTCCTTCTCTTCCTCCTGCTAGAAACGAGAACAGTGTTAAGGTTATAAAACTAAATCGTCAACAAATATTTTCTCCTCAAATTGATGTCTCCAAGAAAATGTATTTTTGTCTCGCATAAATGTGTTGAGGAGAGACCTTTTAATCAACAATTTGCTGCATGTTTGTGCATTTTGAGCTAAGCTATATGTGGTGTGCCATTTTGCTTAATGTTTTAAATTATACTACCATATGGCGCTGTATGTGGGCTATAGTGCCAAAACTTTGTGGATGCAGAAGGGCAATAATATTCTTGACCCTAGTAGATTTTGCAGCCAAATATGGTAATCAAGCCACTACTTTTCATAATTATGCAAAATTTCAAATGCATTATGGATTTTAAAGCAGATATATGCTATGAGAATGGACCTCTACCATATGAAAATTTATAGCTAAGGCTTCCATACATATTTCTGATTATATTCATTACATATTATGAAACATAATAATGAAACCATACAAATTAATAAAAAAAAAGCATTTATTTTTTAAAAATGTTAAGAGAACGGAGTCCACCATAAGAGAGCTTGTAGCTGAGGCTTCAATGTACATATGTTGCGGTGACATTCCATTGCATATTTAATTAGCTCATGTGCATAATTTATTCCAATAAAAAATGCATTATAAGGTTTATAGTGATGGTATGAGGCTAGAACCACCATATGCAAACTCCCATGCAGATGTCCCGTTAATGACATTTATTGCATATTGATGAGCTTAATAGCAAATAATCCAATTACACTATTGTTGTGTTTCGTCTCACCTACAACTTTTGCTTCATTACTGCGATTGTGAAAGCTAATGGACTTGCGGTTCAATAACCACTTTGTTGGAATGTGTGAATGTATGCCTTCAGAATTTACTGCAGCTTTTTTGTTTTGCTTTCCTCTTTGGATAGGCGTTCCATTGGTGCACGTGGTCAAACTGTGAGGCCGGTTCACAGGGTGCTGTGGTACGTGATTCCGTCTATTTTTAGGTGAAAAGATTGTCCGTTTCAACCAAACGGTTTGTTTATTTTTTATTTAATTATGTTTTATTTAGTTTTCCGTTTTGATATTGTTAATCCATGGATCAATCATGGTTTTTCCCAAGAGTATGCAACTATGGGTGGAATTTATTGTGTACTAGACCTTGTAACGCACTACTCAAACATAAATAAGAATATTATTGACCGGTTTTAACATAAGGCACGATTTTAATGCAATGCCTGTATGTGATAGATATTCTTTGATTGTACTCTGCGCAAACGATATCTTTCAATCTGGAGTACCCACTGCTGGCCAGAGTCCACCCACTACTGTCCAGAGTATTGGACTTGTGATCATAAGCTGAAGGTTCAAACCCTGTCTGAACCTGGGGTGTCATTGGACAATCCAATCTCCAGTTGTAGTATTCTACCCCCTATGTTATTGGTCACGTTATAACAATGATGTATACTTAACGCCACTAGCATGGTAATAATCTGAATGAGTCAAAATACCTGAATTTGCAGGATAGCTTAAAAGTGAAGGATAATTCTGTAGAAATCTCGGAGTTTAGTTTCTTCTTTCACCGAAAAATTGAGATAAAGGAAGAAAACGCAGTGTTCAAAGATATGACTCTCCATTAATTCGTGTTGTAGTAAATGTCCGACGGACACTAATGACTAAATTGTCCGATTTTTTCCTTATTAGTTGCTTCTGGTCCTATCATTTACAGGTATGTTAGGACACCTATACTTGTTAATACAACAAAAATCTGATTTTGATGATTTATTCGATTTTCTGATTTAGCAACTCACTGATAGTGCCTTTAAAGAATATAAAATGACTTGTTGTTGCTCTATTCGAAATTACGTACATCTCATATTAGATATCAACAACTCAATGTAATTCCATGCGTGCATACTAAACCCGGCCACTGAATAAGAATAGTCCAATTAATTGGCTTTTGTTCATCCCTGGTAATGCGTGCGTGCGTGTTAACGAACGCAAGCATCACGCAAGTTGCTTCATCATGTCCTGTTGTACTATATCCTGTCTTTGCTGCTATTTTTTTTTATCAATTGCAAAAATGAAGCCTGCTAATTAGTACCAAACAAAGTATAATAGTCATACTTGGGTAACATGTAACCTGTGTGCGACAATACCGCCCTGACTCAGGTGTGTGTACTTTAAAGCACCTCCTACCTTGTGTCTGGTAGTGTGCCAAATCATTACACTGAACTGATTTCCTTTTCACCAATGTTGACTGAAACATAATCATTTCCCTTCTGGAAGTGAATGCCTAAATTACCATAATACACCCCTAAAAGAGAAATGGTCTCGACCATGACCCCCCAGGCCCCACCCTGTCGACCTTAGCTCTCCTCAATTCCGTTTTGGCTGTTATTCAATACGGACGCGTGTTACCGCTGCTCTGCAATATTACAGCCCAAATTCTGAGATTTTGATACTGGCCTAGTTGTCGTCTCATACAGAATACTCCCCTACACTATCATATCTATCTGGAATATAACTGGATTATATACTGGATTTATACCGCACTTTCGGACCGGGAATAACGGAGACTTTTTACGCCGTCGGAGAGCTCTTATTTTTAAGTATCCTTATTTTGCCGCCAGTGCGGTCACGTGATCTGTGTAGCGGGAAAAGAGGTAAACAAATGCATCCATTGACGCACGTGTTTGCTGCTTTGCTGCCTTTGACTATGTGTGGTTTGTTCCCTGTCCCTTTGTTAGCGGGTTGCTTGCTAACATTTACATGGTTTAGTGTTTGTGTTTTTGTATTATATGCTTGTGGGTATGACTTAATAAAATATGCAAACTGTGTTTGAAAAATTTCTTTAATCGTTCGTGGAACTCAGTTACCGAGTTGGTTTTTTGTGGTCTTGACTTTGCCTACCGGGAGTCCCCACGGCACGCTTGTTGCTTTTTTCTGTACGGTTTTTGCGCACGCTATTCCATCTAGTAACTCACGCTCACCCCTTCATGGCGCATAAATTGCTTTCGCTGCCCCGCTTCCATTCTTGAATGGGTTCCCCATCCCCTTTGTGTCTATCACAGGCTATGTTCCCGCACCAACCGGGGCGCCTCTTTCTGTCTTGGACTGTCTGAGTTCAATGGGTGACCATTGAGCCTGGGTACGCCGCTCGTGGTTTTGCGTACACAGGGGAAGGGGGGGGTGGTAGTCGTGCTCCGGTCCGGGGTGCGTCTAAGGCAGCCGCTGCTGCTTCGGGTGCTCCCAAAGGTGAAGTAGCTTCGGCTACTTCCGCGAAGGCGCTGATGGGGTAGCTTCGGGCCGCCTCCTCAGCGCTCCACCGGCCGCTAGCTCGCCTGGTTAGCCCTATGGGGCTGCATCCGGTTGCAGGCTAGCCGCTGGTCGGCCGCTGCCAATCCCCCATGGGATTGGGCGGCCCCGGACATTCCGGTGGTGTTGAGGGTGATGGTGGTGGTGCCCTGGTCGCTCGGGCTAATCCATCGCCGTTGTTATTCACACCTAACGTGGTTGCGGTACGGGTGTCTTCGGGCACTTCTACCGCGACACGTGGCATTACTCGGGGGTATGTCTCGCAAACCCTGGGCGCTGGCTTCCGGTATCCTCCTGCGGGACGCCGCAGGTTTGACTACCGCTCGCTGCACCCCTCATCGCTAGCCGGCTAGTCATCTGGCCTCTCATCAGGCGCCGTACGCTGCACCCGGTCCTTCGGGGCTTGGCGTAGCGAGCGGTGCTCCGCTAGGCTGGCCTCCGCAGATGCACCAGCTGACTATGTCGGCTCAGGCGCCTCGCATGCTGGTACCCTGCTGTTGTTGCTAGTGCTGGTCCGCCGGCACCTGCTTGCGCGGCGGGTCCGCCTTGGATGGGGTACCCGGTTGGGTTGCCCTGCCACCGGCCGTTCTACGGGGCCAGCCTTCGTGGCCTACCCCCGCGTGGACTCAGTACCCGCCTCAGCCTGCCTTCTCAGGTTACGCTGCATCCCCGTACGCGACTTATCCACCCAGTCTTGCTGGACTTCTGGGGCTGGTCAGTCTTGGTATGGTCTTTCCGACCGGGCTCCCGCTCGCGGGATCCCCTCCAGGCTAAATAGTCACTCCGCGCCTCCGCCTTCGGCTGCCCACCGCTGGCACCAGGTGCTGTCGGGGCTTCTTCTGACCCGCTTTCGAGCAGGCCATTTGCGCCACTGCTGCCGCAGTTTGTCTCCCTTCTGGGGGCCGGTCAGCTGTCGGGGTGACAGCCTGTAAACCGGGCCGGGGCAGGACGGTGTACCCGTCCACTACCCTTCGCCTTACGTGCCTGGGGACTGGGGGTGTCGACCCCATGCCTTCTCGGCCTGTACCCTCGTCAGGGTGGGGTTGGGTGCAGTCGAGCCTCTTGGGTCCTGCTGCCCAGCCTATGCCATTCGGCTTGGTCCCTGTGGGAGTCCCTGGGTCCGCCGCCCAGGTTGGCGACGCCGGGCCCACCGCCTTCTTCCAGTGCCGTTTATCGCCGTCCATCGGCGTTTATTTCCGGGTGACCGTTTATCCCCTCTTACGGGGGCTTCTGCTGGGGGTTGTTTGCCCACCTTCCATGGTGTTTGACTTTCACTCTCGGCGCCGCGATCTGTCCCCCTTGCGGGGATGTCGCGCGCCTTGGCTCTCGGGCATCCCTTCAGGGATGCTGTAGTCTCGGTGGTTCTCTTGGATCTACTCAAGTCTGCTCTTTGGCAGGGCTCCGCTACGGGGCGTCCTAGCTTCAGTGGCTTTCACCCCTGGCGGCATGTCGCCTTGCCTTAGTGTGAAAGCCCTCTCAGCCTTGTGAAGTCCCGGGGTTACCGCGTATATTCTCCGACGTTGCTCTAGCGTCTGCATGCAGGGTCCCCACCTTGGGGATGCTCCTGCCCTGCCTGTTTGGTGGGCCTAGCCCTCCTCGCCTGGGCATTGGGCGCATCCTGCCGTGCTACAGCTTGCAGCTTCGTCGAGTTCCGGGCCTTAGCCTTTATGCACTCAGCTCCCGGCTCCCATGGGTTTTCAGCTCTGGGTCGCCGGAGCTTCCGTCGCTGCCTTCGTTGGCGGCTGACTGGTTGCTGCCCCGGTAGCCTAGCTCCTTCTGGTGTGCTACCCGGGTCCGTTCCATGTGCACCATCGGGACTTGAGCCTCTGGTCTCTGCCATTAGGCGCTGGCCATCTAGGCCTTGGCTGTCCTGGCTCTTAGCTCTGGCTGTTAGGCTTACTGCTACCTAGCCTGGCCTCTTCTCCTCGGAGCTTTGACTCTGGCTATGATGCAGCTTCGCTGCTCCCCTCCTTGGGATCAGCGGGGCCTAGCGCCGCTTCCGAGTCGGCCTAGTGACAGTTGCCGTCCGTCGTTAGTCTCTGTTCCCCCTTGGGGTCCTAGACCGTGTTTCGGCCTTGGCGTTTGATGCTGGTCTTTGGGGCTTTAGCCCCCGCCTTCCTTGGGAGGTCGTTGCCTAGAGCCTTGGCGGTCTTTGACTTCGCCTTGGCCTAGGCCGTGGGGGCTTTCAATCGTCTAGCTTTGCTTCTCGACTTAGACCCTTCATCTCCATTCGGGGTAGCTGGCCCTGGTTCTTCCCACGCAGCTTGGCTGGGCCCTTGTCGGGCCTGGCCTAGGGCTGATGCCCTGCTGCTTTGTGTATTACTTGGCCCCCTGCGGAATTTATGAGGCCTATGCCTTGCGGGTCTAGCTTGTCCCGTCCAGTGGCTTCCCTGGGCCGGCTCAGGCCTTGGTAGGGGCTCTATGTCCTTCTCCCTGGCCTTACACCCCGTAAGGGGAACCTGATCATTGCGCCTTGCTGTTCTTCCTTCCCTCTGTCCTCACTCTCGTGCGGGCGCGATACCTCGGCCTACATGCCGTCTGGTGCCCTCGTGGCCTAGCCTGCTCATGCCGGTCTCGGGCTTTGTTATTCGTCTTGGAATGCTGATGCTCGGGTTCCCTCGTTGGGGCGTGGCCCTCCACCCAGGGAGCCCTCGCCCCCTCTGGGCTCTGTTCGTCCTGTGCGCTGGTCGTTCGGCCTGTTTGCCTAACCTTAACCGTGCTTCCCAGGCCTATCTCCTAGCCCTTGAGGTCTTTCGACTTCCGCTGGACGCCGCCTACTGTTGGTCGTGTCTTGACCTTGGATCCCTTCTCCCGTTTTTTCGGGAAGTTAGGGGCTGGCTTTGACAGCCTCGCACATTCCTTTGGCTCCCGCTGACTACCCTTGTCCGCTGTCTCCCTTCGGGGGGAACCAAGGGACACTGGTTTTGGGTCGGCTCGACGATTCCCCCCTTTGGGGCTCGTCGTACGTGCTTAGCGTCGGGCCTTGTTCCGGCCTAGCGTTGGGGCTCGTCGTGCCTAGCGTTGGGTAGCGTCCGGGCCTAACTCAGGGGTGTGCTCCCGATTCGTCGGGCTCTGTCTTAGGGGGTTCCCTCCCTCCCCTCCAGCGGTTTTTCAGGCTTCCGTTGTTCGATCTCTTCACTTGCGGGTTTCTTGCCACGCTTTCTGTCTCACTTTGCTGCATAGTGGAATCCCCGCGACGAGGTATTCCCTAGTTTGGTGGGTCCTCAGAACTCGCTTCACGTGGTTTTCTCATTTGTTCTTGGCAGTTGACTTGGGCTTGTCTTCCCGCCGTGCCTTGCGACTGGTTCTTGTGCTTTTCCCCCTTATTACCCTCGTGGTCCCTGGGGCACGTTTCGGTTGCTCTGGCTCCTGTCTTTACGACCTGGGATCCCTTGACATGGTAGGCTGCCCACTTCCGAACTGGGGATTTTTATCCCCTCTATCCTAGTCGGTCAAAGTGACCTGAACTTTAAGTTGGTTGGGAGCTTCTCGCTCCGGTGTGGAAGTGTCTCGGGCGTAAACCCCCGCTGTGAGTCAATTCTCATGTCTGACGTCCGAGTTTGGGTGACGATTTGTTACTCCCTTTTCTCGAGGCTTTGGTGATCCCTAATCGGTATCTCGCCCGATCGTGTAGCACTCTCCGGTGGCTCTCTTCACTTTCTTCTCCTCGGTAGATATTGTGTCGAACGCTAGCTGCCCGCGGACCTATTCTCGGTGGCATCCTTATGCCCCTTAGCCGGAGTTCGGCTACGTGGCTACTTGTTTGCCTACTCGATACCGATTCGTCGTTTCGGAGATGTGGGGGGATTGCCGGTTAGCGGACGTAATAAATGCAAGAGTATAAGAGGAAGATGTAAGAGAGGTCTGTAAGCGGGGACAAACGGGTTGGGGGATGGGGGTGGGTGGTTGGACGGGGAGTGGATGGGGGGGGGGCGGTGCCCCTCCTTTACCCCGTTTTTGGATTCATTCTGTCCTTCTACTACTTGTCACCTGCTCTCGGCCTTGCAGTCGCCACTGGTTAGACCTCTGCTCGGGCTTTCCCGAGCGGTTAGTGAGCGCTCGGCTCGGGTGGCCTCTCGAGGCTCGACTCAAGATATTCTTGACCCGATTAGATTGTGCAGCCAAATATGCGTAATCAATGCCACTACTTTCATAATTATGCCAAAAATCAAACTGCATTATGATGTTAAAGCCGATAATGCTATGAGAAATGGACCTGCTACCATATGAAAATTTATAGCTAATGCGCCAACATATTTCTGATTATAGTCATTACAATTACAGAGCTAATTTTGCATAATTTATACACAAAATGGCATTTAATTTTTTTAAAATGCGGAAGCGAACGGAGCTTGCCACCCATAAGAGAGCTTTGTAGCTGATGCGATTCAAGTACATATGTTGCTGGTGAATTCATTGAATATTATGAGCTAATTTGCATAATTGATTCCAAATAAAAAATGCATTATAAGGTTTATAGTGATTTATGAGGCTAGAACCACCATATGCAAACTCCCATGCAGATGTCGTTATGACATTTCTGCATATTGACTAATATGCAAATATATGCAAATTTACACTATTGTTGTGTTCGTCTAAACTACCACTGTGGCTTCATTACTGCGATTGTGAAAGCTAATGGACTTGCGGTTTCAATAACACTTGTTGGAATTGTGTGAATGTTAGCTTCCGAATTGATATCTGCAACTTTTTGTTTGCTTTCTCTTTGATAGGGTCCAGGTGGTTGCCCGTGGTTCAAGAGGGTGAGGACGCGGTTCACAGGGTGCTGTGGTAAGTGATTACGTTATATTAGGTGAAAGATTGTCAGTTTCACAAAACGGTTTTGTTTATTTTAATTGATACATTATGTTTATTTTAGGTTGTCTTTGTGATATGTGTTACCATGGATCACAATCATGGTTTTTCCAAGAGTATGGCAAAGCTAGGGGGATTTAATGGTAATGACATATGTAACGTCAATACTAAACATTAAAAAAGCATATTATTGACCGGTTTGAACATATATGGCAAGATTTTAATGCAATTGCTGTATGTGATAGATATCTTTGTATGTACTCTGCGGAAACGATATCTTTCAATCTGGGAGTTACCCACTGCTGGAAGAGTCCACCACTACTGTCAAGAGTATTGGACTTGTGATCAGAAGATTGAAGTTCAAACCCTGTACGGAACCTGGGTTGTTCATTGGACATCCAGCTCCAGTGTGTATCTACCACATGTTATTGGTCAAGTTATTAACAATGATGTATACTTAAAGCACTATCAGTGATTTATTTTTCTGAATGAGTCAAAAATACCATGAAATTGCAGGAATAGCTTAAAGTGAAGGATAAGTCTGAGAAATCTCGTAAGTTACGTCTTTCAACCGGAAAAATTGAGAGAAAGGAAGAAAGGAGGAAAACGGCGTGTTTCAAAGATATGAATCTCCAATTCAATACGTGTTGTAGTAAATGCCGAACGGACACTAAGGAATAAATTGTCCGATTTTGTCCTTATTAGGTTGCTTCTGGTCCTATCATTTGCAGGGTATGTTAGGACACCTATATTGTTAAATACAAGCAAAAAATCTGGATTTTTGATGATTTATCGATTTCTGATTTAGCAATCAAGATAGTGGCCTTTAAGATATAAGCAGGGACTTGGTGTTTGCAGATCTAAATATTACAGTAGCATCTCATATAGATAGGCAACAACTCACAAGATATCCATTGCTTGCATACTAACCCTGGACACTGATAGATAGTCAATTAATTGGCTTTTGTTCATCCCTGGTAATGCGTTTGAGTGAGTGTTAACGAACGCAAGGCATCACGCAAGTTGCATTCATCATGTTCTGTTGTTTTTTTATACTATATCCTGTCTTTGCTGTATTTTTTTTATCAATTTGCAAATGAAGCTGCTAATTTAGTACCAAACAAAGTATAATAGGCCACTACTTGGGTACATGTACCTGTGTGCGACAATCCGCCCTGACTGCAGGGTGTGTACTTTAAAGCACCTACTACTCTGGTATGGTAGTGTGCCAAATCATTACACTGAACTGATTTCTTTCCACCACTGTTGACTGCTGGAAACATATGCATTTCCCTTCTTGAGAAGTGGAAATGCCCCCAAATTACCATAATAACACCCCATAAAAAGAGAAATGGTCTCGAACAGTGACCCAAGGTCACACCCTGTCGACCTTGCTCTTCCTCCATCCGTTTGCTGTTACTTCACAACGGACGCGTGTTACCGCCAGCTATGCAATATTACAGCCAAAATTAACTGAGATTTGATACGGGACTAGTTGTGTCTCATTACGGAATATCTTACTACTATGCCATATCTATCTGGAATATATACTGGATTAGATACTGGATTTATAGAGATCATTCGGAAGGAATAAACGGAGACTTTACGCCGTCGGAGAGCGCTTATTATGTATCCTTTTTGCCGCCAGTGCGGGAGGTCATTTGATTCTGTGTAGCGGGAAAACAGGTAAACAAAGGCAGCCATTCTGACGAACGTGTTGCTGCTTTGGATGACTTGACTATGTGTGAGTTTGTTACGGTCTTTGTTAGCGGGCTTGATCGCTAACAATTTACCTGTTTAGTGTGGTGTTATTTTATTATTGATTGGGGTATACTAATAAAATAGTCAAAATGGTTTGAAAAATTCTTTAACTCGTTCGTGACTCAGTTACCGAGTTGCTTTGGTGTCTTGACGTTTGGTAACGGGAGTCCTCCACGCACGCTTGTTATTTTTCTGTAGGTTTTTGGCACGCTATTCCATTCTAGCAGCTCACGATCACACCGTCAATGGCGCATTAATTGCGTTTACGCTGGCCCCGCTTCCATTCCTGAATGGGATCCCCATCCCTTGTGTCGATCACGGCTATGTTCCCGCACAACCGGTGACGCTCTTTCTGTCTGGACTGTCGGAGGGTTCAATGGGTGACCATGGAGCATGGGTACGCGCTCGTGTTGCGTAACAGGGGGAGGGGCCGGGGGGGGGGTTGGGATGGTAGTCGGGCTCCGGTCCGGGGTGCGTATAAGCAGCGCTGATTGCGTTGGGTGCTCCCAAAGGTGGGGTAGCTTCGGCTACTTCGCCAAAGAGCGCTGATGGGGTAGCTTCGGGCCGCCTCCTCAACGCGCATCACGGCCCGAAGCTCGCCTGGGTCAGCCCTAGGGGCTGCTCCGGTGCAGGCTAGGGCGGTCTGCGCTGCCAATACCCCAGGGGGATGGCGGCAGCGGACATTTTCCGGTGGTGGGAGAGGTGATGTGGGGCACATGGTCGCCGGGGTTGATGCCATCGCAGTTGTTATTTCCCACAACCTAACGTGGTTGCTTTGGTAAACGTGTATTCGGGCAATTCTAACCGGACTACTGGTTGGCCATACTTCGGGGTAGTCTCGGCAAACCCTGGGGCGCTGGCTTCGGTATACATTGCGGGGACGCCGCAGGGGTGGACTACGCTCGCTGCACCCCGGCATCTCTAGCCTGGCTAGTCATGCAGTGCCTACTCACAGCGCCGTACGCGCCGGGTCCTTCGGGGCTTTGCTAGCGAGCGGTGCTCCGCTAGGCTGGCCTCCGCAGATGCGCCAGCTGACTAGGTCGGCTCAGGCCTCTATGCGGGTACGGCCTGCTGGGTGTTTGCTAGTGCTGGTCCGCCGGCTTCTGCTTCCGCGGCGGGTCCGCATATGGTGGGGTACCCGGTGGGTGGTTGCCACCGTGCCACTGGCGTTAATACGGCGGCCAGCTTAGTGGCCTACCCCCTGCGGGGACACAGTAACCGCTGCAGCCGCAGGCCTGCCGTATCAGGTTTTACGCTTGCTCCCCGTACGTGAATGTTCCACCAGTCGTGCTGGACTTCGGGGCTGCGTCAGTCTGGTATGGTCTCTTTCAACCGGGCTCCCGCTCGCGGGAGCCCCTCCAGGCTATTGTCACTCCGCGGCCTCCGCGTCCGGTGCCCACAGCCGTTGGCACCAGGTGATGGAGGGGCTGCCTTCTGGGGGACCCGCTTTCGAGCGGGGCAGTTGCACCGATACTGACAGCGGATTGTCTCCCTTCTGGGCGCCGGTCAAGCTGCGGTGGACAGCCTGGTATACCGGGACGGGGCAGGGGCGGTTGTGTTGGAAACGTCCACTACCCTTCGGCTAACGTGCCTGGGACTTGGGGGGGTCGACCCCTCGCCTTCTCGGCCCGTACCCTCGTCAGGGTCGGGTGGGGTTCAGTCGAGCCTCGTGGCTCCTTCTGCCCAGCCTATGCCAGTCGGCATGGTCCCTGCGGGAAGGCCATGGTGTCGACGCCCAGGTGGCGAGCCTGGCCCACCGCCTTCTTCCAGTGGCCGTTTACGCCGTCATCGGCGTTGATTAAGGGTGCCGTTATCCCCTCGTACGGGGGGATGCTGGCCGTGGGTTGTTTGCCACATTTCAATGGTGTTGACTTCAACTCTCGGCGCGCATCTGTCTCCTTTCGGGGATGTCGCGACGCCTTGGCTCTCGGGCATCCATTCAGGGCGGATGATTGTAGGTCTGGTCTCGGTGGCTCTCTTGGATCTACTCAAGTTGCTCTGGGCCAGGGCTCCCTTACGGGGCAGCCTAGCTTCAGTGGCTTCAACCCTGGAGGCCATGGTCGCCTTGCCTAGTGTGAACGCCCTCTTCAGACTTGTGTAGTCCCGGGTTACCGCGTCACTCTCTGACGTTGCTCTAGCTTCTCAGCATGCAGGGTCCCCTACGGCGGGTGCTCCTGCCCTGACTGGGTGGGACTAACCCGCCGGCTGGGCATGGGGCGCATCCTGCCGGGCTACAGCTTGCAGCTTCGTCGAGATCCGGACCTTAGCCTTTTATGCACTCGGCTCCCGGCCTCCAGGGGCTTTCAGCTCTGGGTCGCCGGCGCTTGCCGTCGCTGCATTCGTTGGCGGCTGACTGTGCGGCCCCGGTAGCCTAGCTCCCTTGTGGTGCTAGACGGGCCGTTCCATGTGAACCATCGGGGACTTGAGGCCTCTGGTCTTGCCAGTTAGTGGCTGGGCCATCTAGGCCTTGGTGGGTGGGTCCTGGCTCTTAAGCTCTGGCTGTTAGGCTACTGCTAACTAGCTGGTCCGCTGTCTCCCTCGTGGAGCTGGGAGCTTGGCTATGATGCAGCTTCGCTACTCCCCTCCTGGGGATCAAGGGGCCTAGCGCCGCTTCCAAGTCGGGCTAGTGACAGGTGCCGTCCGGCGTTAGTCTCTTTCCCCCTTGGGGCTAGACCGTGTTTCTGGCTTGGCTTGATGCTGGTCTTTGGGTCTTTAGCCCCTGATTTCCTTGGGAGGTGGTTGGGCTAGAGACTTGGCGGTACTTTGACTTCGCATTGCTAGGCCACCCCGTTTCCATATTACATCCCTCCGCTCCCCGCAATATCGATCTTACGTTCCTCATTACACAATTCTTACTCCCAGTCCTACCTTTGGTGCCTTGGGGCTTTAATCGTTCTAGCTTTGATTCTAGACATTAGACCCTTCATCTCCATGGGGTAGCTGGACCTGGTTCTTCCCACGCAGTATTGGCTGGGCCCTTGTCGCGGCCTGGCCTAGGCTGATGCCCTGCTGCCTTGGTGTGTATTACCTTTGGACCCCTTCGGGATTATGAGGCATAGGCTATGCCCGTCTGGCGTGGCCCCTCCAGGGGCTTCACTGGGCAGGCTCAGGCCTGGGTCGGGGCTCTATGTTCCTTCTCCCTGGCCTTAACCCCGTATGGGGAACATGATCATTGCGCCTTGATGGTGTTCTTCCTTGCCGTCTGTTCCGCACTTTTGTGCGGGCGCGAGACCACGGCCTACATGCCGGCTGGGGCCCTCTGGGCCTATAGCATGATCTTGCCGGTCTGGGCTTTGGTTATTCAGGCTGATGCTGATGCTCGGGTTCCCTCGTGGGCTTGGCTCCCCCCCAGGTGGATGCCCTCGCCCCCTATGGGCTCTGTTCGTCCTGAGCGCTGGTGGTTCGGCCGTTGCAAACCTTACCCGTTGCTCAGGCTATCATCCTAGCCCTTAGGTCTTTGACTTCGCCTGACTCCGCCTACTGTTGGTCGGTGTCTTGACCGTGGATCCCTTCTCCCGTTTGTTCGGGAGGTACGGGCTGGCTTGAAGCTCTAGCACATTCCTTTGGCTCCTGGCTGACTAGCCTGGTCTGTTGTCTCCCTCTGGGGGACCTTGGACACGGGTTTTGGGTCGGATCGACGTGCCCCCTTTGGGGCTCGTCGTACGGGTCTAGCGTCGGGCTTGTTCCGGCCTAGCGTGGGGCTCGTCCGGGCCTAGCGTTGGGGCTCGTCCGCCTAACGCAGGGTGTGCTCCCGATTCGTGGGGGTCTGTCTTAGGGGGGTTCCCCCCCTCACCCCTCCAGCGGGTTTCAGGCTTCCGTTGTTCGATCTCTTCACCTGCGGGTTTCTTGCCACGCTTTCTGTCTCAACTGGTGCTGCTAGTGGGAATCCCGCGACGTGTATTCCCTAGGTTGGTGGGTTCTCAGAACACGCCTTCACAGGTGGCTTTATCAGTTGTTCTTGGCAGTAGACTTGGTCTTGTCTTCCCGCGTGCCTTGCGACTGGTTCTTGTTGCTTTTCCCCCTTAGTACCTCGGGGTCCTGGGGGCACGTAGGTTGCTCTGGATTTGTCTTTACGGACATGGGAGCCCTTGACATGATGGTCTGCTCACTTCCGACTGGGGATTGTTATCCCTCTTACCTAGTTGGTCAAAGTGACCTGAACTTTAAAGTCCGTTGGGAGCTTCTCGCTCCGGTGTGGAAATGTCTCTGAGGGCGTAAACCCCGCTAGTGGAGTCATTTCTTCTGTCTGACGTCTCGAGTTGGTTGACAGTTGGTTACTCCCTTTTCTCGAGGCTTTGGTGATCCTGAACGGTATGCTCGCCCGTTCGGGTACCACCTCTCCGGTGGCTCTATTCACTTTCTTCTCCTCGAAGCCGCTATGCTGTCAGCGGACCTGTTCTCGGTGGCATCCTTAAGCCCGTAGCCGGAGTTCGGCTAAGCAGCTACTTGTTTGCCTTCTCGATATCGATTCGTCGGTCGGTCCAGAAGTTCCTCATGTTGGATCATTCTGTCCTTTTACGACTTTGTGGGGGTTTTGTTTTCACCTGCTCTCTGCTGGCAGTCGCCAAGTGGTAGACTTCGGATCGGGCTTTCCGAGCAGTTAGAGGGCTCTCGGCTCGGGTCGCTTCTCGAGGCTCGACTCGTGTTCTGAGGAAACGAACCTCTGGGTTCTCCCCTCCGGTAGACTTCTCGGTGGTTTACCGACTTGTCTACTTTTCGGGCCAGGTTTGACTCTGGCCCGAGCTGGGGAGGTGCTAGTTTATCATAATCTAGCCTTTGACTGCACTTCGGATGCCTGGTTCTGGTGCCGCGGCCTACCGGTATTGCGGAGGGTTGCCTCGTTCTTCTACGGTGGTTCTGTCTACCTACGAGTCGAGGCATGAATCGTCCCTAACCTCCTGGGGGGGGGGGAACTGTGACATGTCTGAGGTGGGACTTTTCGCTTATTTTGAGGATTGTTGGCGTTTCCGATAAGCGATGGCTCTGGATTTTTTCGGGTTAAACTAGCCCAGCTACCACAGCATAGGTTGTCGGTTCGTTCCTTCGGTGACGGTGGTTCGTTCCAGTGACTCCTGCAAGGCGTCCGTTTATGACCCGAAAGCTAGTTCCCATCTTGGGGTCTGAGTTCTATCGGCGTGGTCTCTTGGCGAAGCCCCCAATCGTCCCTTGGGTGCGGCGTCACTCTAGCCCTCGCCTTTATTAGTCTTTCGGGTCCCTTTCCCGACTGGATTAGCTCGGAGATTTCCTTTTCCTTGTAGCTTCTTCCTCCGGGTCAGGTTCGGACTTATCTCTCAGCCCCCCACGCGGCCGGGGCCTGTAGCCTTCATAGTCTCTCAACCTTATCTCCCCGGGACTCTCTCCGCGGGGTTCTCCTGTGGTTGATATGATCGGACCCCCTCTCTAGGGGGCCGCTCCTCGTTTTTTGGGGTTTAGGCTTCTTTGCCCCGCCGTCTTTACGGGGGGTTACGCCTTGCGATCTATTTTCCTTCCCGGATCCTCAGTTGTTCGCAGGGCTGTGAGGCCTTGTTCGCCTTTGCGCGGGGTGCTCGGGCCATTTGTCCAGGGCCTACGTCGGAACTCATCTCTGTCGGAGCTCTTCCTCCGCCTATTCCTTAGGCTTGGGATTTCTCTGCGGGATTACGGCTCTGGCCCATCTCCAAAAAACTTTGGCCAGGTCTTTTAATCACATTAGAAAGTCTGAGGTCCTCTTACTCACCCTTGGTGTAGCCACTATCTAGGAGTTATGGCTTCCTGAACTTTTAGGATCTAGAATGCCATGGTTTTGGGTCTTGACGTTTTGTCGGGATACTTGACTGCATCCTATGGCTGCTCTCTGAAATATCATGCTCACCTCCGACTAGTGTGCTAGTATGGGTTGATTGAAAATATTCATTCAACGGGGGTTGGTTAATGGCATATGTTTCAGTCAAATGGGTGTAAAGTTAATCAGTTCAGTGTAATGATTTATCAAAAACACATTATGTTTTATAAATCATCGAACTGAAGCATGATTTCCTTTCACAATGTTGATTCCCACTCCAGGGACCGCCCCACGGCATGATTAGTACAGCGTCCGTGATGGGCTTGCGACCAAAACGGAATTGAGGATGAGCTAAGGTCGACAGGGTGTGACCTGGGGCACTGGTCGAGACCATTTCCTTTAGGGTGTTTATTATGGTAATTTGGGGCATTCCATCTCAGAAGGGAAATGCCTATATTTCAGTCAAACATGAAAGGAACAGCTTCGGTAGATGATTTATAAAAACATAATGTGTTTTTGAATAATTCTGGAACGATCAAAGCAGAAGTATTGCATTGGCATCTTGATATGAGAGTAGTACTCCCTAATTCTGCCGTAATACACTCTTAAGTACGCACGGACTGGTTGTACGGTGCATCGCACCAAGTCAGGAATCTGATTTGGTCATCATATTCTTGTGGTTTGACTTGATTTGTAATCAGTTTCATGTCATTATGAAGTATCATTTACTGGCTTGTTGAAGGCGAGGTACGCCCACATATTGCTTATGTCTTCGAGTCGAGTAGTCTATAATTGTAGCATTTGTACTTACTATGCTTAAGCTCAGGAGATGGAAAATGTCACGACTTTTTAGGGATGAAAGAAAACGGGATTGTAAAGGGAAAGGTATATGATTTGAATCCAATAGCTAATATCGAAAATCTGAATAAAATGTCCCAAACATCGGAAATCTTAAGTGATTTTCGAGAGATCTTGTAGCAGAGAATGCGTTTTTGAAGAAGGAATTAAATCTGCCGCCAGTTGTTTGAGCTCGGAGTGTTACCTATTTCGTAAGATGGTTTCAACCACTTGCTGTTCAGGTTAGCTCGGGTTTTTGGCGTGGGGACTCTTTGTAGGGTATGTATTTTAGATAAAGCCTGTATATAATATAAGGGGATATAGGAGGAATTTGCATAAGAAAACGTATGTGTTTTGAATTAAGACATCTTTGCTTGGGTTGCCCCCGAAAGCTAAATGGAAAAATTGCACATCTTACGTAATAGCGTCGTTTGCGAGATGTCCACGGTGGAAGAATCGAGTAATCAAATCCAATATTCCATATTATTAAAATGCATCTGTGGTGCAATACCACAGTGCGATTAGCCCGTACCGCCCCAACACTGCTCAATACGCAAAAATCGGGGGCCCCCCCCCATTTCGGTCATGCAACTCTTCAAGCAAATAACTCTTTTTTTATTAGTTTTGAAGCCATTTAAAACTATTTTGGTCAAGTCAGCTTCTTCTTGCATAATAATAATAATATTGGATGCTTTTTTCGGCTGATAACAGAAAATATCGCCCTCGCCAAGAAAATATCAGGCTCGTCTTCGACTCGCACCGCCCGATATTTGATCTAGGCTCGGGCGATATTTTTCTGTTATCAACCTCAGCCATCCAATATTATATAAATACATTGTGTCAAATTGTCCAAATAACACTGTTTTTTGTTCTTTTTAGGGCCCACAAGGTGCTCCAGGCCCAGGAGGTCCACGGGGAGCAGTCGGAGAGAGAGTGAGTATCTAGAGTTTCATTTGATTTGCCAAATCAACTGCCAAGTCTGTTCTATTTTTGAGACAACTCAAAGTGGAAGAGAATCAAAAAAAAAATGTCAAAACATTCAAAGTTGGATGTGCAGTACTGTATTTGACCAACTGTTTTAATGAGAGTGATAAAAATAGTTAGGCAATGCTTACAATACTTAAAAATTGCTCAGTGCCATAAATCTCTTTTAATAATCCAAAGGTTTTTAAACATTATATATACCAATTGTTGCCATGCCAATTTATATCAATGGTTGCCATGCTGAAGTTTCAGCAAAATAATAAAGCCAGCCAAATGAGCATGTATTAAAAAAATGATGCTGGGTTTACCATTCCACATTGCAAACTTGCCTTTACAACTTGCTTTGTTTTAACATGATTTTCAACTGTGAACTTTTGCAGGGAGGAATTGGTGCAACAGGTGTCAGCGGACCCTCTGGAAACATGGGTCGCCCAGTAAGTTGAAAATCTCTTGTATATCCTTAAGTGATAATTTCAAAAAAAGCAAAAAAGTAGAAAACTAAATCAAGCGACGTCATTTTCCACAAATCATATTTAACAGCTGTATGTGTGTGTGTGTGCACATGCATGTGTGCATTTTTGTGTGTGCATGCATATGTGCCTGTGTGTGCATAAGTGCGTGTGTGTGTTTGTGTTTTTGCATGCATGTGAGCATGTGCATGGGCAAGAATTCATTTTTTGGGGGGGCATATATAACGTAATGCAAATATTAAAAAAATGTTGCTGTAAGGATAGGTTTTGAATTTCTTTCTCTCTCTTTCCCCGTGTGTCTCTCTGTAGGGTGCACGTGGCCCCTCAGGTACACAAGGTCCATCAGGTAACAGAGGTGCTGTTGGTCCACCAGGCAAGACTGGAACTAGAGGAGAAGGCGGACGTGATGGTGACACTGTAAGACAACTTTGCACATCTTTAACTGACATTGCTCAAGTCAACTATTTATACCCGTGTGAATACACAATCTAAAGGGCACCACTGTAGAAAGTCCTGTTGTGCCACTGCACCAGGAAAAAAATCGACAATGTGGTCCCAAAGTAACATCTAGGGTAGATTCACAACAGAAGGACGGTCATAACTAACCCGATATACTGCCATTTTTAGCCTATAATATATAGGCTATTGTCATCACGTAGCAAATTAGAGTAGGAAACCCAATATTATCTCATAAACTAGTCTCTCATGTCTTGTCCAATTCTTTTGAAACTTGCAGGTATGCAAATAAGGACATTTCTTTGAAAAGTTATGTTGTGGATTTTGAAAATTCTGAGCAGATGTTGCGTTTTGGGGCATTTTGTTCGGCATTTTGTGTTTTTGGCATGAATTGTGTTCGAAGGCAAAGATTATGCTGAATTGTCTGTTGTCCTATAATGTAGATGCATGCTGTGTGAAAGCTGAAAGCCATGCATTATCAATGATGGCCTAGAGAGGCATTGCATTTGCAGCCTAGTCTGATAAACACTTGGCATAAATTTAAAGTTTACCTTGCTGGATGATAGTTATGTTATCAGCTTCAATTAGCACTCCATTTCACAGTTGGGATTGTCCTTGGACATTCAGTGGCTAGCTCTATAGTAACACTCAATGTTGGTCTTCACTTGACCATTTCATTTCAACTTTTATGATTTCAACTAGCAGTGGTTATATGTTTCAAGTCATTTTCATCTTAGGACTCTAGTTGTGGGAGATATTAGCTGAACAATACTTTTGTCAGAATACCTTTTCATCAACAAACATCACAGAAAGATATTTGTTGTTGAAACATAACAAATATTGAATACTCGGTATATAGTATTTGTCACAAAAACTATGATCAGGCCCTTAGCCTTTTTAAATTATGGTTCTTATTTAATGTGGCAAATTAGATACAGTGTAAAAGACAAATGTCTAAATATTAATAGATAGTAATTTGTCTTTTCACACTATAGTTTATTGTCATATCAAATAAGAAACAAAATTTCTACTACCTATTTCAATTTACACTTGATCTTGGAAAATTGTATCAATTGCAATTGTGTGAATGTTTTAGTTAGGTTAAAAACCCAACTTTGTCCTGACATGTTACTCTTTGAAGTGTTAACAGAATTAAAAGATGACAAGTTAACAGATTTTGAACAGAGAAATAAACCAAAGATTAAATTAATAGTACATCAGCATCTAAAGTACTTTATGGAATCAATCACATTTTAAAGAAAATGTATTCTATTGAAGCTGTTATTAACATGATCAAAAGTATGGTGTGGGTTTATTATTTTCCCGTTTTGTAGCATGCATTGTTTGAAAAAAATCAAGTAGGTTATATTGTAACTGCAAATGCTAACCTCAAAGCTACTTACATGAAATAATCTGTCTCAAACAACAATTGCAGACCTACTCACACACAAGAACATAATTAAATAAAATTGAAGTTTTGATTTTTATTGTGAAGAAACTGTTATTTCTATAAAAGTTATACAAAGTTTTAAAAGTTTTCTTAAAGATGTTATTTTTAATTCATTTTCACTAAATATAACTGTATATAAGGCCTACGTAATATTCCATTATCAGGTTATGATCTTATTAGCCAGTTTCATTTGTTTTGTTTTTTTGGCAAGAGTTCCATATGTACCCCTCTTCAAAGTTCTACATGCAACAATTTTTTTTATTTTTGGGCCTAGGGTAAGGTATTTGTTAGTGTAATGCCATAATAAAAAGAATTTGTTTTCCTGTACAATTTTAAAGGGGGTACATATATGGAACTCTTTCCATTTTTTTTAATATATGGAAAGTTTTTTTCCATAATCAAAAGAAGGATTTTTTCCCACTGCACTTCATTCTACTTCTCACATTTACCGAAGTATACTGAACTAAAAATATGTTTGCTTGCAAATCAGGGCAAACTTTGTAATGCATAGAATGTGTCCTTGTATGGCCAGGCTCATATTTTTGTGTTCGTGTACTGTAACTAAATACATTGTTAAGTCATAAAGTTTACATAGGCCTTCTCCATGATTGGCTATTGAAAAGCCTACATCACTTGAAGTCCATATTAAGTGAAAATGAATTTAAAAAAAAAAGAAATTAAAGCTCAGATTAGTGTGGCATATTTAGGTGGTGTTCACAGCCAGATTTTATTAGTTAAATTAAGTATGACAATATTACAAATGATTAAAGGCCATTTGTATTATCATACTCAAAAACAACATTTTTTGGCTTAAAGTGACAGGAGGAGATTTTTTTTAGGATACTAATTTCTCTCAAATTGCACAGAATCGATTGTAGACCACCTACAATAACGTTCCGAAGGTTTATTGGACAAACAGTACAAAAAGAACCAGCAAAGCCGGTTTTGAACTTGCCTGCCAAACGTAATTGTCCCCATAGAACACCGTGCTTTGACTTTCTGTCGTGCACGACAGAAAGTACTATCATCATTTTATTAACATTAAAGGCGGCGTATTCGGCTTATTCACTTCAGGTGTGATCTAATACATTGGAAAGCATTCCAAATATGCAAAAAAAAACCCGGGTCGAAAAAAATTGGGGCGCTTCTTTCTGGAAATCTCCTCATGTCTCTTTTAAGTTCATCTCACATGTGAATTAATACTCTGGTATCTAATATAGATGCCAAAACCTGGCTTTAAAAGTCATCAACAAAATTGTATTATAATGTGCCATTTTCTATTGAAAATAATTATATAAAGGTACTTTAAAGGATGTTGTTGTTGTCTTTGAATGGCATCTATATAGGCTACTGCATCATTGATGCTCTGGTTTATTAAAAGTACAAGATTCTTCTAAATTCTAATTCCTATGTAGACCCACTTGTGGATGCATCTGAAAAGTATAGGGAGCTAGCTCTATTTCTAAGAATATGAGCAAAAACAAGTACAGGATTTGAATGATGACACTTGGGAATTGTGTAGACTGTGTAGAACTAAAGAAGTCAAGAATTCCTCAGTATGAGCCTTGCTTGAATCTCAATCATAACTTTGATACATCATAACAATGCTGTTCATACTAAGGCCCCAAAAAAATTGTTTGATTGTCCTCGTCCAACCGACCCTAATTTTGGAAATCAGGAAAAAGTTTTTTTTCCTTTTACTGTGCAAAAGAATATACCGACCCTAATTTTGAAAAATTCCTAAAAAGTTTTTTTTTTTTCAATTTTAACTTTCAAAAATGTAAAAAATGTTTAAACAGTTTCTTAGCATGTTAGTTGGGTTTCATAATGTATAAAGATGCATTTTTGAGTAAGAATCAACTTGATTTTTAGTGTTTGATTATACCTTATTAATGCAAACAAACATGTTTCAATACAGTTTGCTATTGACATTAAAAAAAAAAAAAAAGTTTTTCCGCCCTTGACCGACCCAACTCAAAAAAGTCATCTATGGACAATCAAAGAATTTTTTTTTTTTTTGCCTAATGTACAGCAAGGGTGCTTTATTAGTGCACGGGTTGTTATGCGACACACATGAACAATAGGCCTAAACCTGGGTAGGTGTAACCATTGTGTGTAATATGTTCAGCATTGCAGTATGTCTTGCATAATTTGTTGCTAATTTGTTTTTGGTTGTGTAGGGTGCTGTTGGTCCTGCTGGTCTTGCTGGTCCTTCCGGACCTGCTGGTCTTTTGGTAAGTATAGAATATAAGGCTCTCTATCTCTCTCTCACTGTTTTTGTTTGTTTGTTTGTGGGCTGCCAGCTATGCTGGAAGGACCACTTAAGAGTTCAGCTGTTAGGCTGGATGTATATATGGATGGATGGTGCTCAACGACTTATATAAGGTAGACAAGCGGATTCTCCACAAACGGCGTAACCAAAATCGAGGTGCCCAAAAGTATTATAATAAGCATACGCACTTCATTATCATAGTTTTGGGCACCACCATATTTGGTTTACGTAACGTCGTATTTGGAAAGTCCTTATGCATGTTTATGAGACGCGCTGGTATTTTACGTTCGACACACTTAGCGAGTGAAACAACAGCAACAACTGATGCCACATGCTATCACTCGGACTCAAGTCAAATATCTCTTTTCCTAAGCAAAATTAACATGGGTCATCGGGAGACTTTTTGTGCATTAGGAATGCAGGAATCTTTGTAGAGGCATGGTTTCTTCCATCGATTGGTTTTGCATAATTATTGCAGGAAAAAAATGGGCCGATCAGAAAATGGAACAGAGGGAAGAAATGCACAGCTGAGAACATAACGTGTGACGCACAGATTTGTAGGTGCGTGTGATTGTGCAGCAACAACAAGGAAGACGCGCGAGGTGTGAGAGAAATCGGTTACATTGCTGGCCTATTCAATAACACAAGCGATTTGCCATAGTGTTATATTCTCTATGAGCTCATCAACCAAAAAGGTCAACCTAAAAGGTCAACCTGATAGGTAGTGGTTAAAGGCGGGCAGCATGTTATATTCGTAGAGAGTGTGAAAGCTGAGAACCACTTTGTGTGTGTGTGTTGTTTTTGTACAGGGTTGCTTAATTTTGCATATTCTTTTGAGAAAAGTTAGTAAAAGAACTATTTAGCAATTCTAATGAGCCAGTGAAAAAAACTGTATAACGGCACATATAACAACGAGCCAATGAAAATGCTATATATTGGCACATATAAAGCTATTAATTATCAATTCTAATGAGCTTGCAAAACTGCTATATATATTGGCACATCTAAAGCTGTTAATTGGCAATTAATGTACCAGTGAAAACCCTGCATAAATTGACATCTGGACTAGCAGCATCCACTTTAACGATTCTCAAAGAAAAAACTAAAGGATATCATTGCTATTGAAGATCAAGAATGGATAAGTATTCATCAAGTAATTAACTTTGTCACAGAATGAAATATACAAAGTTATTATCTGAAGAAAGTTATTCCTGAATAGCAATGTGTAAAAGTGGCAAGCAACTCTTGTAAGCACCATGGAAAAAAAGGTTTCAAAAGTAAGAAGTGTGGTTATGAAAGAGTAGTAAATATCTTTTGGTAGGCCTAATGAATTGTATTAACTTTATCTGTTTGTAGGGCCCAGGTGGACGCATGGGAGCTTCTGGCCCAACTGGTCTTGCAGGACGAGCGGTGAGTTGTATTTTTTTAGGTCACTATCTGACTTTTGTTAAATAATTAAAATTGTCCAACTTTATAAGTTAACAAGACAACCAGTACTAGAAATTAAAATGATCTGCATTTGATGAAAAGACATGGAGATAATGAAAAACGTTTTGTATTTATCACACAGGAAATGAAATTAAAGTGGTTATTAAAAAAAGAGTCTACCTTATTACTTGTCATTTACCAATTAAATTACACAATGATCATTTATTGCTTTAAAAATGTTCACTTCCTACTTTTGATAAATGTTGAAACTTAGCTTTCGTAAGTGGATCCCATCAATCGTGCGCCGTGATAAAGATCTATTCATGAAGTGAGCATTGATTATGTGAATGTTTTGATGTCTCTCCCAGGGATCCGATGGTTCAGCCGGTCCAAAGGGCCCAACTGGATCAGACGGACCTGATGGCCAACCAGGAGCCCAAGGACCTGCTGGATCTCGTGGTATTACAGGATCTGATGGCTCTGATGGTGTTCCAGGAGCAGTGGGACCACAAGGTGCTAGGGGTCCAGAGGGAGAAGATGGACCAATAGGACCTACAGGAAGCACAGGAATGGCCGGACTTCAGGTAAGGGGAAAATGAGGTTGAATCAACGCTTGCTATGCTCGCAAGACAATTTTTTTTTTATAACATTCGGCATTTGCCAGGCAGAACCCAATATTGCTATATGCATAAATTCAAGGGACGCCTCCAGAACAGTGGGGAAGGGTTTATGGGAAAAAGTCCGATGCAGGAGGAAACCGAAGTGCTGGGAGAAAACCTGCGAGGACAAGTATGGATCGGCAACCAAATTCACATATGACACTGGCTCAACCGGGAATCGAACCCGGGCCGCATTGGTGAAAGGCGAGTGACTCAACCGCTACACCAACACCCCATCCTCACAACACATTTTTGCACACCTGATAAATGCCCAAGCATTCAGGTAAAATGCTGATGTAAGAAATTACAAAGCTAACCACAAATATTGTTGGGTTGAGAATTTTTTATTATTAGAAAGGGAATAATATTTATTTGTAAATAATGGATTTTTAATTATTTTAATAATAACTATTGTTTTGTTACTGTTATTGGTGCTCTTTCGAAAGCCATATGGAATGGAATTGACAGCACATTTTGAAAATGCAGAATTGTGATGCGATCTGGGAAAACCCGCCACATGGTGCAAAATTTATATTTTGAGTTTTGACTATCATTGCAAAGTTTGAAATATAAGTTTTCATAACCTTTTACTTCTTTCTTCTACACATTTGTTGATTAAAGTTATGAAAAACTACAGGCACCCGTACGTTATTAGGCTAACGTTTTAACATCTTTTTATTGTCCCTATCTGTTTTTAGTATGTTATTTTTTATGTGCAAATTGTATCTCTATTCTACCAATGGCCTAGACTATCACTGTTTTTAGTATGTTATTTTTTATGTGCAAATTGTATCTCTATTCTACCAATGGCCTAGACTATCATTTGAGAGCAAATTGAAGAAATTTCATATTTTGTGAAAAAGTGCCAGGGCCGCTTTAAAGGATGCCTGACCAGAATCTTGATAAATGTACAAATAAACCAAGCAACATAATTTTTAGGAGGAAGTACTGCCTGTTATGAGAGTTTCTTTCAGTGAGAAATGATGACAATGACTATAACTGTCCCATGTAGTGGTTATGTGAAAAACAATCCATTTCTTGGTAGTTGATACAAGTATACACTGAATGTGGATACATTTGAACATTTCTCAATTTCATATGCGATTTTGTGCAGGGACCACAAGGCCCACAGGGTGCAGTGGGATTCCGTGGCAGCCGTGGCAGAACTGGTGCACGTGGCCCATCTGGACCCGATGGACCCGATGGACCAACTGGACCTACGGTAAGTACCAGTGCCAGAATTATGATTTTCTACACAATTTTCAACTTGGAGAGAAAAATAGAAAAGGACAGTGCATCCCACAAGTGTACATACCGCAGAGTTAAGCTTAAAACTGAAGCTGAAGAGGTCAAAATGTGTTTTTTTTTCGCTTATAAATCTTGACATTTTTTTCTGCAATGAAATGAAAGCCAAGAGCAATCTTGGATCGGACATATGGAGCTAAAATTCATGTATTGCACCTGCTCAAGAAACGAGAATGGTGTTAGGGTTATAGAAATATGTATTTACTTTTTTCCATGTGGCATTTTTCAGGGCCCAGTAGGAGCAACGGGGGCAAGAGGCGAAACCGGTAGCCAGGGAATGGCTGGAGACAAAGGACACGATGGTATTCCAGGAGGATCAGGACGTGCCGGTAAAAAGGTAGGGTACCAACACCTTCATTGTATGCCAGTGAGGAAGTTGGGTGGTGCAAATAATTGCCAAAAGCAGTTGGGTGGATACAAATTAGGAACTGATATGGGTACATATTGATTTATTGGATGAGTTAATTATGAAAGTGCACAATTTATGGAGAAGTTTACAGACTGACTAAAGTTATCGATCGATTGGTTTAACCGGGCAAGTGTCCTATGTAAGATAATTAAGACTCTATTTCAGGCCCAATTCAACATTTTTTTTTCTTGGGGCTTTGTATAAGCAGAAACACCAATTACATCACAAAAAACAAAATTAAAAAAGATTAGATCATCTAGTCGCTTGTACTGTCGCTAGTAAAACATTACTTGGGTGTGGCCACTGACTAGTACAGTGTTTCTGGAGTCTCGTATGCACACCTATCTTGAAATGTTGCAGGTACAGACTACCTGTTAAGGGTGAATCCATGAATTGTGTGAGGATGTATGTATGAATTGTGTGAACGAGTGACGCATGTGGTCTAAAAAATATATATATGCACTCGTATCTCTCAAAGATGGATCAAAATGGATGTATGGCTGATAAACTCTCTTTGCTTCATTACAGGGAGCAAATGGCCGCCCTGGAGAACGTGGAGGCAATGGAATGATTGGCCCAGTTGTAAGTTGAAACAATTTCTAATTTTATACATGCCATTATAGTTGTCATTCAATGTATACTAGTTAAATATTAACAGAACAATTAAGTGCATCAAGTTAAATTTCAGTTTATTGGGTGATAGCATTTCCACTCGACTTCAGGGAGAAAGTGAAAGGAATATTAAATACATGGTATTAAGTTCCGTGTTGCAATTTAACATTTTCAGGGTCCAGACGGAGACAATGGCTCACCAGGCGGTGCAGGTCAGCGTGGTCCACGCGGTTTTGCTGGCCCAGGCGTAAGTCAACATTCCTTATTTATTTGTTACGATAAATTTGCTTTTGTGGACTTATCAGAGAAACTGCAATTTCTCAGGAGGGCTCTGATGTGCCCAGGCACAAGTCATTATTTATTTGTTAAGATAAATTTGTTTTGTGGACTTCCCAGAGAAAATGCAGTTTTTCAGGAGTGCTCCTATGTCAAACAAAATACAGCGAGTCCCAAAAAGTTACACCACTTCTGCTTCATATCTATCTATAAAAAGGTGGCATAACTTTTGGGACACCCTGTACTTAGATTTTGGATGCTTTTGATTGTGGATACTTTTCATATTTACTGTATAAATAGTTAAAATACTAAATTGGTATTTTCTTCCCATTGCAAAGATCCTCTTTAAATTTTCTTACAATAAATATCTCCACAAACATAATTTTATCGTTTATCTATATGATAAACATGTTTCTTCTGATCCACCGATGCTCTTGCACTCGCATACGTTATTAGTTCACAATTGTTCAATCGCTCACATGAATCACAATCGTTGTAATTTATTGATATACATGTATGTAATCCTATCTTGTTGTCCTTTCTTATACTACAGGGTCAAAGAGGTTCTCGTGGAGGCGCTGGTCCAGAGGGTATGCCAGGACCACCAGGCAGACCAGGTCCACCAGTAAGTGTTGTTTGTAATATCGTAATTATTGCATCACGTGCAACTGCATGGCTGGATTTCAACTCTCGACATAGCCTATACCGTAGGTTTCTCTCGGCATAGCCTATACCGCAGGTTCTCCATAATTTTATTTAAAGTACACACTAAGCCATGCATTTGTGACACAGTACCTGCACACTATGTTCTGGGCAGGTGGCAGGTCTACTTTCCCCTACCTTAATTAAAGGCTCTTTCAAAACTGTAGATACAGTGTAGACAGTACCAGAGTAAACACTGCATCTGGGTAGTAGACAAATTGGGTACATCACTGTATATTCCTGGTTTATGCTGTGATTTGGGTCTCTACTAACCAAGCAGTGCATAAGGTTTTCTAGTTGATTACCCGGGGGTTCTCAAGTTTGGTTTGGGTAGGGACATGCCTCTGATGAGTCTGGAAGTAGGACCATAGCTATACCACTTTTTTGCCAAAAAAGAGACCCAGTACTATACCAGAGGTGCAAATTTTGGGCCAAATTTAACCCAAATTTTGCCATTTTTTCCTCAAAATTTTGATTAAGCAAATTTGGACAATTTTGCTTCAGATTGAGGAAATTTGACTAATTTTCCAACGATTTTTAGAAAATTTTGGCTTCTGATTGAGAAAATTTGACTATTTTTTCAATAAAATTAAGAAAAATTTTGAAAAAACTACCCATTGCTATACCAAATTTGGCATTAAAAAAGGGTCATTGATATACCAGAAGGCTGAAAATGAGACCGATGTCTGTGGCACGTCCCCGTATGGTCATTTGTGTTGAGAACCCCCCACCCCCCGGGGTTGATTATTGTAAACCATCAAGGCATCAAATTCTCAAGTATTTTCACTAAAAGTTCCCGGGTGTTTTGGATCTGTAGTCTGTGTATTTGGTAAGCTTTGACATAAAGATGAATTGTACAATTAAAAAAAAATGTGATTCTCATTTTCTTTCTTTTGATTCTCGTTTCTCTCTTTCTTGTGATTTTCAGGGCCCAACTGAAATGGGAGGTGTAAGTATATGTTAAATTTTATTTAATTTAGAACGAAATAACCTTCAGGAAAAACCTGAAACAAAGTAAAAATCCATTTTTAATTAGTACAGACTTGTTCCATGTTTTAAAAAAATGGTTGTGATTAGTAAAGTACTGTAAAAGTGGTAATTTTCGTGCGCGTAATATTTCGCGCATTGGCAATTTTAGCATTTATATTGTTTTTAAATTCGCTTTTTTCAGAGCTCCTACATAGACTTGCACACAAAATAAACATTTTTGCACGTTTTTAATTTCGCGCTTGCTCAGAAGTGCACAAAAAGCGTGAAAATTAATGTAGCGCGAATACTTCTACTTATGCAGTATAGTTCATTGAAATTTAGTAGAATGAAAGTGAATCATGTTTGTAATTTTATGATGGTTTGAATTTTCTTTCAGTATTACTCAGGCCCAGCAGCACAAGCCCCCAAGGGACCAGATATATACAGCTACACAGTAAGTCAGTTGTGTAGAATAAGTAGTTGCTGTGTTAATGCATATTAATAAGCTCATTTGCATATTTGTTCAGATTGGCTAGTTATAAAAAGGTGAACCTTGACCAGAACACAAAGTCCAATTTTGATGGCACTTGGTTTATGCGGGTAGTGGTGACCACATGTATTACACATGCCAATTGTTGATTGCCAGTGCATATGCATATTAATGAGCTCATTAGCATATTTGTTCTGATTGGCTAATAACAAAAAGGTGAACCTTGACCAGAACACAGTCAGATTTGATGGCACTTGGTATGTGGCTAGCAGTGGACACAAGCATTACCCCATTACCAGTGCAAACTGTTGATGGTAATGCACATATTAATGATGACTTCATTTGCAATTTTTTTTCTGATTGGTTGATAATAAGAAATGTCCACCCTAACCAGAATGCACTGCACGATAGAACAGAGTACCGTGAAGTCCATAAAGTGGCCCACAGTTTATATTCTTTGAATATAGTGTGTGTGAAAGCCGAAATTCTAGTTCATTGTTGCATAAATTGGTAGATTATGTATAGGTTATAACACGCAAGTTGGTGGTTTTTTGAGATGGCTTCCCGAATGACCTGAGCATTTAGATGGTCATCTCAAAACCAGTGCCATAGGACTAGGCATGTTTGGAATTGATTAAATGCATTTGTCTTGCTTTGTTTTCCCTTTCCATATCACAATAAATTGCTTTTGTCTTGTTGCAGCAATACAAATACAGATGTTAAAAATTCAGTGCATACTAGGTATTTACAATGAAAATGTATGGAAATGCAAAATTACATAATATGTAGGAAGATTTTGTAGCTCATAGTTTACAGATCATGCCCATGATCATGTTGGGTCACGGG
This sequence comes from Ophioderma brevispina, assembly GCA_023653785.1. Classification (NCBI taxonomy): domain Eukaryota; kingdom Metazoa; phylum Echinodermata; class Ophiuroidea; order Amphilepidida; family Ophiodermatidae; genus Ophioderma; species Ophioderma brevispina. Next base: position 46,524 of record JAMKCH010002661.1, on the reverse strand, counting down.
GGAGTTATGAACCTTGATTTTAATCCACACCTTTATTGGAATCCTAAATGTAAACCCTTGTCTTCTCTTAATCTTAACCCTAATCTTGACTCTCAATCCCATATGCCCTACTTTGAGACCAGGGTTTGTGGTGGTGGTGGTGGTGGGGTATTCTGGGTATTCTGGTCAGGTAACCACCCAAATTACAAAAAATGTGAGACCTGACCATATAGGGTATCAAATTCAACCAAAGTCTGTCTCACATTGGGTATCAGGGTATCAAATTTGACTTTTCAGTCTCAGATAAGGTATTAAATTAGCAAGGGGAGGGGGTACTTGGGTGTTCTGGTCGGGTAACCACCCAAGTAACAAAAAAGTCAAGACTTGGCCAGGTCTCAGACTTGCAATATAGGGTATCAAATTCAACCAATGTCTGTCTCACGTAGGGTATCAGGGTATCAAATTTGACTTTTCAGTCTCGGATATGGTATTAAATTTCCAGGACTGTGTTAGAATGATGATTTTGGTGTTTATATCATGCTCAAAACAGAACAAACAGTCCAAATGAACGGTTAAATCCATGGTTAAAAGTCCAATGGTAATATCGCCCGGGTCCCCGAGTCTTGAATATAGTATCCATTTGATCAGGTCTGGTTTTGGATAGGGTGTGCATTTGAACAAATCTGGTCTCTGATAGTGTATCATTTCATCAGTTTCAGGTCTCATATAGGGTCACTGCCAGAACCCTTGTAACACAGGCTCACTACGGGTTACACCCCTAGGGCTTTGAGACTGCATGGAATACAAATCTAGTTATTTTATTTACATATTCATTGGCATGATTTTCTACTGTTACAGTACAGAGATATGGCAAATCCAGAACCACTCGAGGATGGCAGACTACGTGCTACATTCACTGCCCTTCACTACGAACTCATCAAAATGTTAGCCCCACAAGGAACCATAGACAACCCAGCAAGAACATGCAGCGATATCTTCAGATTATATCCACAAAAAGAAAGTGGTAAGGGATCGAATCTGAAGCTTTAAAACTTGATTCTTTTCCACAGGTAAAGTTAAAGGTAGCATTATGTACAGCCTGGCACCCAACCCATCAGGATTAAATATAAATATTTAGTGACTTGTGTTAGCTAACCCTAACATCTGTCTCATTTTTAGCCGATGTCCTGGGAGAAAAGGGTGGAATAGAAGAAGAGAAGAGAAAGTGGGAGGATTGGTATGATTCAAGCGGGGAACACTTGCTGGGCGCTAGGCCCATGGCTGGGATAGAGGCCACCAGTGTGCCACTGGACTGGCCACGATTTTGTGCTTCTATGTATGTTTGCCTGATGATGCAACAGCATCGCACGGACATTCTCTTTTTCTGGCCTTGGTGCTGTGTGGTTTGTGGGCGCACACCACTAAATAAACGCTCCATTGAAATACACGTAAAAGTACCACATTGCGCCCTCTGATTTGCACCCCGCGTGACAATATTTTGAATGTTTTGAATCTATTTCCCTATAGAGCACAATTGAAACTTTCAAAGAATTTGCAATTTTTGATACAATTCTAGTCTAGATTTTAAGAAAAAGGCATATGAACAGCGCCACCAATATTTTGAGCAGACGTGTACGCCTCGTAGCCGCTTTCGACCAGGGCAGGAAGTCGAGGGCCTAGTTTCTACACAGAATCGAATTTCAAAATTTTGTGATAATATCAGCGATGATCAAGCTATACTCTTTCACTTTTATTATAATATACCACCCTCACTGGAGACTGGTCCCCAAAGGACTGCAAACCATCTCACAAATGTTTTCTTAATTTAAAACAAATACGGCAACTACTCCATTCCCCCAAATGTGGAGTGATTTAGTGTTGTGCGCCCTTTGTATGGTGTGGGAGGGTTGGGGCTACAGACAGCTTGTAACCATAACTGTAACATTATATACAGCCTATCTCACAGCCATCAGTATTAAACTATATATTTAGTGACACAGACTTAAGCATTTGGTTAGTCTTGGGTTAAGTTGACTTTAATTGAAGTCGACTGGCTTGCGTCAACTTGCTTGGGGATGCTAGCGATTTATCTCGGCAGTAAGCTAATGAAATGTACTTTTCAAATGTGTAAAAATAATATGCATTGATGTTTAATAAAGACCTGAAATTGGGGGCACTTTTTGGGTAAAAGTTTTTGGGGACACTGTGTATCTGTTATTACAAAATGTTTCATATTCATATGACATACATGATGGCTACATCAAAGCAATGTTTTACTATTTTAAAGCAATAACAAAGTATCTGACAGGACCTGTTGTTGTTTTTTTAATAGGTCCATATTGGATTGATCCAAACGAGGGCTCTCCAGACGACAAATTTGAGGTGTACTGTGACAAGAAGACAAATGAAACATGCGTCAATGCAACCCGCTCCGAAGTAAGTCAAGACCTTGTGTGTTACAAATATTTCAATGCAAGCCCAGCTATTGCACGTCAAACCGTATAAATGTATTACAAAACATTTCAATCTAGGACCAAAATTGATGGATGTTAAAGACACTATCAGTGATTTGCTAAATCAGCAAATCGAAAAAATCATCAAAAATCAGATTTTTGCATGTATGCAACAAGTACAGGTATCCTAACATACCCTGCAAATGATAAGACCAGAAGCAACCTAATAAGGACAGAATCGGAGATTTTAGTCATTACTGTCCGAACGGACACTTACTACAACACGTAATTGAATTGAGAATCGTATCTTGGAACACTGCCGTTTTCTTCCTTTTCTGTCAATTCTACAGCTGGAAAAGGTAACTTATGAGAATTCTACACACTTATCCTTCACTTTGAAGCTATTCCTGCAAATTTCAAATATTTTTCAAATCACTGATAGTGTCTTTAAAGGTGTACTTGAATAATTCTTGGAAAATTTGTTTGTGCTGAAGTACAGATTGCTTACCATCTCAAAAATAAACACTCCCCAACTGCTTTGATGTCCTGAGCTCTACCACCTTTCATAGAACATCTCTGATTGGTTTATTGCATGATGTATAACCTCCGAGTGTGCACCTTTTGAACTTTTCTTACTTTCTCTCTGATTGGCTAATTATGAACAACCAACGAAAATCAGCTGGGAATGGCAGGGTTGACCAGAATGTGTACAATTGAGTGTATTCTTTACTGATTTTGGTAAATGCTAAGATTTCATCAATTTAAAAGTAAATTTATAAGCATTAACTTAATATGCATTTAACATATCTAGTGAGCAAGGATATAGGTATAGTCCATGCTCAAATGATGCCTGGATATCTTGTCCATATGGAACAGCAGAGATTCCCGTCCACCCTGCATATTCTGCAATCTTGTTCATAAGTCCTTGGAACAGTTGTTAATTTTGGCAGCTAGGCAAAGAATATAGGCTTGGAAGCACCTTGTCACTAAAATACCTGTAATAATTCAGTGGCTGCTGGAACAGTCAAGTCAACATCCTTCCAATATGGAATAGCTGGGAAATGGATCCATTGTACGCATCTACGCTCATCCATTATTAGTTGTTCCGTTGGTTCAGGGAAGTCGAGTTAAGGGTCAATATTGTGAGGTGGCACTATATTTCTCAATGCACACTGACAGACCGAAATTTGGCGTTTCTTGCTCCGCTGTTAAATTACAATTGGGGATCCTGATTCTAATTACAAGATCGCTTCTTTAATGACAATAGTCGATATCAGCAAAAGCTAAGTCGTCCAACATGTCCACCCTCCTCAGGACTGTCAACTGGGCAGTGCAGTGTTTTATCAATGAGTTAAACTAACTTCAACAAAATTGTTTGTTTCAGACTCCCCAAGCCAGATGGTGGAGTAATGATGGAGATGAGGCTAAAGCACACAGGCTATTTAGCGGAATGACAGGGATATTTGAGGTTCTTGGTAAGAGTAATACACTCCAAGTCTCACCCCCCCCGTAGTGTACTGACATTCAAAAATCAAATCACAAAGTTTTAAACATTCCCAAATCAATGACAAACTTCAAATTGCTTTTAATAATGTGCACTTACGAATGATCTCCAAATATGGATATTGCAAATATAGTCCGTGTCTCTACCTCTATGCAGTGACGTCAGCGCGAGATTTGGTTGCAAGATTAAATCGCTCATGCCGCATTCTTGATGTGGGCGTAAATGTTGTGACATCACTGCACAGAGGACACAGAGACGCGCACTATAGAAGATGAGGAAAGGAACAACCAAACAAAATTTGAATTGACGTTCGCCATTTTGATTTCTGTTGCCAGTTCACATACCAAATAAACCAATACAGATGACATTCCTGAGATTGCTCACAAACCAAGCAAGACAGACTGTTACCTACAAGTGTAAAAACTCAGTGGGAGCATATGATGCTGAAAATCACAACATGGATTTGGCATTGAGGCTGATCACCACCACTGACGCTGAACTGACAGCTGACGGAAAGAGCACTTTCCGATATAACATCGTCAAAGATGGCTGTCAGGTGAGTCCTTGCTCTATGTACATTTTCTTGTTTTTGTTATAAAGGTACCACAGGGATGCAAGACTTCCGGAAATTTCCGGATTTTCGGCCATGATAAAAAAATCTGGAAATGTAAAAAATGTTTTTTTGTTTTTCATTTATGGACTTGGGTGATGTTATTTCAGCATATTAAAGCATACCCATTATTTTTGGTAGGGGGGATATACCCATCTAACTCCTTCTGTAGGCTTTTGTTTAGACAATTCCCGCATGACAGTTTAGCGTCACGTTCAAGTGTTTGTCCGCTGAACCAAGGGTCAGATCAATTTTCAGGATCAGTTGGAATCCCACCCAAGATGTCCAATCTTCTTTACCTTCTATCCCTTTACCCCTATCCTTTCTCCTGGGAACGAGAACAGTATTAGGGTTATGTTGCCAACAAATGAGATATAAAAAATAATGTGACTGTTGGTTTTCATGAATTTTGATGACAACTAGGGACATACTTATTTCCTTCTTGCCATCTTATTTTTTTCTCAACTGCAGAGACATACTGGCAACTGGGAAAAGACCGTTTTGGAATACAAGACAAAGAAGAACACTCGTCTACCAATCGTTGATGTAGCACCCGCAGACATTGGCGAAGCAAACCAAGAATTTGCCCTAGTGATGGGTCCTGTGTGCTTCTCATAAACCAACTACCCCCTCCTTTTTCCATACACCCTAAGTAATACCATCATAGTAGACTCCTCACAGTCTGGATAATGCTCTCCAGCCTACCCAGTTAGCATACCAAAAGTTAGCATGTTTCATAGGGAAGAAACCCTCAGTTGCATCAGGTGTAGTCTGCCAAATTTGAAATCATAAGCCTGTGTAGGAGTCTACAATTAGGGTTTTTAAAAGCTTTTGATACTGGATTTAGGATAATTTTGATGTGCACTGTATGTGGAAAAATATTTTTTATTAAAAAAAAGGTGCTTTGAAAAATTCTAACTTAAAAACATTGAAGTATTCTTCAAAAACTATTTTAAGCCTTTATAAATGTGATAGGTTGTGACATTTTCTGTGCTGATCTGGTGCTAGAGAGCTCGTAGAGTTGGTTGTCATGGTTACTCGTGAATCGGGATAATTGGCTCTTCGAGAGCTTCCAAATGTAGACATAGTATTTTTTTACAAACCTGTATTTGAACAAACAAAAAAGCTCAATAGATTTTTAGAACTGGGCCCTGCATCAAAAGAAGTAGCGACAAATACATGTATAAATTTGGAACCGTCATTATTTGCAAATAGAAGTAGTCATTGTGTTAGGGAAAACGGACGCAGTGGTAGGCTAGTTGTACCATCGAGATGTGAAAGTGAAGTTACACAAGTACTACCTTGACAGCAGCCATCCTAGAAAAACATTTTCTTATGTGGGAAGCCATCCCAGGGGGCCATCAAAGAAATACACTGTACATGCATGACCAAAAAAATATAGCAAAAAGGGTATTTTTGCGCCCAGGCAAGTAACTCGCGTTACGTGTATAGGTGGTTAAAAAATGCTCAAGAAAAAAGGTAGTTTTCTGATCATACCCAACTTGTTTAGGGTAGTTATTCAGCATTGAATTTTTCTTTCCTAAAAACTTGCTTTAGGGGGACAGTTTGGTATAAGTTTTAGAGGTATTTTTCCCTTGCATGATAAAACTTGTTAGGGTGTAGTGAAAAGATTTGGTCGTGCATGTCTAGAGTATTGTACTTGAGTGGCCCCTGTGAAAAAAAGATGTAGAATATAGTAATAGGAGGCAATTGCACATATTTGAACTGTATCTGTTAATCATTGCGTACTGTAGCTGATAGATGGGGGGATAAATTTTGGTAGAGTAGCATAGTCTGGAGGTAGTAGTCATAACAGAACATAGCTTTATACTAGCTCCGTATTTTCTCAGGATTATTTTTGGACCATGGTGCTTGGAACATAATTTGTATTTGAAGTATATTTTTGCACAACGTTAAAGTCTATTGTAAAACAAGAATTTTTGTAGTGGTTTATCATGGCTTAGAAATCCAGTTCTGTTATGTATGTATATTCACTGCTATTTACTGCTAAAGTGCAAATGGGGATTGGGAAATAAGAGAGTTGTGAAATTTTTATTTTTGTCTAATGTTACTGCTTCTTTTGATACAAACAGTAGTGAAAAATAAATGCTTCCCTATGAAAGATAAAAACGTTTCATTGCCAATGTGATTTTTTGTATACCGTTGTGGAAGAGTACCTTGTAAATTGGAAGTAAAGTTATACACACTAATAGTGACAAAATGCTGAAATGAGCAAGGTCCGTATGCACAAAAGAGTTAGACCAGGTCTTAAGTTAAATCTGGTCTAAGTGTAATTTAGTCCCACCAGAAAAGACATTTTCCTTTACACTGACCTGAGGTATTTTGTATTTATTTTGAAATTTGTATTTTGACATTTCAAATTTACTAGTTACTTAAAGGAAATATGTCAGGATTCTGAATATTTGGAAAATTTGGTATGGATGGGAAAGCTTAAGTAACGTAGATTACATATAAATCAAAATAAGTTGAAAATTGTCCACATTTGTTGAGTATTTTGCCCTTTTAATTTTCCGCCCAATAGCTTACTCGAAAACTATTCCGACAAATCCACATCGCAGGCAAATGGTGACGTCAAAGTGATGACCATCCATAAATTACGTCATTGTGACCATCATATCGCAGTGTTGCCACTTCCCTATAACTGCGATCGATGTGTTTTTATATCAATAATTAAAACACAACAAATGAAAAACAAAAATGTCATGCTATAATTTTATTTTCAGATTTTATTATTACTTACTTTCATTAATCCATCAATATTACATGTCAGCATAACAATTCGAGTCAACACTATGTGTTGGTCATTACTTGACGTCACGATGAGAGCAGATTGGGCGCTTTTGATCATGAAGCCGTGGCGAAAATCCGCCCGTGTTCATTCGTATGTCAAAAAAAGCAAAAATTGAAATGCCCTCTGTTTTGTTAATTTTACAATACAATTGTATTATTTTTTCGGGAAGTTGGGATGTATGTACATCTATTTTATGAATGTAAGTCAAACTGAGCTGACACAAAATCTTGACATATTTCCTTTAACAAAGAAAATGTGAATAACTTGTCAATTTTGGACATAACTAATTTTGACTTGGACCAGGGCTAACTTTAAACCTGGGCTACTTTTTTGTGCATATGGACCAAAAGTGTTTAGATTGGAGTTGATAAAATTGGCAGGGGTAAATTAGCCTGTCTGTCTATCCTCTTCAAAATATGAACATATTGCACTATACCAGGGGTTCCACCGTTTTTGCCACGATCCCATGTCTAAATTAGTTTGAGGCACCCAAACACTTTTGTCTGTAGTCAAAATTATTTTTGAAAGGACCAAAGGTTGTATGTGGGTCATGAGAACATTCACACTGCCCCACATCACGAAGTGCCAAAATCTGTTTGTGGGTTTTTATTCTATATTAAAAGGGGCTAGGGAGACCCCTCTTTGACTCATATGATTTTGGGTTTAAAATCTGTGAACACCCTATATGACCAGGTACTTGCCAATTGCTGTGACCGAGTGCATCATAGCATCTGCTAACTGTGGAAAGAAAACGGGGGTTTAGAGAGAGTATTGCCCCCAATTGACCCCTACGTGACCCTTATGGCAAATGGGTGACCACCCTATCGAAATCTTGGGTCAGAGGTCTTGTGGCAAATTTGCTTGTTGCATAATCGGCCTAGTCCAGTGGCCTAGTTGACCTAGTTGAGTTGCCATAGTTACAAGTACTCAAATTATTTAAATAGTAATGTAACCAAGGTGCCTTAATGAGGTCATGATAAACCACGAGGCCAACGTGCACTCAATGACCATTCCCCACCAAAATCGCCTGTCGTTGTACTCTGTATTGCTGTGCCATTTTATTGTGGTCTTTTTTTGCCAAGTTTGGCAACCATAGTCTGCAGGAGGTGGTCGAACATGATCCCCATTTAGACATTGTCATTGGTTACAACTGAAGGCTTGACCGAACACCATTTTCATGGTGGACAAGCCTCGTTCAATATAATAAACCTCGCGCCAGTGAATTAGAGACACTGGCACATTTGAATTTAGTGGCCCCCTCATGATTTTTTCAAAATCGCGTCCTTATGGGTAAACAGAATGTTTTATAATGACTGCCGGTAGTCATTAGTTTAAACACTGTGACCAATCTGTGACCTTTGTGTTTAATATCAACCAATTACAAGCAACTGGTGTACAAGACGTTTGTGGAGTCCTTGATATTCATGTAATAGACTTTAGTTTTTTAAAGACTCTTTTGGGGTTTTTGGGTATGTTATTTTTACGTGCAAAATAAATCTGTATTCTCATTCCAATGGTCTGACTAATAATTTGTGATCAATTGAAGAGAATTGCATATTTTGTGAAAATGTGCCAGTGTCGCTCTAAATTAGATTAACAAGCAATCTTTGAAATGGCTACAAGGTTGGCTTGATCTTAACAACCAGACTTTGTCAGAAGAACCCCTGACAGAAGTGTCTGCGGGTGTTTTCACAGATTGGGGTCAAAGGTCACAGGGGTCTTACAGGTCAGTCACTCTCTACCTCTGCCACAAATCGCTGTGATCACAGACTGTCAGAACTTCTGACCACAAGGGCCCATATGGGGTGTACCCAGATTTGGGTCAAAGGCCACAGCGGTCATTACAGTCAGTGCTCTAAGCTCCTCCTTTTTCCTTTTTCTGCCACAAATCGCTATATAAACGTCTAGACTTGATCAAGAACCGCTGACCCAAGTCCATATGGGGTATTCACAGATTTGGGTCAAAGGTCATGTGGGTTGATTAAAGGGGCATTCTTTGAAAAGCTTAACACCTCTCAATTGCTCTAAATCACCAGACTTAAATCAGTTTCTAGTTGTTTGTATCTTGCATCAAAATGCTACTAGTGCCAAATGCTCACTCCAAGAATGCTACTAGTGCCAAACGCTCGCCCCAATTGCAATGAGAATTGTTCACAAGAACCCAACCCAAGCTTCATATAGGGTGTTCAGTTTGACCACAGGGTTTCTCTCTAACCCCTTTTTCCTTCTCGCACATTTCACATGTGATATCAATGTCACAATGATTGCCAGGTGCCTGGCCATATGGCATGTTCACAGATTTTGAATCCAAAGTCGTTTAGGGGTCGAAAAGGGAAAGTCTCTCGAACCCCTATTAGTAAGTATTTCAAAAATGCTACTGTTACACGGTTGGCTTGATCCTATCCAGACTTCATCAGAATAACCCCTGATCCAAGTCATACAGGGTGTTCACAGTTTGGGGTCAAAGGTCATGCAGGTGTCATTACAGGTCAGTCACTCTAACCCTCCTTTTTGCTGTTTTAACTTGGTCAGAAGAACCGCTGATCCAAGGCCCATATGGGGTGTTCACAGATTGGGGTTAAAGGTCATGCATGCTGTCATTACAGGTCAGTCACTCTAACCCTCCTTTTTGCTTTTTCTGCCACAAATTGCTATAATCACTAGACTTGGTCAGGGTGTTCACAGATTTGGGTCAAAGGTCATGTGGGTTGATTAAAGGGGCATTCTTTGAAAATCTTACAAGACCTCACATCAATTGCTATAATTGCCAGACTTGGTCAGAAGAACTGCTGACCCAACCCTTATAATACACAGATTGGGGTCAAAGGTCACATGGGCAGCAAGTGGTCACCGAATGATATACTCGTGCTTTCTAAAGCACATGCAAAACATAGTGGTCTTAAGGTAAGAGCCACATTGACCATAAAAAGGGGTTTGTTGAGGTGACAAATTTGCTATATTTTCCAAAAATGGGGTCCTTGGATGAAAATACGAGTTCCCCCAGCCTGGCCCCTTCTAGAGCCAAATGCATGGGCCGATTTCAGCCAAATTTGGTCAGGAGAACCACCTAGGGTGTTCACAGTTTGGGATCAGTGATCATATAGGCCCATTTAAAGGGGCATTCTCTGAAAATTTATGAATTCCTCCTTCCGCAAATCAGACTATCATCACCAGATTCCCTCACAAGACCCCCTTGGTAGAGGCTGCATATGGGGTGTTCACAGCTAAGGCCCAAAGGCCACAATTGCCAATTAAATGGGCATTCCTTGAAAATCTAATTCCTTCTCCCACAAAATAAAGGCTACCATCATGAGATTTGCTCACAGGATCCCTTGGTAGGGGCTTCATATGGGGTGTTCATAGATTGGGCACGAATGCCACAATTAAAGGGGCATTCTTTGAAAATCTATGAATTCTTTCTCTTGCAAATTAAAGACCATCATCACAAGATTTGCTTATAAGTCCTGGTAGAGGCTGAATATGGGTGTTCACACGAGTCCAAATGTCCCTATTACCAATTAAAGGGGCAAAAAATCGTATGAATTCCTTCTCCCACAAAGACTATTTATATGACACCAGATATCCATACAAGATCCCCCAGTAGAGGTTTCATAAATTATGTTGTGTTCATATTTTGGGACAGTGGTATCCTTGAAAATATAAATCCCTTCTGTAAATTAAAGGCTATCATCATGAGATTCACACACACAATCCTCTGGTAGAGGCTGCATAAGGGGATTCACAGATTGGGTCCAAATTCCACAATTGCCAATTAAAGGGGCATTCTTTGTCAAATTAGAATTTCCTTCCACAAATTGAAGGCTATCAAAATAAGATTTGCAAGATCCCACGTATGGGATGTTCACAGGTTGGGCTCAAGTGTCATGATTACCGATTAAAGATGTATTCATTGAAAAAATATAAATTCTCTTGTCTTTCCCAAGTTAAAGTTAATTCACTTAAACCACTATGCTATGCACATCACCTGGAGGTCACCATTTAGGGGTCAGATTTCACACAGGACAAATTCAGTCTTTGATTTGTGAAAGGTTCATTTTGATCTGGCGAACTGATCCGTCCATTTGCGGTATAACATAAGCCCCCACAACACAATGTGTTGTGGAGGCAAAAAAACCCAATATTTTTGTGTGTCCATTATCTGCTGGGAGTCTCAAACTGATATTGGCATCCAATTTCTCCCATTATTATGTTTGTATGGATCCAAATTGGATTATTGTTAAAATTACTGGGCGCGACATAGTCGTTGCCCAATATTTTTGCAACCCGTAGCTCGACCAATAAATATGGACTCAATCCATCCAAATTAAGGGGGAATCTAGTTCAAAGTCTTGATTTTGTTACATTGCTACATTTTTTAGCTTTATTTCCCTTTTTATTTGGTAAAAATCGGACATTCCGTTTCCAATATGATCAATTAAAGTCAATTGCGTCTCGCGAACAAACATTTCTTATGTTTTTTATTGTTTTTAAAAGCAGCTATATTTATTATGCATTTTATTGTTTTTCACCCTGCGATATTTAAGACAATAACGAAATAAATTTCTACAACGACGATTATTTATAGAAATTTTGTATTCACAATTATCTATAATTCATGCAATTACTAAATTTGAAGTTTAAAGAACAAAAATGTTACTAATTAACATAATTAAAATTGTTTCTAGATCATTAAACGGGCCATAACTTTTTTCGCATGTGAAAAAGTTGCTCCGCAAAAAAAAGCAGGTTCTAGACTAGTAGAGCTTTTGACTTCAAATTTGGACCGATAGTAATTCATGATATATATTAAAACCTAATGGACCATTTTGTTGAATTTCCCTTGTTTTTATTTTATGGGGGGTCAAAGGTCTCACCAGCAATGAAAATTCAAAAAATCATGGATCCGTTTGCTATGGCAACCCGAAAATCAAATTACAAAAAATCTCTTCATTGGGTTGCACCTACTTGACCTACTGACACATGTTTTAAGTCTTATTATTATCAGAGTATTTGCAAGCTAGTGAAAAATGAGGAGCAACTTTTGTATTTCACTGAAGCCCAAATTAAAGTTTGTTGACCTTTGACCTTGTGAAACGGCATGGAATGAACTTGAACTCTGTAAATTGATTCATTTTTGAAAGGCTACTTATTTCTGAATATTTTCATATGACTTTCCTATGTGCTAGCAGCATATCATTAATAGACACTCATGTGATGTCGTTTTGATGTTTTGAGAAAATGTGTTTATTACGGTGTCCCATAGGCATTGTGTGGTAATTTCAAAGCGGTCAATACACTGCAGTAACGTGCTTCCTGTGTGGAACACGAGCCTCCAAAGGATAAATGCTCAACATAGTTTATGGTAATATAAGCAGGGTGAACCGAGGAGCCAGCGCTATGGCGCACAACCCTAAATCAGTCATAGTGGTAGATAAAATAAAAGGAATAGAACCAACGGCCATTGGTTGATTGGAAGTCCCACCTATCGCTTCAGGCACACCAAACACTTTGGTTGATACAACGAGCTCACTGGCAGATGGGTAAAGGCCCCCCCCCTTAGGGGTCTGTTACTTCTCACAGCAACCCATTCTACAGAACTTCACGCTGAAAATGCACTTTCTTGTTGATTTGCCAGTTGACCCTCGGCTATAAAATTATCTTATACAATCCAAGAACCATTGTGGTTTTTCAGAAAGTGCCATTGCAAGAGCTCACTAGGATGTTTTTTTGGCAGATTTTCAATATGGTGTAAAGTTGCAAATCTGTGCATTACACTGGAGCAGAAGATTAACACACAACTGATTACGACAAACTGTTAACACAGGCCGTGGGAGGACACAGAAAAATTGTTTTTGTTTTCGATTTAGGATTGTTCATTCGACGTCACGCATGGATTAGGGTAAGCCACTTGCGCTCGCTTATAACCGGTGCTGATACTGACTGCAAACAAGCCTCCTGTTAATATTGGAGAACTAAGCGATCTTTCAAAGCTCTAACTCAGCAATTCACACCCTATAAGAGTACAGGACATCACTCGACCCAGACAAAGTTGTAATCCTCGACGAGGACAGCTTGTTTTTACGGGGTGTGAGGGAAGCTGTCTGGGAAAATTGGGTGGAACATCACTCACAACGAAAGGTGGCCTAGTTTCAAACTCTCTCATAGATGAGGCCGGGAACTAGAATTAATCCCTTGCAGTCTATCACATGACAGATTCCAGTGCCACTTGCCTGACAGTCAGTAGGTTACCAATGCAACTATCCAAATAATTAAACTTATTTCAGTCATTGGTTTCTTATAACTCCTTTAATATTGTACATTAGAATTTTGGAAATTATTGAGCACCACCACCAACCCCTTACACAATCAAAGTGGTTACACTATCTTCTTCAAAATCATCACACATACATTTGAACACCCACACACAAGCCAACTTTTTGTTACCTTTTCTTTTTTAATGCCACATTTATTCACGGCCACTTTGGGGCAGCTTTATTACACCTCCAATCTGAAAATGGAATTGTGACAGAAAGCCCAAAGTCCAAGTTGTCTAATTCCTGAAAGCACTTGCATTAGGACCCTTCACTCAAACCAGATTACAAACACTCCCAAATCATGTCCATGCGTTGGCTATCCTGCACAGAATGGTTGACTGCCAGTTTATGGGAACAGAATCCTTCCAATGAAACAACAACTGTGCACTGAAAGGTTTGCAAATTTGCCACTGCTTGAAAATCTGTTTCCATAATAGATCTCAAAAACCAGTTCCCATGAATAAGTCTCAAAAAACCTGTTCCCATGAATAGATGCTCAAAACCTGTTCCCATGAATAGATGCTCAAAAACCTTTCCATGAAGATGCGTTAAAAAACTTCCCATGAATAGATGCTCAAAAACCCTGTTTCCCATGAATAGAGCTCAAAAATCCTGTTTTCCCATATAGATCTCAAAAAACCTGTTCCCATGCATCGATCCAAAACCCTGTTTTATTTATTGGTTTGGTTTATCCCCAATTTAACATTTTGAATATCTCTAGATCTGCTTGGACTAAAGGGGCCATAAATAAATAAATTTGAAAGATGTATGTTCGAGGGGCAATTACACTTTATTTTCTTATCTTTTCTATATGTTTCAAGCTGGTTAAAGGCACTACCCCAAGATTTTAGGAGTCATTGTTATTCCTTTCCTCAATACAAAATTATGTATGTTGTCAATATTAATACTCATTAAGCATGATTTTTCTTATTAATTTCAAATCCCTAAGTGTTAAAGGTGCATTTCGTGATTTCAGCACTTTCTGTTTTATTCATTGATCACTAGATATCCTTGAGAAAAGCTTATTCCCAAAATTTGAGCCGATCCCGATCTTGCGGTTTTGTGTTATGAGCAATTACTCGTTTCCCACGGTCCCATAGGCTACTGTGCTGTAATTTGTCCGTTTACGGACAGAAAATACAAAATGGCAAATTCCTTACAGATGCGACCGAATTTGCACGTAAGATTGGGCACACGTGGATAACTTAGGCTAACGGTTCAGATGATATAAAAATCTCAACATCTTTTAGGTAAGTCGGGGGGACGAGGCTGTGGATCACGAAATGCCCCTTTAATTACAGAGGCTCAGAAGACCTTCCCAAGTGCCTTTTCACCTACAAATTTGTTTTCCGTGCCACCGAGGACCTCTCATAGCATTAACATGTAATCATACTTCCTCACAACAAATGTTCCTTGTAGATTATCATGAGCTGCGCTTGTCTAGTGGGGTAAATTTCTAACGGATAGTTTATGAATGATCAAGAAATGGTTCTCGATTGCTATGCGCACCCTTTTTAAAACAAGTATTTTCAATATTTCTTCCTCATCTTGAGAATATCTTGAAACCAGCCAGAAAGCTAGCATCAACTCTATGGCATTTAGAGCGTATGATTGAGCGAACAGGAATTGAGTGTAACGTCCGCCAGCAGCATTTTTAAAACATCGGCGCGTAATATGAGACTACTACGTCACCAGCCTGGTTTCAGCTTGCTCAGGTGGTGACAATTTTAATTTGTATTTTTGTAATTACTTTCCCCATATGATTCCCTACCTCTAAAGTTAAATTTCTGGTAATCACAAGTTTCAGTGAATCTATCCAGCATTTTACTTAAAATGCTGGATAAAAACTTGATAAAAACCATAACAGAAGGAGCACATGTTGTGCAGTTGAATCAGGATTCACCTCATAAACATAAGGTTGTGGGTTCGAGCCCCACTGTCACCAATGTGTTGTGCACTTGGGCAAGGCACTTTACCTCGCTTGTCTCTCCACCCAGGAGTATAAATGGGGACCGGCGTATGCTGGGAATGTAAAACAGACTCGCTGTGTGGGAGGAGTGGCGAACCCCCCCCCCCAGCAACATTATATGATGGAGTTTGGCCCAAACGCCAAAGACAGACTAGTTTCAGCTCGCTCAGGCTGTGTTGACAATTTCGATTCGTATTTTTGTAATTACTTTCCCCATATGATTCCCTACCTCTAAAGTAATTACTGTACAAGTTTTCAGGATCCATCCAGCATTTTACTTCTTCGTAAACTGTTTATTAGGATGTTTGGTAAAAACTCAATAAAAACTATAACAGAAGGGACTGTAACCAGGGACGGTAACTTGAGTCTCAGATTATATGAAGTTGAAACTGAGGATGTCTAGGCATATCAGACTTTCGTGTTTATTTTCTTTTTTACTTGAATAAATAAGGTCTTGACAATTTTAAATTTAGGTGTGGTATCTTATAGTGAGTTTGTGTACTGTTTGTGACCGTGTACTCTGTAGCATAGGCTAGGTGTTGTGTACGCTTGACCGGAAGTTACCCTCATGGTGACGAACAAAGAAATGGTGAGTCAACACGCATTTCCAGTCGATAATATGGTTTGCACGCAAGGATTATGGGGGCAGGCTTCATCGCTGCTGTGAGTGTTAATGTAACCTTCTAGAAACCTTCTTAAAATATTTGCAAGTGTTAAATACACATGGCTTCTCCGTTCATCACGTTTCCCAAGTATCTCTTGTGTATTTCCCAGATCATCAAGGAAATACTAGCATTTCCAGCTAAATTGCCTACCCAAATTGCAAAATAATACAAGTTGGTTTGCATTTTCAGTCTACCCTAGTTATTACTAGTGAGTTGTTTTCATGAAAAAGTTTTGCTCCACCTCCTTCATAACTACTTTAAATATATGTAACCCTCCGAGCACTATCTACCTTTCTTACAGAATTCCCGATTGGCTGATGACATTATATATCGTCACATGAGTGCAACAAGGTCATAAGTCAATAGCTGCCATGTGATAGATCTGTGTGCTGCCATGTATTAGGATAACTCATTTGTCTTTCCTTGAGTCAGTGGCTCTTGAAATGGTTCTTCAGGCGACTGTGTCACCTGAAGAACCATTTCAAGAGCCACTGACCAAAGATTTGGCATAATAGTATGTTTAATGGGAATTTCTGACAAATGGCAGCTATTGCACTTACGACCTTGTTGCACTCACACAACGATATATCGAGGGTTTAGGGCAAAAAAGGCCCCATCTGCAATAGCTGCCAGGTGTTAGATTTGGCAGACCTAACACTTCACAACAACACAACTGACAAATGGCAGCTATTGCAGATGGGGCCATGTTGCAGTAAACCCTCGATATTTCATTTCAATAACAAGTTAAAATGTAGCTTCCAAGTATTTAAGCTCTAGCCCTCTTCGGCCTACCACCATTCTTATGATGCTGCTAATTGGCTAAAAAATCACTAAGTTCCAATGTGACCAATAGGAGGCAGTACTCGTAGAGTCACCTATTAGAGATTAGAGAAATCAACCTTTATGCCTGATTGTTTGTTGCTGACACAAATGTAATGCTTTCTTGAATTCCAAGGACATAAAAAAAATAAAAAAACGGTTCAACAGTTCGAACGACTGCCGGATACGGCAATGTTGACGTAGCCGGCATGTGTTGCGGAACCGGCAGTGTTGTTTCCCACAATGCATTGCAAGCGCGGTAAATGTAAAGTTGGTAAGGTTAATTTTAATAATGGGGATTTTTAGATATAGAAAGTGATTGTAAAACAAAGTATTTCGTCCAATAAGTTTAAACTACGAATAAAAAAAATATTTTGTGATATAAAAACGATTAACCTAAAATTTCAATAAAAAGTAAAAAGTGACAAATGTGAAATTTTCCAATTTTAACACATCCCCAAGGTGAAAATTTTTGTTCCTGGGTGAAATTGGTGACATAAAATACATTGTCATGGGTAAAATATGGACTTCCCCCTAAACAATATAAAGTCCCAATCCAATAGAATCGGTTAGGTTTTTTCGAATTTCTGCAGGGATGCTTGTTTATATGTTGCCTGAACTGGCAGTATATTACTGCCGGGCGCGGGCAAAATTGACGGATCCGGCAGTCGGCCCGAACTGTTCAAAGAAGAACACAACACACATATACAGAATGAATCTAAACTGTTATAATTGGAAATATCTACTGTGTTTTACCACATTCTAAGATTTTCCAAAAAGATGAAGTGAACTTAGGGTTTCCTGTACAAAAAAAAAACATACTCTGTTCATCACCAATAGGCAAGCCTTTTAACATCACAAATTGATAGAATAGGTCAATTGCAAAACTTGCAAGCAATAATCAGAGATGCCATGGGAGTTGGAAAAAAAATCTGAAAATGCGAACGGAGGGAGCGAAGCGACCGGAGTATCGTCCCCTAACGGCCGGGGTGCAGGGGCCCGCTAAGGGCCCCTGGTCGGTTGGCGGGGGGGTCCAGGGGCAATGCCCCGGTGGGGGTCGAGGGGGCGAAGCCCCTGGAAGCCAGAGGGTTTCTGCACATTTAGAGCTACAGGAAAGACATTTCTGAGAGTAAAATATCATTCCAAAAGAGTGGGGCTAAAGCTCGTTCGGGGACTCCAAATCAACTCACTACTAGTCATGCTTGTTTGATCGAATTCATTGATCAAATTCAACTTTAAGGTATTAAAAGGCCAAAGTAAACATAATGATTATTGATACAAGTACGCTTTGGGGCTTTTCCTTTGCAGTTCATTTCCTTGGCATCAAGTTATAGCTACTACGCAAGTTGAAACCATGCAAAGCCTTCCACATTGCAGCATGGATCAAAATTTTGAAGACTTGCCGTCACTTAACACTGTTTACAACCTACCCAATGAAGTTGTCTTCCTATGTAAACTGCAAAGTTATCGCCTTTCTCTTTGAGTAAAATGCTATTGAAACGTGTCCTTTACTTCTCGATGTCTTTTAAATTGTTTCCAAGGCTTGTAAATTCAATTTGCATGTTCATTTGTCGCTTCGTCGGTATTTTTCCGATAGAGCAAGCTGCATTCCAGGTGACATGCTTTGCATTTATGCTAGTCTCTTATACACAATCGCGATGTACGCAAACCTATTTAATATACCGATGTTCCGATGTACTTTGAGTGCATCAGAGTCTGAGAGATCAGATTATGATAAACAAGAATTCCGTTAAAAATCTCAATCTACGATCAAAACACAATAAAAAATCGGAAAAAGTAAAAAAATCTGAAAAATATAGAAAATCGGATTTTTAATCCCAGAATGTAAAAAAAATCGGATTTCCGATTAAAATCGGAAGATTGGCATCTCTGAATACTACAACAGCAAGATGTAGTGTACACAAGGCAAACGCTTGACGGAAGAGATGTACTTTAAGACAAAATCACTTTTGACGCGCGGATAAACAAAAGCCAAATTTTTTTTGCCTAATAGGTGATGAGCAAAGTATAGGCTCACACTAATGTAATCACAGAAGCTTATGGGTTTCCTTGAGGAGACACATACTTTACTATTCTTTGGGTCTTACATGATTTCAAACAGATTCTTCAACAACTTAATGTGAACATACTCTTTACATTCAAAATGTGAAATTCTTCAAGAAATGAGATGCATATTCTGCTACAATACTTGTTTCCAATTGTTATAATTTAGATGCACCCTGAAAACAATCTCAAAAGACTAGTTATGATGACTATGCTATTGAGGCTAAGTAATCTTTGACTTCTGCAGGTGTCAGCCGTCTGAATCCGTTTCATTGCTGATGCCAATTTCTATGTTGTCTTCATTCATTTGACCTTCAAAGCTTTCCTGTAAATAAAAATACATGTAGCAGGAAATAATCAAGAATGGAATAAATGATTTTTATGTGTCCGCCTGCCATCGAGGTTTGCCAATGAGAGTCACGGTTTTGCAATGTGAGTTGACATAGGGGTCATCAGAGGTCAACTGTTGAAACCTCAATATGACCTTCGGCCAGTGGTTCTTCTGACCAAGTATGAAGTTATCAGTCAATGCGTATGTGAGATGAGCAATTGTTAACCTTTGTTTTATGGCCACAGCTCACCGCAGAAAATGGCTATCCTCCTGCTAAAGCAGACGACACAAGAAATACACTAAATTAGAGTAGGTCTCAAAGGCTGTCAAAAAAATAATAAAAATCTAATGAAGGTATCCATTTTTCATTACCACAGTGTGTTTTCCTTCCCAATTCTAAATATGACGACAAGTTATGAGAATAATCTGAATAAGGTTTGCCCTAAAATATTGGTTTATTAAAAAATCAGATACTTAAATGAGTATTCTGATTTTTAAAAATTCTTTTCAAGAAACATTAGAATTAGCAAGTATTTAGCATAAAACCGATTGGAATTTTTCTATGTACCAGTCAAGGATACACTGTCCAAATTTGGCACAATATCAGCTGACAAATTTGTCCAAATTGAATTCAACCCAAGGCAATTGTTGCAACAAGTATTGCCAGTGTTACAATTTTAATGACAGGGAGTATATTCCTTAGAAAATTGAAACTAAAAATTTCCAAGGTTGATTTTTAAAACAAGGCGGTTCTCGAACCACAAGTGTCGCCTGGTTGCGCGATCACTTGCTTAAAAAAAAAAAAAAAAATTATGATGAAGTTTGGCATATGAGGATAAAAGAAAGAGAACAATACCGGAGAGAAGTTTTATACAAAATGACCAAGTTTGATATAAAATTGGATTGATGGAGCCCATATATATTGGTCAAGCTATGAGTTGCAAAAATAGTGGGGTCACAAGGGTCACAAAGGTCACATGGGGTCACAAAGGTCACATGGGGTCACAAAGGTCACATGGGGTCACAAAGGTCACATGGGGTCACAAAGGTCACATGGGGTCACAATGGTCACACAAAGTCACCAAGGTCACACAAAGTCACCAAGGTCACAAGAAGTCACCAAGGTCACAAGAGTCACCAAGGTCACAAGAAGTCACCAAGGTCCACAAGAAGTCACCAAGGTCACAAGAAGTCACCAAGGTCACAAGAAGTCACCAAGGTCACACAAAGTCACCAAGGTCACACAAAGTCACCAAGGTCACACAAGGTCACATGAGTCACCCCCGCCCCTCACCAATGCACCTCACCCTTCCCCAATGCATCCCTTCCCCAATGCATCCCTTCCCCAATGCACCCGACCCGATGCACCCACCCGACCCCTCCCGATGCACTCACCCAACCCCCTCCCCGACGCACCCCACCTCGCCACTAACACCCCAACCTCGCCACTAACACCCCAACCTCCCCCCTTCCCCAACACCCCACCCTGCCCCTTCCCCAACACCCCACCCTGCCCCTTCCCCAACACCCCACCCTGCCCCTTCCCCAACACCCCACCCTGCCCCTTCCCCAACACCCCACCCTGCCCCTTCCCCAACACCCCACCCTGCCCCTTCCCCAACACCCCACCCTGCCCCTTCCCCAACACCCCACCCTTACCCTCCCTATGATTTACCACACAAATGTATGGTATATTTTTTCATGTACAAGGAATTTTGCATATCCGATGTACCATTTTAGCGATACAGCAATTATGCATATTTAATTCGCTCATTGCAATACCGATCCCACATGTTCGGAACTTCAAATGGCAAAGAAGATGCACAACCATAATGGTTTTCGTGCAGTGAAGGAATTTTGTCATATCCATTTGTTACCATTTCAGAAATATAGCGATTACGCTTGATTTTTGCATTTTAATTAGCTCATGGCATATGTTAATTTGCCCGAATATGCCAGACCGCTATCATGTCGAGACTCTTTAACCCGCTTCCACCAGTTACATCAACTCCAGATAACTTGCACAAAAGCCTTGCGGTAAAAGGGTTTGTCATTTTGACCTGGCCACAATAAACTAATTAATATTCAGGACATATTCAAATATGCGCCAAAACTACACATAATTGCGGCACCTCACTCTTTCATCCTATCAAGTTTGAAGTATTAAGTTTCCATAATTTTAATTTTAAAGCAATTTTAAAATGTTAACCGAGTCATACGGATGGACACCGGAATCAGACACACAGAATTTGGACAGATGTGCTGTCAAGGAACTTCGTCAGGCGACACAACAAGTACAGCATCTTTTCCTGAAGACAAAGCCTTTCCTTTTTTGAGAAGCGGCTAGGGGAAGACAGACGCAGACCGGATAACCTCATTAATCAAGAAGATTATGGTATGTGTGTGTTTTATTCCGTTAATGTATTTAAATATAACAAACTACTGGCTTGAGTTGTGTGGCGTTAAAGTATAGGCATTCATCTTGTAATAAAAAGGTGTGTTCAATTCCCACTTCTGATGGCATAATTTTAATATCTATTATTTTACCTTAGAGTTTGCAATGGAAAGTTCAGAGTCGGCTGGATTGCGACGAAATATTTAGACAAAAGTAAATTGGTCTGACTTCTATCTTCAGGATGTAATTTGGTGGAACAACAACATTTGGTTAAAAAGAGAAATTCTTCTACCCTTTGTCGAATAAGAAGTATTAGGTTACGCATTGGGTCCATTCCCGAAACTCAGTCGTAAATCTATGTGCAGACTAGATAATGCCTGGGTTGACCAATTTGTCCAAAGCACTTGTTAACTGGTATGAAAAGTCTTATGTAGGACATATGCTACAGCGGTCCGGAAAGTGTGTAGTCTGCGTCACAGACTGCAAAAGTTATTAGCTAAATTGGTAACTCTTACTGCGCAAGAGATTAACGTTATCAGTTCCGTCATAGAGAATGTGTGTAAACTCAATCTCAAATATCTCCGGAAAACGGAGGGGTTCTATGGAAGTTTTTGCATCAGAGGGTCCATTACTATGTTTTTGTTTTAAATATGTATCGTATTGGTTTCTGAACCTATAGAACCTAGCGATAAATTTGAACGTTTTTTGTCGGGTACTTCGGTACTCCAGACACGGAAAATTAATACCACGCAATCTCTACGGCAATATCCATTTTTTTCCCAGGCCACAAGGCACTTCGGTATTATTCCAGTCTCAAGAATTTTCAAACACTGTTTTTCAATTTTATTGTTTTTAATTTAGAAACCGAACATTACGTACTTCCGACCGCGTAGCCAATGCATGGTTGAAATTTTAACCACTTAGTTCTCCAGGGAGAAGGGATGGATATTTTTAATCTTTCCCATGGGAATAGCCGCCACAGTTGTTGAAAAAACCCATGTGTGCCGTCCGAACTTGTGCCTCCGGCCAAGCGCACATGGTGCTTTTTCAACAACTTTTTGTGCGCTGGGTATATCCAGGGAAGATTATAAATATCCATATTCATGAGTTAGTATACATGTAGGGTAACGCTTGAGTTTGGTTGGGGAACTGACCCCTGTCGGTCCCCTAGCCACTTGTCTTTTTTGAGAGGGGCTTCCATGTATATCTAACAGTTTTCTTTTTTTTTAGTTCATACTTGAGTGTGAAGTATACTGTGTGTACTGCATCTTCTAGCTCCAGCTCCTCATTATACCTCTTCTTAAGAAAATGTCTTGCCATGATGTGGTTCTTGCCCATGGCTGTAGCTTTCCATGGGAAGTAGGCGACTGATGATCCCCCCCCACACGGGAATAAGAAAGGGTTTGTTTTCATGCCTCGTCCATACTGCCACCGCATAGACACACCAAAGGACGTACACCTCGATAAGGAAGAGTAGGCAGCAATTATTGACATTCATAGAAGTCTCAAGAATTTGTTTTGAATGTTAGTTTTACATGTACCGAAGTAGTTGATTGACTTTGCAGAATTATAGACAAAAAGTAACGTCGCGGTTCTCGAACCGCTAAATCCCCATGGCGGGAGCGGTTTACAATTTTAAATAATCCGCTGCAAATACCCCTTAAACCCAAAAATACCCTTAAAACCCCAACCCCCCCTTAACCTGGGCAACCCACACTTAAACTTGACAACCCCCCTTAACCACAACAAGCCCCCTTCTTAAGCCAAGACAACCCCCCCCTTAAAATTACGGACACCCCTTTAAACCCGGACAACCACCTTAAAACCCCCAACAATCCCCCTTAAGCCCAGACAACCCCCCGTAAACCCGCGAACAAACGCATGGGCAACGTCCGCGCAATGCATACGCCATTGCGAGCATTACATGCATGCGCGTGCATTGTGCGCATGCATTCGCGTATTATGTGCCACAAAAACCACTTCCTTCTTAAATCCCAAAAACCCCCTTAAACCCAAAAACCTTTAAACCCCAAAAACCCCACTTAATTAAACCT
This sequence comes from Ophioderma brevispina, assembly GCA_023653785.1. Lineage (NCBI taxonomy): Eukaryota > Metazoa > Echinodermata > Ophiuroidea > Amphilepidida > Ophiodermatidae > Ophioderma > Ophioderma brevispina. The sequence continues at coordinate 22,555 of JAMKCH010002661.1, read as the reverse complement.
GGAACAACCCCCTTTAAAACTTGTGCAACCCCATTAAACCACAACAAGCCCCTAAGCCCAGACAACCCCCCTTAAACCCGGACGACAACCCTTTTCTTTTCCTTCTTTTTTTTTTTTTAAACCCGGAACAAACCACCTAAAACCCAACAATCCCCTTAAGTCCAAGACAACCCCCCTTAAACCAGGAAAACCCTTTAAACCCAGGACAACCACCTTAACCAAAAAATTCCCCCTTAAACCCAACACCCCCTTACTTGGACAAACCCCCCTTTAACCCCGGACAACCCCCCGTTAAACCTGGACAACCCCCTAAACCTTTGCAACCCACCTTAAACCACACACAAAGCACCTTAAGCCAAGCAACCCCCCAGTAAACCCGGACAAACCCTTGTTTAAACCCAGACAACCAGACCTTAAACCCAAACAATCCCCCTGCAAGTAAAGGGACAACCAAACTTAAACCCGGACAACCCCACCCTTTAAACCAGAAAAACCCCCCTTTTTTAAACCTGTGGACAACCCCCCTTTTTCTTTTAAATCGTTGCAAACCACCTTTGTTTTTCAATTAATTAAACCACCAACAAGCCCCCTTTTTTAAAATTAAGACCCAGCAACTCCCCCCTTTAAACCCCAACAACCCACTTAAACCTGGACAACCCACTTAAGCCTGGACAACCCACCTTAAACCCGACAACCCCCCTTTTTTTTAAAACCCGGAACAAAACCCTTAAACCAGACAACCCACCTAAAACCCCAACATACCACTTAAACCCAACAAACCCCTTTACCTTATAGCTGGACAACCCCCCTTAAACCCAGGACAGACAACCCCCCCTAAACGGGACACCCCCTTTTGAAACCGTTGCAACCCACTTCTTTTTTAAACCACAACAAGCACCCTTAAGGCACAGACAACCCCTTAAACCCCAACAACAATCACCCTTAAAACCAACAACCCCCTTAAAGCCTGGACAACCCCCCTTAAACCCGGACAACCCTTTTAAACCCGGACAACCCCATAAACCCAGACAAAACCCACCTTAAACCCAAACAATCCCCCTTAAACCCAACAACCCCCTTTAAAGTGGACACCCCCCTTAAACCCGGACAACCCCCCTTAACCCGGACACCCCACCTAAACATAATCAGCGCGAGAGTACATGATTCCCACCCCCCTCCACCACGTTTCATCAAAATCGGACTTATGGATCTTAAGATAGTTTGTTCACACGCTTTTTGGGTTAAAAATACCCCAAATTAACTCTAGTAATTATGCAAATTAGGTACCTAATTAGCATAGGCAGCCCATAATCTACTCAGATGAAGGGCATTGCAGTCCGATTCCCACCCACCAAGGCACTCACCATAACCCTTTATGGGTCTCATTGGATCGCGTTCACCAAGATTGTTGGGTAAAAATACCCCAAATTAATCATTTAATATGCAAATTAGGTACCTTACTTAGCATATGCAACGCCCCATTAATCTAATCAGATGAAGGGCATGGGCAGTCGATCCCACCCACCAAGTCACATCCCCCTAACCCTTATGGGTCTCAGGTTATCGCGTCACAAGGATTGTGGGTAAAGAAATACCCCAAATTAACTCATTAATATGCGCAATTAGGTGGTACCTAATAGCATATGCCACGCCATAATCTATCAGATGAAGGGCATGGCAGTCCGATCCCCACCACCAAGGTCACATCACCATTAACCTTAGGGGTCTCATGTTATCGCGTTCACAAGATTGTTGGGTAAAAAAGACACCAAATTAAATCATAATTATGCAAATTACGGTAACCAATTGCATATGCAACGCCCATAATCTAATCAGATTGAAAGGATGGCCCAGTTCGATCCCACCCACCAAGTCACATCACCATTAACCCGATGGGTCTCAGGTTATCGCGTTCACAGTTGGTTGGGTATTAAAAAAATACCCCAAATTAACTCATTACTATACAAAATTAGGTACCTAATTGCACATATGCCACGCCCCTAATCTATCAGATTGAGGGGCATGGCAGTCCGATCCCACCCCACCAGTAACATCACCATAACCCTTATGGGTCTAATGATCGGTTACAAGATTGTTTTTGTGGGTTAAAAATACCCCAAAAATTAACTCCATTAATATGCAAATTAGGTACCTAATTAGCATATGCCACGCCCATAATCTAATTAGATGAAGGGCATGGCAAGTACGAGTCCCACCCACCAAGGCACATCACCATAACCATTAGGGTTCATGTTATCGCGTTCACAGATTGGTGGGGTAAATAATACACCCAAATTAACTCATTAATTATGCCAAATAGGTACCTAATTAGCATATGGCAAAGCCCATAATCTGACTAGATTATGGGCATGGCAGTCCGATCCCACCCACCAAGTGACATCACCCATAACCCTATGGGTCTCATGTTATCGAGTTCACAAGAATGTGGTTGGACGCGCCGACGCGGACGCGCGACGCCTTGGACTGATAGCATAATCCCCCTTCTGCTTTTCAAGCCAGGGGGGATTTAAAAAGGGACAGAATTAGGAGACAAAACTGCATGATGTCAAGGGGTGTCAATCAGCACGGCACGGACTGTGATTGGTTTTGAGAGTGTAGTTGGCAGGGCATGTTGAAATAATGATTTGAATTTACAAAATGCCCTATTAATCTTTAAATTTCTTTGGAGTGGAGGGGAATGGGACCAGAATTAAGCCAAATCTTCTGTAATGATTACAGTGACGGTGGTCTTTGACTGGTTTGGCCTCTAGGTTTTTCAGAGGCTCAAATGTTAGTCTGGGTTAACACTTATGATCCTGATATACCAGGTTTGGAAACCACTGACATGTTGGTTCTTCCTGATGTCAATACAGAATTACACAGTCTTTTGAAGACATTCAAACAATCCATATTCAGTTTCAACTTGTTCAACTAGTTAGGTGTTAGGTAAACAAAGTTTTAAATCCGGTTTTGTCCCCCGTCAACGGGGGTGGCGGATAGGAATGATCACCCTCACACTCGGCAATAATGATGGGTATGTGAGGAGGATTTATTGGAGCAAAAAAGATAATTGACCGGATGCCCTCTTGACGCACTCCAACAGGGTTTGCGGCGGTGGTGGGCCTAGCCTTGGGCAACTATGCCACCACCATTACAAGGCAGCATGTGCTAGATTGCCGCCAAGCTCTCAGAGCAGACGCCCTGTAGGTAGATCTTCTTTTCATTCTATCAGGGGAACCAGCTACATATTCATCGATATCTTAGGAAAATCGATGGGGAGGTGGGGTGACAGTTTTGCCGCCGACACCTCGGCCCTGGGAAGGTCGTATGGTACAGGTAACCAGTAGAAGGCCCTAAAAGGAAAACCTGACCTGACCTGTAGGAAACCGACCTAACTACATGTAGCTGAGTAGGAAAACTTTATTTATAGTTATACAGAAGCAGAATGAAGGAATTTGGACAAATTAAATTGGTCTGACTTCAGGATGTAATTTGGTGGAATAAGAAGAATTGGCTTAAATTGAAACAAAGAAATTCTTCTACCCTTTGTGGAATGAAAAAGGGATTCAAACTTTGTCAGATCTTGATAGAGGCCCAATCACTAATCTCACACAACTCTTATGCACCATTCCTTTCATCTTCAAAGGATATCTTTTCCCTTGCAACAACTCCCCACATTCCCTAAACTTCACCCACCCACGATACCTCACTCTAGCTGTCACAGCCACGTCGCATCCACCACCTCCACTAACCTTGTCCCCTAGGTATGTGAACTCCTTCACAGACTCCACCTCATTACACAACTTTTCCTCCTGTTCTACCATCCCTCCAGCTCCCTTTTCGCATCTTCCGCACATAAAATCTCTTGCCAAACTTGGGGTCACTATCATCATGATATTACCCACAATGCATTACGATTTATGAATCTGCGATATGGCTTATTATAGGGTCAACTCTTGAATGGGAGTGGGCAGAATTTAATTCTCCCCGAAAAGGAGACTTTCTCATATTTATTTGCATAGTCTCTTACCCAGTTTGTGTGTATTCCTGCATGACAGATGCTACTCGTTGTACAAGCTGTGCTGTGGGGATCTGTTCCTGGTATGTTAAGAAGTAACCCTGTGCCAGCTTCCTGGCCTGTTTCACTAACAACCTTGTTTGGATGAAATATAAAAGGATATGATCACATTTTGGCATTGTCTGTACATGAACAGAAAATTACAAAATTGCTATTTTCTTGCAGAAACGAAATGACCAAATCTGCAGGTACAATTAGGCACAGAATTATTACTTAGCCCTAACACTCCCAAATACCACAAAGTACCACACTGTAAACCGGTATATTCTCTGGTATTTGGGGTTCCTGTAGCGAAACTACGAAATTCTCCTGTGGTATATTTTGTGGTATTTAGGAGTTAATGAAATTAGGCGTGGAGTGTATTCTACTCTCAGGTTAAGGCTAAGCTAACATCACTGTACAGAAGACATTAAAAAAAAAGTTGGAGAAACGAGGCTTTGGAGTATGAAATTCCTCTTTAACCTAAGGTCACTTCAAGGCATGTGTACCATATCCAGCAAAACCACTATCAGGGAAGGTGTTAGGAAAAGGAGGTGTATCGTCCTCACTTCAAAAAAGATATGTGTGTTGCTGCCTATTCAGTGAAGTTTTCTAATGCGGCTTAACTCCACTTAACACAATAGTAGAAACCTGGATGGGAGCAGATAAACTATTAATGGTTGACCAATTTTAGGGAAAGGTCACTTACTAACATGCCATGATCTAGGCTGATCTATTCGGCTTACGTATGTCAGGCGGGAATTTCAAATAAAATGTGACTAGAGTTTCATGGCAAAAATCAAATTTTGCCGCTCACTGCCACTCCTGGCATCTATGAATTATGATTGCTAGAATGTTCAACTATCAGCATAGGTTTGTTAGATTTACAGGAAATGACAAAAAGTGCAAAAAGAAAGATAATAACTATCGACAACAATCATTGATTATTTTACTGATTTGCAAAAATTCTTCTAAAAAATATGTTAGAAATTCTCCACTCAAACAAAATAGGTCGATTTCTGAAAAACGTTCATCAGATTCTTTATTTTTTCCTTCCAGTTTTCAGAAATATGCAATTCTACATGCTATTTGAAGCCCGATACATAAATTACTTTATTTCAGGCAAATTCTTTATGAAAACACTGCTTGTCATGATTGAATATTCTCAGTTAAAGCAGTGTAAATCAATGGCTTATTATATTCGACGAAACGAAACGGGCTCAGTGCGCCCATTGGATACACGCTTTATTCCGTCAGAGTGTAAAATGTACAATCACGGAATAAAGCGTGTAATCCAATGGGCGCACTGAGCCCGTTTCGTTTCGTCGAATATAATAAGCCAAATCAATCAATTGGAGCGGTTGCACACATCCCTTCAAAGGCAACTCTTCAAGTACTTGGGATAAAAAGCTGTGAATGGGGATCGATAGGCTTATCTCAAGTATTTACGGCCGATATATCTCCTGTTCATAACATCTTCTCTGCCACTATGTAGCAGTTCTAACTCATCAAAAAACAAACCCGACCATATCAAAATCTCAATATCAAGAAAAATTCAGGGTGTACACCTTAAAGTGGATGGTCCGATTTACATATATCAAGTTTTCATCTTGATAGAAGGGGGGGCCTTCACCCAAAGCCTATTCTCTACAGTGTTTTAAGACAATTGTTTAAGTTCACACCTCACTTTAGTCTGGCCCCCATCCACTTATACCATGCCTATGTTTTTTGGTGATAAGGCTCCACCTTGTGTACACTATGCTCATCATACAACACCTCACCGACTTGTGCTTCTTCTCTGTTTGCTATGTACAACTCCATTGATGCCTTGATTCCTACTTATTGGTGCTCAGCTCTACTGCATTCAGCATATTCAATCTGCACCAAACTTCCCAGAAGGGCTTCAAAAAAAAAAAAATAAGTAATTAGAGTGCTCACTGTTCCTTACAGTCAAGTGAAAATGTTTGGGGTTGTTAAAGGGGGAGGGCCCGATTTTCAGAATATGAATTTTTTACATTTTGATAGATTGGCCTTCCATCCTCTTCCACAAAACCCCATCTTTAAAGTTTTTCTCCGATATGTTCACTCCGTTTTGATGTCGAGCGCTAAACAGGGAAAAACGTGATTTTCTATTTTCTAAGCCTCCATAGAGTACTTACTGTGTAAAATTAATATTGGCGACCAATTGGGGCACCTTTTCGCTCATAACTTCCAAAACCAAACATCCTTTGGCTCTATAAATTGAACATGGATGGGGTAAATGAGAAAAATAGCTTTCTTCTGAGCCAAAATGTTGACCACTTTCGGTAAAATCTGGGGCTTGTTCTGGGACGAGGCTATTTTAGGGCGTATGCGGGCCATAGGACCTTTAACTTGTAAATCTTGGTAGGCTACCGCAATGCCGCATCATTTCTTCGCAATCATAAATCCAATATGTTTTTGACACTGTTTCAAAATATATACAAATAAGATCATCATCAATGGACTCTAACTGTCATAAGAAAATGTGGATGGTAAGTTATTTGGGTTGTTGTAGAGTTGTTGGATTAGGTTGGCAATTGTAATATTAATGTAAAGGCACTCTAACCACATAAAACATGTAACAGTAGCTCTGGTTTCCCTAATGTTGATAAAGTGGAACTTGTTATTTTTTAACATGAACTTCAGTTCAAACAACTTGTGGATGACCGTACCTTCATTTCCGGAAATAACACATAAAGACCATCCTCATTAGTAATCACTAAGTTCAACAAGTCCCCTATTTCTTTCACTACAGCACCCGTTGTTGATTGTGTGTGAACCCCCAGTTGCTGTTCTGTCGGCGCTGTGCACTAGTTCTGGACAAGCGTTACACACAACATGTATATTGACAGCACAGGCAGGTGTTCATCACACTTTTGGTTGCATGACACGTTCATTTGAAATTATGTTGTTGACGTGCAGGTCAACAAAAAGAGAGTACTGACTACTGCTAATTGGATTAAATGTGTTACTACTTATTTTCCCCCTTCATCTGATCGTATGCGTTTGTCAATTGGAGTCCCGGCCCCTGGGTAAACCCGGGACGTGCGGGGAAGTCGGCACGGCATAGCGGGGACTTTGGTTGCTAATTCTGCCCCGCCCCTAAGCCCCCCCGTTTAAAATGGCGGGGACTTACGTCTTCGAGTCGGGCAATAAAAATGAGCCGGGAAACGTGTTTGGGCAACTTCACGGGGACTCGCTTCCTTGCAAAATAGACGGACTGTATGCGGGGAAGTCGCTCAACCCCGTCGGGATATCCTCGGGAAATAGAAGTATCTGAGGTGAAATAAAGTTGTTATATATACGTATAGCATGTAGCCCTCAAGCCTCCAATTATATTATAATTGGAGACTTGAAAGGGGTCTTGAGCGCGGACAGACCAATGCCAAGCATTACAGAATTTCCCATGATTTGTACGGAAAATGATGTAAAATACGAGTAATAACGTTTTTCTTTTTCCCACTTAAAATACGGATTTAAAATCCTCAAATTAAAACTTAAATCATACCTACCTTCTTGCTAGTATTTTTTTAAGTTTGATCTTCAGAAAATAAAAACCTTTTGATATCTTCAATTTTCAGTAAAAATAATTATATTTGAGGCCAAATCTTAAATCTTAGGGACATTTTTATTTACAGAAAATGTAAGAAAGCATGCTACTTTCATAAAGTGTTAATAAAAAAGTTGGGAATCCCGGCCGAACCGAATGGATATTAATTTATTTTCATATAACCCGTTTAACTGCTAGATCACCTCATTAACACTTACAGTTGGCCTACAAATTAAAACTCTTGAGCGTTACACTGTATCATGTATGTACAGTGTACTTCAGCATGTTGTATTTACGTTGAACATTTTTGTGGGTGCTTTTCTCAAAAGCCCCACATAGGGCGAAGCCCTGTTAATTTTTAAGGAGCTTTATTTTTTAATTCCCTATCCCATGATGCAATTCATATGTCGGTAGGTGCTTTGTTAGAGTGTTCTGAGCTTTTAAAGTTACCGTTTTGATTTTTGTGGATTAGTAAGCTTTATTTGACAGTTTGAACATAGTTTTTGTGGGTGCTTTTCTTGCTTTTCCCTTCTCAAAATCCCCACATGGGGCGAAGCCCTGGTCAATTTTCCTTAGTGATGCTTTATTTTTAAATCTCTATCCATGAATGCCATCACCTGTCTGTAAGGTGCTTTGTTACAAAACAGTGTTATGAGCTTTTAAAGTTCACATTTTGACTTCAATATTTTAATAACAATACAGACTACATTTGTGGATTATTAAGCTATACAGCTTGAATGTTTTTGTGGGTGCTTTTCCTGAAAAGCCCACATAAGGGCGATCCCTGGTTCATTTTTTTTAGTGATGCTTATTTTTCAATTCTCTATCCCATAATGCATTCATATTTCTGTAGGGTGCTTTGGTGACGTGTATTAAGCTTTTAAGTTCACATTTTTTGACTTCAATATTTTATAAACAATACTTAACTTAAATAACAAGATTTTACATATAACAATAATTATTTCACTACACGTTTCTGGATTAAATGGTCCAATAAACTCCCTTTTGTTCTTCTTTTATAGGACCTGGAACTTTGCGTTTATACTTGCTACAACAAACAACCAAAATTCAATTGGTATAGTCACATTTTGAAAAACATTAAAAAAAGAGTTGTTTTTCACACACTGAGGCCCTTTAATTGGGCAGTGCTCATACACCATTTTTCGCTTGCCGGAAATGTCTTCAGCATTTTTCCTCCAATAGGGCCTACCTATGTTTACACCCAGTGTTCCCGCTAAGGATTTTTTGCCCGGGGGGCATTAAAATTTGAAAGTGGTAGGTATGTCCGGCGCCAAGCTCCGAATGTTCAAATTTTTTGATCAATTATCACACTTTAAGCTAAAATTGATTTACTTTTCTTCAAAGGGGGTCTAAAGACTGAATCATGTTAAAAATGAGGGTCCTAGTAACTGCTGGAGGCCTGAAAAAAGGGGGGTCTTGTGACCGCTGGACATATTACAACACTCCAAACACTGCTCGTATATGTAAGTGATCCCCCCCCCCGGGATTTTTTTGACTTTGCGTATCAACAAAAAGAAAAAATACAGCTTGCTATCGCCAATTTAATTGAGGTCATCTCAAAAAGTTGAATAGTCATACATTATAATCTGGATATACTAAAAACTTTTTGGGGTGGGGTGGGGAGACACTTGCGCCAATTTCACGAATAACGGTCTCAGCGGGAACCACTGGTTTACACTCAGCTTTGTTTACAAAACAAAACATGGCATGGTGATACATGGTGTAAATAGTCACAAATTCTCTCATGTAAATAAATTCAAAATCCGTGTTACAAAACAAACTTGGCAATTTCTATCAAGCACTGTTTCAAGTGAAACTATTCCCAATTATTTTTAAAGTAACCATTTTTATCAGTCGTCCCTCCTCATTCATGATGTAATTGTAGGATCACCATTTGAAAAATGCTCACATTAATATTACAATGGAGTTATTCAAAATACTAATATCACTTTCCTCTGTTTATATGTTGTCAATCGACCCCAAAGTTGTACTTTTTTGCACAATTTTGTTATGTTGTCAAATTCCATGAAAATCTAACTGAGAAATTTGCTTGAATTTTGCTATTTGTTCAACTTTGCAATTGAAATCTTGATTTCAGACACCGCCATTAAAAAATTAAACCAAAATGCATTTATTTTGTCCCCTGTTTCTGAGAGGCTAAACCTTGAATGATTTTCTTGGCTGGTATGGTTTGAACATTTTCAACATAAGAAAAAAACTTTCGTTTTTTTCAAAATATAAATAGCGGTTGTATCGAACCAGTCCAGACCAGTTTCTCTTAATACAGTATCTGACTCAGATATACCCCGCACGATACTTTGCACAATATACTGATGCCTTGCGAACCATTAGCTACTGTGCAGAGATGAATGAAGCAAGGAGCATGTCGAATGATTTCGTTTTCCGTCAACTTGTCAATTTAAAAGTTGTTTTTATTTTAAATTAATATCGTTGTGTGCTTGTATAAAATATACCACAGATTGTGTCATTTTAATGTTTGGCTGGAGTTTGGACTGGATGATAAAAATAGCTCAAGTCAAAAGATCTCAGGAACCATGTATGTACTTTTTTAGCTAGCTGATTTTTAATACGTCAGTTGATGTGGGGATCATTTCAATCTGCATGTAGGTCAAAGACTGACCGTGATCATGGAATTGACACTGTGGAAAGAAAATTTTTATAAAAATTGCGGAGAACTCGCCTGCTTAAAATCTAGATTCAAACAAATTCCTGGGGTTGGGTGCCGGGAGTTCGTCGTGAACTCGAAATAAAATGTTTGTCCGCAGACAGGAATTCGGCGGGAGTTAGCGGGGAATTTGTCAAGGCAGATGCCAAGCAATGAAAATTGTCAAACTTTGATTTCTTGACTGGAGTAGGAACAACCTGTTTTCATTTTCATGGCCCTATCAACAACATCACTATTAAAAATATCTCATCACGAGCCAAATCTTGTGTGGCAATTTGACAACCTTGCAAATTGTGTGAATAGAGACCAACTCTCAACTTGATGTTGTTTCCTATCCGATGCCATACAGATAGTCATGAATTCGAGAGAGGTGTTAGGGAAATGTCTTATTTTCAAGGATTCATTTCAGACTCCCACTAGCTGACATCAACTTTATGAAAGTATACTTGGATGGAATTTCTCTTTTGAAATGCAGCATACATTCAAACATCAATTCAAACGAGTGCATCAATGATGCAGCAACCCATCAATTGGGATGGTTAGGGAATGCACAGTTGGGTGGTCATAGGTCATGTAGGGTCATTGCAGGTCAATTGACATATAGCCCATGGGTCTTGGCCAGTGGTTATCTTGAGCAAGTTTGGTGGCTATACAACTTAACTTGGAAGAATGTTTTGATATGTTGGGGTCAAAGGTCAAGTAGGGTCATTGGAGGTCAAAAGGGCATATGGGCCATAAGAGGGCATTCTGTGCATACCATAAGAGTTCTGGACTGGTGGTTTCTTTAATAGTATTTTACTAGGCGGTCCTTGGATTTGGCTATTACCTGTGTTTTGCGATCACCTGGATTGAATGACCCTCGGGTTTTGCGGTTCATTTGACCTTGAACGACCCCTGATGTCCTTGTCATGAGCTTTAAAATTTTTGTCATCAACAATCGCCCCACCCACCAAGTTTTGCCTGGATACTAAAGTTTACCCCATTTGACCTTGAATGACCCCTGATGACCTTGTTGTGATCTTTAAGATTTTTGGCATCAACAATCAACCCCACCCTCAAGTTTCATGTCCATACACCTACACCAATGTTTACCCCAATTGACCTTTGACCTTGAATGACCCTTAATTCCCCACTAGCTGAGCATCCCCGCTAGATGAGTATACTGGACTGTTTTCGACCTAATTAGCGCCCCAGGTGCTTCATATCATTACCTCAAAGCATGGGTATGAAAGCAGGCCAATTACCCAATATGGCCCCTACCTGACTTTTGACCCCAAATAACCCCTTAAACGTGACCAGGTGTGATTTGCAGTTTTTTGTGGGAAATCCTGAATTTGGTAAAAAATCTGAAAAACATCGTAAATCAACCTAAAATGCTTAGAATCGGGCTGAAATTATAAAGATAAAGTTTGCGAAAATTTTGAGAATAACAATCCTGAAATCAGACAAATCCTGAAGAATCACAACACACCCCTGATGTGACCACAAAGTGTAACGGCGAAACTCTAACACAACATAGCAAAACTCCTATCCATACGTCAAGCACGCCCAAGTTAACCGATAACGACCCCTGGATGACCTTTGGAATCCAAAAACGTCCACCGTCTAAAAGTGACCACAAACTCGACGGCGAAACTCCACCACGGCACACCAAAACTCATATCCATATGTAAATCACGCCCAAGCTACCCAAAACGACCCCTGAATGACATTTGACCCAAAATTTGGAGTAAGGTTTATCACTCGCATTTTCCTGGGACGTAAAGAATCATTGACGCGTCCCATTTAAAGGAACCTGTCACAGGGCATTAGTCCATTTGGATTTTTTTTAAAAGAATGACATGAAATGTTGAAGTAAAAGTCACTTTAAAGGTTTCGTCCTGAAAACGGAGTCCACCTACATATTAATGACTGCATCATATAGGGATCTCTTTCATAAATAAATCTTTCAAAAAAAAAATTGGACAGGCTCTGCCATCTGACAGCCCAATTAGGAACTGTCAGTAGGAACTAAGGTCCATAATGATTTAAAAAAAATTAGAAATGGAAAAGTCGAAGCAAAATTCAACTTTAACAGGCCCATAACTTGCAAAACTGAGCCATCTACAAACATATGAACTGCATCATGCGATAGAGCTCTTTAAAATAAGCTTTCCCTCGCCTCCCGAAAAAAATGACAAGGCTCCGCCGTCTGACACCATAGCCCCTGTTTAGGGAACTGTCATTGAGAACAAGTCCCAACCAGGCACTCAAATTATTTATAACTTAACACTTTTGCATTAATAAGCAAAGATGGAGCAAATATTCCAAAAAGGCAATAGCAATCACACCAGGTTCATACTTGTGGCCTATCCCTTTGCACCACACTGGAGTTAATTTGTTTAACACTTTAAGACACATCATAGCCTTATCAGTTCAATGGTTAAATATATAAATGTTGCTGTGCTGGTCCATCCGACAGTCGGGAGAACAACAATTCAAAACATTTGAACAGAACTTTGAGACTTATAATATCTTGTGTCTTAAATTCACTTTGTAAAGACACTTCTCTTTGCCTAACAATGGTGTTACTTATTTTCTTACTTTGTTGATTGTTTTGATTTCCACAATACCCATCATTTTCCATGATCCCTGAATGAACTTTGACCCCAAAAATGACCCCTCCAAATCCTGACCACAAACCTCGTACGTTGAGCTCTACCACCACAGCACAAATTCATATATCCTTATGCTAAAGGACGGCGAAAAGACTGCCGGACAAAAACCCACAAGCCCACAATGTTGATTTTTTATAGATTTTGAACCACATTTTTGGGTCAAAGGTCACATAGGGGCCCTAGAGGTAAAAGGGCACATGGGTCACCATAGGTCTTGTGCGCAATAACCAGTAAAAGTCCTGGCCAGTGGTTCCTTTAGTTCATCATAGCATTTTAGTTGCAGAATGTTTTTAATGTTATATAAGTGACCAAATGGGGTCAAAGTCCATACAGGGTCATTAGAGCCCACTCTTTTAAACTCAATCTTAGACTTGGTCCAGTGGTTCTTTAGACTCTATGTTAAGGTCATCGGCAATGTACACTACAGCTTAACCATTCACACTCCGGGTTCCCACGGCAATGCCGTACAATGCTCTGTAATGCTGCACGCTAGATAACAATCGTAATATGATCTCGTTTACAGCATCCATTTACCTTGGTTAAACCCTATAAGGAGATCAAGAGGTTTGTTGACATACTGGGTAGCAAGAGAACTGTCGGTTTTAACAGGTTTTAAAAAAAATGTCTCTAATGATTTTGTATGTTTCCAGGCCACTTTGAGAGGAATATATCCCGATCAAAATCAGAGGATTACTACTGACAAAATTTTCCCTGACTCTTGTTGAACGATTTTAGGATATTCAGTCAAATGTAAGGAATTTCTGTCAGATGTTTCCAAAGATTTCCGCTTATTATTGATATGCTTACCACCACTTATTTCAACATTTTTCCGCGTTGTCAACGAAGCGGGATATTAAAAGGTCAAAGGCGAATGTTAGGCCATCATTTTAAGTGGAGCACCGTTCGACACAAAGTATCTAAAAGCCCGTCAAAAGTAAGGCAAAGTGTGTTTGTTGTCTCATCGCCATAGAATATAGCATCGAGTGTAAGGGTTTTAAAATATTTCCGAGTATGCGCCACTGCTTTCGCAAGTGAATACCCTCTTTAGTATGGGGCGCGGTGTGTTGATGGTTTGGAGATTTGTTGGCTTTTTTGCTACAAGTGGAATTTTTGGTCTTAAATGTAGATAATGGTTCTAGGAATCCAAATCAAATTGTTACCATTTTTTCTCCCTTCGTTTGGTGGCCATCTTGGCTTTTCAAATGGCTGCCATTTTCCAACATATTTTTGCTCTATATCTCGACTTCCGAGCACAGAGGCTCAAATTGGTTGGCAATACAATGTTTGTGATTCAAGGAACCAACTATCACATCCAAAAGTCACAATAGTTTCCTTCAGGAGGTTTCTTGAATTTCAAAATGGCCGCCATTTTCAACATATTGTGGCTCTAATATCTGGACATTCTTATCACATAGAAGGCTCAGCTGTTGGCAAAACCCATGTTTGTTATGTCATGTAACGCAAAATATACATCCAAAAAACTAATCACAGATTGTTTTCCTCATGCGGGCCATTTGAATTTCAAATGGCCCCATTTTTAACTTACTTTTCTCCTAAAAACCCAATATCTGGACTTCTGAGTAAACAACAGTGAATCGTTCAATTGGTGAAATACCCATGTTTTGTGATAGCAAGCAAGGTACACATATATTACATCCAGAAAGTCACAGATGGTTTCCTTCTGGCGGCCATCTTGAATTTCAAAATGGCTGCCATTTAAATGTATACTTCGCCCATATCTGGACTTCTGGGCAACATAGAAGGCTCCATTTGTTGGCAATACTCCTGTTTGTGATGTTAAAGTTTTACAAAAAATATAATATTACATCCCGGAGCCGCAGATTGTTCCTTCTGACAAGCCATGTTCATTTCAAATGGCCACTATTTTTTTACATATACTATACTTCGCCCGATCTCTGGCCTTATGAGCAAAATATCTCAAAATGCTCTTTCCTAATGAAATATCCATCTATTCCACCCAGAACACTTAAAGCATGGAATCCTGGGAGAGTCAATGGCTCTGGTGTTGAATAAGTTGTATTATGGGTTTTCAATGTTTTGCTTTCCATATGTTTCCAGTGTTAAATTTCAAGTATTGAAACCAACATCCACAACTATCTATCTAGCGGCCCACAAACACGAAATGCTGTTCCATGTAGCGCCAAATGTCTGTCATAAGTTGGGGATGTCAGAGGTATCATGTTTGGCACATGTCTCGACAATTGCATCAATGTAGTTTACCATTCCACATGTGATGTCCCGAGACTACTTGATCAATCGCAAGATAACAGTGACCGGCAAATCATGCTCGGCGTTGGGCAACAGAATATAAGATTGGAGCTAGGATATCTCCATATTGTGCTTTGTGTCACGTGCTCACGCCAGCCACACAAATATGTTTTTGTACTCGCATAAGAGCCTGGTGTAGGTGCCCTCCAGTCTATCCTGTAGCTCCTTTTTCATGTCCGGTCTCAGATCCATATAACAGAATGCTCTCTACACAGGTCTAGAAACTTCAATTTGGTTTGAATATGAGATACCTAGATTGCATCAGTGGGTAATTTTTTATTGCAGGCATCCAAGCTTGTCATTAATTGTGCGTGACATAAGTCTTTCTTGCTGTCGGCCGTTAACATAGGACCCCAGGTACTTCCCTGACCTCTGTGAGTTGGGTACTGTCTGTAGTGCAGATATGGGAGGTTGATGATTATCTGTCTTGTTGACGGTCATATATTCCTTCTTCTTGTCATTTAGACCTAGCCGCTGACTTTGCTGTCACATTCTCAAGTGATGTTAGTAATCTTGTGCACCACATATCAGATCGTCTGTTAAGCTGTGAGATGGCATGACTTTGGTGACATCTAGCACTCTTGGGTTTGATGGTGAGTCCCCTTTTCGGTCATGATGTCAATTAGACTGTCTGAGGATGTAATCAACCACTATACGAAGAGTAGGGAGCAGAGTATTTGTTAGGAACTCTTTGTGGGCTCATCCATGGTCTACAAGCAGATGGATTGTCATATATGATGGCAATTGCTTTGACAGTCTCATCGGGGACACAATAGCGGTAGAATGCAGCCTACATCTCTGTTGACACTCGTCAAAAGCCTTGGAAAAATCTACCAAACACAACTTGAAGCTTTTCTTTGGAAATTCCTCAACACTCTACGATCCTTATGGGGCAAGTATCTGAGGTATGTTGATCTGCCTTTGCGAAACCATTCTGGTTTCTTCTGAGAATGGGATCTAATGTGAGAAACTATTCTGTTGAGCAGCATTGATTGAGAATCCTTAAGGCCATGGTGACACGTGTGATTCCTCTGTGTTTTGGGTTGGTTTGGAGGTCGGGTCACCTTCTTTTGGCAGCTGTGTTTGTTTCCCATGTAGTGTCGTACAAAATTCAACAGTGATCATGAAAAAGTGGGATTCTTCCAGATTACTGCGGGATTGTTGTCGGGACCAAGCGTCTTGGTGTTGTTGTTCAGTTTTTCGCGGCGAAAATCAGAAAGCTCCTCTATAGTGAAGGTCCAGTTTCTGCTATCTTGTGATTGAAGAAAGGTTCATCAAGGTTAAGTGGTATATTCTGAACTGGCTTGCAAGTAAACTAAAGTGCTGAAACCATCTGTCAAGGCATTCTTCAGTTTGTTACACCTTTGATCTTATTAGGTGGGGTAGCTTTCTTATCAGTTAGCTCACTCAGTGCCTCCCAGTCAGCAGCATGCTTGTATTTTGAGATGTAGGGTGTCAAGTGCTTCAAAGCCTTTTTTTTTTGTACTAACATGCTCCTCACACCACGGTGTTAAGCACCATCAAGTGTGACCTTTATTGCACGCGGCATCAAGGTTCTGCTTGGGAGCCTCTGGTGGATTTAGTACGGTGCTTCTTGGTTGCAAGACTGTCAAGTTTTTTCTCTGGCTTTGATGACTTTGTAATTTGAGGCAAAGGCATAGTCTTCTTCTTTCTTCTGGTAGCATCTCCAGTGCAATTTCTTTGTTGGGGTGTTTGGCCGAAGTGACGGCATCATATACTGTGCTGGGTCTAATCTTCAAGCTCATCAACAGGAGTGTTGAACCTGTTATGACGGCTAAGTATACTGCTTCACAGATCTTTGTATCTTCCGCTACCTTCTTCCAGTCAATTTATTTTCATGGGATCTCTAGGAGGGGTTTACCCTGACGTAACTTATCCTGCTCCTGCAGAGACATTCTATGATCAACTTATCATCTTAAAAAAGTGATGTAGGCTTCTTGAGTTCTATGCTGTTACAACAACCACCCCTCTATGACCAGAATGTGAGTCCATTTGGGGACGGTATGTTCCCGTCCGCTTGCTTGAGTGCAACACGAGCTAATCCTTTCAAATTCACACGATTCCCTTCCCTCAGCACACCCCACCTCCGCTGGACACGCCTCTGCACACGAACATCGCGTCCTCAGGCCCAAGTCTAGCAACCGCAATCTCCAGGGATCAGCACAGAAGATTATGGCTGAACTGCATCGGTGGCAGTGGACAGTACATGGTGAAAGCGAGAGACAGTTTTCATCTGGATGGTAGCATCAATGACTGTTGTTTTCAGGAATACCCATCAGTGTACGCTTCAGGATGCACTCATTAAAGTTGACAATCCTGGTGCTGTGACTGAGATCCTTTGGACAAAGAACCCCACCCTCCTGGAGCTGCCATTTTTCTTATTTTTCCAGGCGGAGGCTGTAATAAGTGTATAGCCATGGATCTTCCTGTGCACAATGCAGTGTTCTTGTATGCAGATTACATCAAAACATACAGTTGTGCTTCATGTACAGTTCTTCTTTCTTTCTTGGCTGTTGTTGATATTGTCTGGACGTTGTATGTGAAAGCAGCATTACGTTTAAGTTGTCCATGCATCTTTTGGCGAATACAGGTTTGAACCTTCCAATAAGCTTAGGACCCCCCATCATCCAATTTGGAAAGACCAATGTTCACTTCAGGGAAGCCCTGACTTCAAAACACGGTGCTACGTTTACAAAAGTCAGCTCGTCAATTGCTAATAGTACTGGGATTTTGCAGTTCTCCAGCACACTTTTTGTTGGGGATGTTCCCCTAGCCTTTGCTTTCACGGTGCCACACTCTGCCACAAACATCAATCAATAACATCACAACATGGGTGTGCCACCAATGGAGCCTTTTATGTTTTCTCATAGAAGTCCCGACATTGGGCGTAGTTATATATTAAAAATGGCTACCATTTTGAAATTCAGATTACCCCTTAAAGAAACAATCTTCGACTTTCTGAATGTAATATACTGTTCTTGCTATCACAACATGTGTATTGCACCAACTGGAGCTTCTTTTCTATTTGGAATTCAAGATGGGCCTGCCGGAAGGAAACAATCTGACTTTTTGTAATGTAATATTTGTGTCCTTGACATCACAAACATGGGTTTTGCCGCCAACTTAGCCTTCTAGGTTTGCTCAGAAGTCCAGATATAAGGCAAAATATTTTGAAAATGGCAGCCATTTGAAATTCAAGATGTCCCGCCAGAAAGGAACAATCTGCGACTTTCTGGATGCGATATTTGTGTTCCTTGACCATTCAGACAACATGGGTATTGCCAACCAATATGAACCTTTCTATTTTGCTCAGAAGTCCAGAGATAGCGCAAATAGTTGAAAATGGGTAGCCATTTTGAAATCCAAGAATGGCCGCCAAACGGAAGGGATAAAAAAATGTAACAATTTGATTTGAATTCCTGGGACCATTATCTACAATTTAAGATCCAAAGATTCCAATTGGTAGCAAAAAGCCACAAATGGACACAACTATCCCATACTTTTTGTTATCATATTTCTAGTTATCAATATTTATTATCTAGAAATGATAGTATAAATTAAAAGTGTCTTTAACTTGTCTTTCAACTTCAAGGACCACTTATATAAATTCCAGAACTGGCTTTCAACAGTTCCAGGTGCATTAAAACAGTCAACGTGGTGAAGAACATCGTTTGGAGGAACAGCCACGCTGGCATGGTATGCATTGGTCGCAGCATTCCTTCTGTCGAAACAGCCACCAATAACTTAATAATGACAATCAGATCAAGGTTTCTCAGCGTAAGCACCAAAATATTTCTCAAACAACCATCAAAAATATAACCAAATACATAAACTAAAAATTCTACACTTTGCCGTTGAAACCACCAACCCAACTTTTCATCCATCATACCGTAAACACTATGCATAGTCATTATAACTAAATGCCCATAATGGAAAAAAAGGCTTACCTTCAACAAGGACGTACCACGATACCAAATTTGCTCATAACAAAAAAGAATTTCCCCCTTTTTTGAAATTTTGCTTCACTAAAGTAGGCCAAATTTGGGTCTCTTTTCGTACTTTTGCTGAATTCTTTGAGACTTGGGTGCAACATACCCACCTGAGTTATTAACATAACTGAGTTTGATCTCAGTCAAAACAAGTCTTTTGTATCATCTCTATTGTCGGACGACCTTCATCCGTTTTATTTACACTAAATCTACTCAGTCAAATGAACTCGCACTTGTGTTTGAACCTCAGTCCCTGGTAGCCTTGCATGCTTGGTAGATATAGTAACACGATCACCATTTCATTTTCGCCCCGAAGAACCCCACTAGAACGGTTAATAGACCTGTGCACACATAAACCATAGCATTCAGTAAGAAGTGCGCACATCAATGTGAGTCCAAAATTTGACAAAAAGATACAAAAGTTACCCAAACTGACTCCCGTCACGGAAATTTAAAAATCAAGCCCAACACGAGATTCCCTATGTGTCCGGACTCCCACTAGGCAGCTTTGTGGTCAAACTGCCAAACTCCCCGACTATAGAGAAATAAATCTGACATTAAAAACACTCTGGCTCTCGTAGCATAACCATCATTCATGATTGATGGTAATAATAATACTACTTGCATGTGGCATGACAGTTATTTCTCCATGGCCAGAGTTTCAAAGTGAAATTAAGTTGATGAAAGACTTTTTTGGAACAAATTGTAAATTAATGTGCAATCCCGTCCACACACCTGTATTCAAAAACTGGGTGGAGGACTTATTGAGCTGGGCAAGTGGCAGGATATTCCTCTATCCAGTTGAAAGAACCAAACGAGCAAACTCTTACAAAAAGTATTAAGCGCCATTAGAAACCCGGATCCCTAGATTTATACGGATGACTGGGGTTGTATACGCCAATTAAATACGACGGCATCCTCCAGCATTTATGTCATAAATGAATGATGTGAAGTGTATATGGCTAGTTGTCCCCCCCCCCCCCTACAAGACATAAAATCCAAAGTCTATGACACATTCGAATGGGCCCGGATACATTATAGCAGTATAGTAAACCCAGAATTTTTAAATCCGTTTTGTCCCCCGTAAACGGGGGTGGCGGATTCACCCTCACACTGGCAGCAACGGGGGCCCTTACTCCTCTCCTTCCATCCACTCCAACCCAATTCAATGCATCCGCCCTCCTCACCACCCTCTCCTCTTCTCCTCCACTTGCTTCTTCATGTCTTCTTTGGAGTCCCCTCCTCCTCGCACCTCCCACCTCAAACCCAAAAGCCCTTATGCATTCTTGGTCATCCGTCCTCAACACATGCCCATACCAACGTACAATATTTCGCCTTCGCCAACCGGTTCCACCGCCCTTCCAAACCCAACATGTGCATCAAGTCCTCAGTCTTCACATCCTGTCCCAACTTCACACCACAATCACTCGTATCATTGCTCGCCCTGTCCTCCTCAGAATCCCCATCTCATTTTCACTTTTCATTTAAGGTGTCACATGGGGATTAGACAAATACATGAATGAAGCCAATAACCTCTCAACTTCATACTAAGTCATTTACAAGTAAATATGAAACATTTATTATTTTAATTTATTCAATGAATTAATTAGCTCTGTGCTACTAATTAGCAATGAAAGTCAAATTTTAAAAAAAATGTCACTCCGTAACGGAATTCATAGACATTTCCACTTAAGGTTTCAAATTCAAGCTCTTGCCAGATCTAGTGATTGCTTGTTTTCTAGTCCTGCAGGGGTAAGGCAAAATCACAGCATGATATGCACATCACAGTAAATGATGACATTGTAAACACTTATCATTCCAAAATTTGTGATAGATAGGGTTGTTTGTTTGAAAGACCAAGACCTCGATACATTTTAAAGATTAATTCTGCCATTTGAGGTCCTGTAGGTGGTTCAGGTTATTGTGGAGCTACATTTTTTTTAAACCTGATTGTCGCGAAAATGTGAAATCGTAGAAATGTGCTTTTAAAAGTTTTTAGTTTACTTTCTACGCATAAAAATGATATCAAAACACCATTGTTAGTTTCACTTTAATTAAAGTCTATGACTTCTAAATGACTCTGGACACTTACTAAACTTAATCCCCCATGCCTGGCTCATATACTCACCCTCATCCTCAACATGCTTGCGTGTCTTCCACCCTTCTTGATTCAACGCAGAGGTGTTCCCGTCGATTACGGGTTGTCTCTTTGATTTGTCTGTCTGCATTTTTAATTCTGTTGCTGTCAATTGTTTCAATAATGCCATTGTATATTTCCCAGGACAAATATTCTACTTTCCAAAACACCCTGCAATCCTTGTATGCCATTATTGAAAGCAAACACTGCTTGCCACACCAATGTCCCTGGTCACGCTTACCCAACATTAAGTGAAGGGCCAATATCAAAAATAAGCAAGTTACTGGCCAGATCACTACAAACTAAGCACACCTTGATTGTTTGGTAGTTTCTTATAATACACAAGTAATTCGAGGGGTGCTAATTAAAGTTTGTTGCGGTCACCTCGAAATTCCAAGATGGCGGCCAAAATGGCCGCCGTTTTGGCTAACGACAGTATTTTGAGGGTAATGTTCCTATGTGAGTCTCCAATCACCCTTGTTCCTTGGTGTTCATTTAAAGCTTAATTTAATTATCTACATGATGACACCAACCTTTGGGGGTTTTATTGTTATCTACATCACCGTTTTGGGTCAAAAAAGCGGATTTTTGCCATTTTTTTCAAAAAAATGATGGTACGGAATTACATTTTCCCCATATATCAAAAATTGTTCTTCTATTGGATCAAGACTTCTCAGGGATTTGCCCTCATATAATATATGAATTCTGTGTGAAAGCCCACAGGATCATAGCTGGGTTAACCTCTTTAAAAGTTGATTGTGTCTAAGAATTAACGGGGTCTTAATCACAAAAAACCGCCAATTTGCCAAATTTCTCTAAACCCATGAACAAATGTGTGGGTCCAATACCATATAAAATGCTATATGACAGATTTGATCACCTAACTATAAAAAAGTTTCTTTTCAGTTGCTGCACTGGCCTGCTGATTCATTTTTTTACGGTAACTCTAAATCCAAAGATGGCGGCACAAATGACGCTGCTTTGACAAAACAATGTTGTAAGATAACGGGTTGAAGAAAGCCTCCAACCAGCACTGATTGGTGTCATTTTAAGCAAATCAAACTTTCTACCGGACTATACCATGCTTGATGGGGGGAAAGGTGGTATACATAAGAATTGGCATCAAA